>JARHVA010007675.1:0-515000 GCA_037957365.1 Torreya grandis
AGTTTGCATCTCATTTGACATATGAGGTCACTATGAATAATTATGGTAAATATTCATATTATCCACCTCCTTATTCATAGCTCCAATATGACCCTCATAATCTATATTATCCTAATCATCCCTACCAAGATTTCTATCAAAGTTATGAGGAACCTTAGCAAGTTTCCCATGATCCTTATTATCAAGGGGATAGATCTTACCTTCCTCATGATCCTCACCAACAACATGATAACCTATTTCAGTCATATATGCAAGAATATTGCCTTGATCTTCCATATGAATATCAATCCTATCATAATAATAATCCTTATCAACCCTATCATGAGCCATCTATACTAGTACTTAAGTAGAATATAATAAGCCTTAACAAGCATGCACTAGAGTTGTGTTTATAGAAATGTCATGGGAAATATGTCCCTACCCACTATATATATTACGTGAGGGACTCATTATAACAAATGAAAGTAAAATGGACACACCTGTTGAAAGAGAAAAGTGGAACAATCTCATAAGTGAGATGATGGATGTAGGTGGGTTACAATCAAAGCATTAAGGACAAGCTAAAAATCCTTGAGTAAAAGTAGGTCCAACCTCACCAATCTCATATGCCTTCATATACACCACTTTAGCCTTGTTATATACCATCAATTTCTCCTTAAGAGGTATTTACAAGTGACCCTTTGAGTATGCCAAGTGATTCATATGTTCCTTAGACCTTTCCTTCTTAGGAATATATTCAAGAGAGTTATCAAAGAAAAAAGGAAATTATTGTGGAACAACCTATTATTAGGGTCCAAGACTCCATCCTTCCTTAAGAACCCCTTATGAAGTCCTTCAAGGTTCCAAAATGGAACCAAGTATTAATTCATGGGGTAGGATAAATGAGGCAAATATGGATTTGAATATCCAAGTTAAATAAGGATATAAACTTATTCAAACCTCCCTCATTCAACCTTTAGAAGTCTTCTTGTGCTCCTTATCTTTATAAATCCACTAGCAACCTTAAAGAGAAGTTATTTCTAGAGAATATAGAAAAGAAAATCAAAGATCTAGAGATGAATACAAGGAGACAGGAAGAGAACCAAAATAAAAAAGGTGAATGGAAACCTCTATATTTTCCATCTTAGAACCAAATCATGCAGTCAAACAAATCCAAGGTTACCCAATCCTCGTCCCTCTCCTTTTCAAGAACCTAGGTCATTTCCATCTTGAAAATCCATTCAAAGTAGTAGGTATAAGAAAGAGGAGGAGGAGGTGATTATGGAATTAAAACAAGAAATGAGACAACCTCCACCCCTTTTCCCTCAAAATCCTAGGGCTTTTCATTCATGGAGAGCCATTCAAGAGACAAAGAATCAGGAAGAGAAGGTGAAGGTGATCTAATAAAAAAATTAGGAGTAAAATTACGTGCTTATGGTAACTTCTTTGGACCCTCTCTCATCTTGGTGAATATTTTCAAGGATCTACTATGCCACTCTTTGAGAAAGGGCCTCTTCTTTGTGAGGCAAAACCAAGAAGATATAGATAAAGAAGAAGAAAATGAAGGTGACTTGAGTGACCAAGAAGAAGAAATAATTATTGGGAAACCTCTTGGTAAGGACAAACATGCCTCTATTTTCCATGATGATGCAAAGATGGAATAAATACAAGAGAAAGTTGAGATAGAGGCTAAGATATAAGTATAAGATTAAGTACATGAGGAATAAGTTGATGATGTACAAGAGAAAAAATATCCTAGTCAGACAAGTTGATGATATTTTCCATGATTTATTTGATAACATAGAAGCTACCATTTATCATGAAGGACAAGAGATTAGAGGAGAAGAATAAGTTGAAATTATGAGAATGCTTAGTCATCATCTTAATATTAAAAATGAAGTAGTGTTAATTCACTAATATTTAGATATCAAAATAAGGCACGTAGCCTCATGTTTTGGGTCAAGAAATAGATATTTTTGCTTTTTGACTTTTAGTTTGAAAAGGTTTCAATTGAATTGTAGCTTCATGAGAACAAATCTTATAATTTGTTTGATATTTTGCATTCAAGTTTTTTTACTTGAATGGGGGTCCATTATAGCTAAAAGGAGTACTATCATCAAGCAATAGGTAGTTATTCTCTCAAGAGATGACATGTTTGAACTTTTCAAACATGGTTATCAACTTTTCTCTCCAACTTCAGACATCTCTCTACTATTAAAAGATGAGAAGGAGCACATATGGCCTCAAAAAGTCATATTATTAGGTCCATATACCTTATGGTTCAACCTCATAGATATTTTAAAGGAGATACATCATGTTATTATATATGTTTATGATCAACAGTTTAAGAATGAGGAAGAATTGAAGTTATTCCTACAAAGTCCACAAATTTGGAAGGAGCATGATTGGGTCTTGGACTCATGTCTACAATTCCTGTACCTAAAATTAGTAGTAGAGGAACTATTTGCTTCCCCAATAAGACATGAGCATATGATTTCTCATAGCTATAGAAGATAGTTATCAAGAGAAGTCAAGTATTTTTCAAAGTTTCAAGGTACACAAAAAGGTTTCCCATTTGACCTAGGTGGAAGATACTTGTGAATTATAGCCATGTACATATTAAAACAATTTTCATGCATTCATATAAGTGTTTTTTCTATAAATTTGTTTGTTGTCCCTATTTTTTTAATAAGTTAGTTTCCTTTGAATAAGTGCCTTGGGTACTATGTTCTATTTTGGTTTTTTTTGGTCCTTATATTTGTTGCAAGAGAGGTTAGAGCAGGATTGGTATCTAGTTCCAAATCTAGGTCAATATTTTAGATCCAAATAGAGAATAAATTCCCAATGGACTAGACTAGGCACATGGTTTGGGTTATTTTACATAGACATTCTTGCAACCCCTATGAGGTCACCAAAGATGTTGGCTAGTTTTGGCCCACATACCAAGCTTGTACTAGCATGAACTAGGTTGTTAATGGATGATCAAGATGGACATGGTTGTAGAGACCTTTGAGATGTCAAGAGTGTTTTTAGAACAATTGTGGAAATGAAAGGGATCCATATGGTTCTTCATTATGTTCATGTAAGAATCGTAGGTCTAGTGGTAAAATTTATGAGTAGGCACTTTGCTAATGTCACCATTATTTCATGTGGATGAGCCAAGGAAAATTAGTCATATGGGTTTTTTCACATTTGTTCCAAGTTTATATGAACTAAGTTTTAGGTCCTTTATAAAATCAAAAATGAAGTTATACATGATGAAATTTGTCTTCTCAATCATATTTCACTATGTTTCCATACTTAACTAAACAAGCCCGACCATTGTTAGGATGTCATGCAAGAGAAGGTATGGACCAGCCAACTTATGCATTTAATATTACTCAATAAGTTTCATGTGACTATCATAACAATTTGAATTATAGATCCACATGTTAGAATCATCCTAAAAAAAATTTAGGCTTGTGCAATCTTTTTTGACTCAAGATTATAAATCTTCAATGAAGGACCTATGCAGTAAGATGTTAAACACTAACATCAAGTTTAATCTCAAATAAAATAAGTCTTGTTGAGTTTAAATTTGATAGTCATGTGAATATCAATGATGGTCACATAAACATAATTTAATATCTTATAGAATGTAAAATCTAAGATCATGAACTAGCCATTGGCTTTCAATAATGGGTCCTAGCAAGATCAATGGTCTTCACTCGATCATACATCTCGATCCAATGGTGCAAGATGGGTCAAATAGCTAGAGAGCTCAAGAGGCTACCACATGGGATAAATGCATGAGCTAATAGATTAATAGTAATGAACTAATAATTAATTCATGTTTGACACATGGTTGTAATCTTGGACAAGGTTGATAATTCAAAAGTAGATTTAAGGGCTCACATTTGTTCATATCTAGTAGATATGATAGTGAGTGAAGGTCAAAAGGTCAGTGAATCTCAAGGGGAGAATGTGTGAATGACTAGTTCAAATGATTTATTTAATTGGTAGAGTATTGACATCTCACAAGCATTTATACTGATCAAAATTGATAGAGAGATAAGTCAATGTGTCAATGAGCTTAGTCAAATTTTGACAACCAATTAGAACAAGGGCAAGCCCAATATTCTTGATAGAGGTTGAGGGGATATTTTCAACCATGGAATATAAGGTTCTTAAGGGTATTAATGATGCCATTAGATCTCATTCAAATTCCATGGAGTGGTTAGTAGGATACAATCAAGTATGAGGAACATAAGGGACCACCATTGGAGCTAATATTGATCTCTAGTTTGATAAGTTATAGTGTGAAGGTTATTTCTCATGAATATTTCACCATTTTTAAATAATGATCCATGTATAATGAAATCTTGGCTCTCTTAGAGATAAAGTGGGTCTATTTGGACCTATATGGAGTCTAAAAGAAACTTCCTCTATGGGTCTATTTTAATACAAGGACTATAGGAAAACCAATTACCTTAGATTGGTTTTCCATCTATAAGTAGGGCCTATGGATATAAACATGGAAATGGAGTAGATATGTGGTTAATTCAAATGTGTTAATCTATCCACATGGATTCATCATTGATAAAGTAGGTACTGTACCTCTCACAACATGGCATGATTGTCAGTATCAAGATTTAAGGATTTTATCCTCATGAGCACATCAAGTAGTGGGAGAATCAATTAAGGGCATTGATTCCACTTAAATAGATTTGGTCATCACATAAGAAACCCTTGTCTCTAGTAGGACACTCAATTAATTGGAGGAGTTCAAGGACTAGTGGGATAATATGATATATGTTTGTTGATCAAGGAATGAAAACAAAATAAATCAAGTGGTACTACCTCACTTATTTATCTTGAGGACTTTCATCCATTCTCCAAGGAATTGTTCCCATATCTCTTTATTTTTTCTACTATATATAGAGGTTTTTGAGAAAAAACATTGATCTTCTCTATATTTTCTCTACTCCCTCTCTTGGTAATGACCAAACTCTACCAACATGGGGCTTATAACCTCTTGATATAGATACATGACTATTTTATATTTCATTGTTTTATTATAGTGTGTACATGCTAGATTTGCATATGTGGTAGAAGTTTTTCCCTTGTCAAATTATGGTATCACCTAGTTACTAGCTCATTTGGTTATGTAGGTCATGTTTAGTGTTCTACATCTCTTGATTGAAGCCCACATGTGGATAATATGACTAGTTATTATCTTACTTTAGACCTTCCTTCATTTCCCTAAGCTTAAATCATTTGGTGAACCTCTTCATGAAACATTGATGTATGATAGATATTTAGATCATGAATCTGGTCTTTTACCTATTGATCAGTGTTCTAAGAGTCAGGCAAAGTAGATCAGCCATAATTTAGGTGTATTACCATTGTTAGGCTATGTTTACCTCTCTCTCTCTCTCTCTCTCTCTCTCTCTCTCTCTCTCTCTCTCTCTCTCTCTCTCTCTCTCTCTCTCTCTCTCTCTCTCCTCTCTCTCTCTCTCTCTCTCTCTCCCTCCCTCCCTCCCTTCCTCCCCTCCCTTTTCTATAGTAATAGTAGGTTTTAGTATCAAGAATGAGATAAAATTATGAATCATAGGAGTCATCCTTGTTAAAAACATCTTAGAGTTATAACCCCATTTTAGGATATCCATATGCTGGGGTCAGTTCCATGTTAGACTAGAGTTTGAGTAAGAAGGCCTGAATAATCTCCTTGCTCAGCTAAGGTGAAATTTAGTCTACAATAATATTTAAAAAAATAACCTATCCCACATACTATAATAACTACACATATTGCATCACAAATCTAAGATAATAAATTATCCCTTGCGAATACTCTTATAGATTTATAAGGTAAGGTGTCTCTAAAGATAATTATTCTACAAATTTTATTTTTTTAATTCATAATCCTTTATCCCTATAGACAGACATTTACCCTTTACCCATTCTATTTTTATATATTATGATTCTATTTTATGATGGTAACTTAATGTTATTATAACAAACACCTCAAATCCTTCCAAGTATCATTTTTGGATAACACATCTAACGATAAATTAAAAACCAAGATATTCCCACATAGTTTTAAGGATTATGCACTCCAATTTTTTTATATATAATCTAAATTAGTAAATAAGTATAGTATTTTAGTGAATAAATTTATAACACAATTATATAACAAATTTAGTGATAAGATATCCTTTTCTCAACTTTCTAAAATCAAATATTGATCCTAATCATCCACTTAGTGACTATGTATAACAATATATGACCATACTATCTAGGATGACCAATATTATGGCCATTAATGATATTCAAGACATTTTAAAATAATATTTTATTATTTCACTCCATAATTAATTGTATTATATAAATATAAGTCAATTATGAGCTATTCCATATAGTTAGAGACTGAGAAGTCAAGATCATATCATTAAACAAGCTCAAGTGCATTCCTAATAGTAACTAAACTTCTAAGTTTAAAATCAAGCCAAATTACAAGGATAAATTGAAATGACAATAAGAATAAATACAATATTATAATTAATGAAGTCTTGTAGCCTAAAAATTAGTTTATCTTATCCAACCTTCCAAATAGGTAGTTTTTATGGTTACCTCAAGCTTGTCATTTCCTATTGCCTAAGTTACCATAATATAACCTCATATATCTTATTACCCAATTTGAGGTTGATATGAACAAATAATTATCTAATGATATGATAATAACACATATTATGATTATCATCATTGTATTATACATTCTACAAATAGATGTTATACTTTTAAACATAAGAAAAATTATCTCATTGATAATAATACAATTGGGTTCAACACACCCACAAATAATTCAAGACTAAAATTTAATGGGAATTTAAATTTTATGTTATTTCAATCCAATTTTGAATCATCAAGTAACAATAGAAGTCAAATATACTAATCAAGTGCATTTGACATATAATGTACATTACCTCCTACTACATACAATCATCCCATGGATATTAATATTGGTATATTGATAGGTGTTAAATAATGAATACCTAAAATTTCATTTGATGATGGATAGATTTTGGATGATAATTTTGACCTCAATTATTATTTTTACGAGCTTATGTGGAGTTTAAATCCATTCATACTATCATAATAGACAATGGTTTGAGTGAGATTGCCTACACAGTAACACTTTTACATTATCTTAGATACACACATGGGGAATTGATTGAAACAATAAGCATAGTCACAATATTCTATGGAAAACAACAAAATAATTTGGGACACATTGTGCTACCTCTTAACATAGGCCTTATAGTAATTACTACACCATTCCTATTCTTATCAAGTATAGGGGTCTTATATATGTTATCAATATGTCCTTGGATATAAAACATCTATATAGAACCATCATCAGTACACCAAGGTGTTAATCATAAACATTGTAATAATGTGGTGAAATTCTAGGTTTTCCATATGAGTACCCTCGTATACCACATACATTTCCTCTTTCATCCACATTGTAAGCTCATGAAATAAAGGTTATATTCATTATTAGAAATAAAAAATAAAATTTAAATGCTACCAATAACTTAAACACATGTCCTCATACTAATAAATACTAAGAATAATGAAATTAATTGTTATACCTTCTTGAACTTCTCTTAAAAAAAATATGTTTTGCTCAGATGTATGGATGTAGTTGAAATATTATTTATGGATGATCATGATAAAATGAACCAGATATCCCATTGCTAAATGGATTATTTATATTTATAATTGATTGGCTTGATATATGAGTTTCCCTACAAAAGGAAAAAAATTCATTATGTTATTAATTCTTATAGAGAATGGAGGGAGAGCCCTCTATTTATAGCTTTTTTGAATAGATTGTTGACTATTGATTGTGGAGAAAGATATATATTTGAGGATTAGTCCTCATCCCCATAAATGAGGGAGGTGGAGTGTGAAATAAAGAGGGATGTAATGTGTAATAGGATGAACCGATGAGGTATGAAATTATGAAATTAATTGTTTAAAAATGTATTGCATGGGGAGTAAAAATGAATTAAAAATTCATTTGTGGGAGAATATGAGAAAAATAGGATTTTATTGATTTATGAAAATAGGGATATTTCAAATTCCATGGATTTTTCCATTAGAATAAAATTATCTAATTAATTGAGATTAATTAACTAATAAGATGTGATGTGAATCTATTAGAATGATTATGATCATGGAAGAAATAATTGATTGATTAGGGGGGATGAATAGTGAATTGAATAAGGTTGTTAGTAAGGATTGAATATTGATTAGATGATGAAAGGATGACTTTAGTATAGATTAGTAAGATAGTTAAAATAGAGATGAAGTGTCCAGTTTTAAGTGTATACATTTTAGCCCTCTTTGAAAGTGTGTTATAAGACACAATGGGTGGAGTAACAGATTTTAAAAGATATAAAAAGCTAAAAAAATGTGGGAAGGTGAAATTGAGATGATGATGATGAAAAAATGTGATGGATGATGCCCATTTAATAGGACATACATGGATGAAAGATGCATATGTGATATTAAGAAAGAGAGAAAGAAGCTAGAATGGAAGAAGAAATTAGTGTGTGATAAATAAAAAGGGGTTAGGATGTAAGTTGATGATTAACGTATGGATAAAATTAACCCACTTGAGATAGTGATTGCATGCTTTAAATTATGATGATGATGGATGGATTTTACCTAAGTAAGGTGGATTTCAAAATGATATATCCTAATATAAGATTCACACTTTGATGTGACCCAAGATTGGAGGATATGGGGAAAGTATCCTAAAAGGTGATTGGCTTGGATTTGGAAATGATCTATCTCAATGGTGAAGCTGTAAGATTGATTTTACCCAAATAGGGTGAAATTTATGGGTTTGGATTGGGGGGAAGATTAATTTATCGATTGTGCATATTATGAATGGGATGATCCCATTTATAGATGATAGGATGGACATAAATGTATGTGAAAAGGGTGTAAGGAATTTTCAAAGATGAATAAGCCATAAAATAAACATGCACATGAGGATGCCCGAAGATTTAAATAATTCTTTAATAATGATGTGATTATATTATATTGGTGAAGGGCTATGAAAAAATGAGGTCAACACATGTAGGTCACAAATATGATTATTATATGTGGATAATTATCTAGAAGAATGGATAATGTAAATAGGAATAAGATTGAGAATGGATAAGTTGACCATAGAAATGTTATATGGATGAGTACTACTTACATAGTCCAAATGGAACTAAAGCCAATGTAGTTCAGCCAAAAAATGTTCGGAATGTGACAAGGAAAATATTAATAATGAGAATGGCCAAGATAACCTAAAAAATTCCATGTGATTGAGCACCACCTATATGGCCCAAATAAACCTTAGGCCATTATAGCTCTCAAAAAAATTGAGGAATGTGATGAGAAATGAGGAGTATGAATAAAAAAATATACTTGATTTAGTAAAAATGGATGAGATGATTTGATTTGAAAAAGTATTTGAATGGATTTTATAAGCGAAGATATTATCATTTTAGTGTAGTCTCCACATGATTTGCAACTTGATTTTTTATTTTTATCATGAAAGTATGGACCATGATATATAACACCATGTTGAACTAGTCTTAGTGTGTGTAAGGACTAACCCTATATCCAATAGATAAATGAAAAAAATGTACCATGATATGAAAAATAAGATGACATTGTTTGCCATATATAGATGGATGGACTCAAGTACAAGCATATTAAATCACCATGATATGGAAAGACCATAATGATACTTTTGGAACACATAGTATGAGTCAAGGAAAAATAGTAAAATTAAATAAACAATAAATAAAGGAAATGTTGACAAGTTTTACCTCACATGTTAAATAGTCGCACCTATAATTTGAAACTTTGCTTGTCATTCTTCTACAATCTTGTTCATTAGCATTATTTAAGGTAATATGTTTAACAAGATTTACAATGCCTTAAAATTTATTCTAGTGGGTCCTATGGGTATGTCATTATGTGTCAAGATGGTGTATATTATATCAAGTCATTTCTTTCACTTGGTCACTTGGTCTAAAGTTTGCTAATCTTGTTTGATGAAATTAAGGTAATTTAACAAAGTTTAAGGTTTTTGGAGAAACCTCGGTTTACATTGTGACCAAATAAAACCTTATTAAGGCACTATAATTTAATTTATAATTAATTTATATGGTTAATAACATTTTTTAAGTCTTATAATCTCTTTTATTGATATATTTTATCTACATGAGATCATCTAAAATACACTATCTTTCTTTGCACTTGGAGATGCTTTTGAGGGATTTGAGTCCATTTCAAAAGATGGTCAAGATGTAATATAAGTTAAAATTAACTTTTAAAGTCTTGAATATGAGTTTTCAATGTGATTATGTTAGAAATAAGTCAAAATAATAGTCTTCATGTCAAAATAATTCAATTTTTGCTCCAAAAAAGGTAGTTTTGGAGTTTATATGAACCTGAGGTATTCACTTGCAAGTGAAAATGCATTACATGTGTATTTTGGTATTATAAAATTCATATACATGATTTCAAGTCTTTAAAAGGTCTTACAAGTGCAAAACATGTTTTGTATCCTTCATCATCCTCTTCACAAGCTCACAAGGGCAGTTTTCAAATGCTCAATACAGACATAGGAGAGAAAGTCAAGTTATAATATTTTTTAAAAAGTAGGGGGTCCTATAAATATTAATATTTGTTTCATTTTTTTAAAAATCCATCCCATATTCGTTATGAACAATTGCTAAAACCCCAGGGTGGTCTAAAACTACTTATAAACCCTATGTCCTCAATTTTTAGCACTTTCAGAATGAGAACAAGAGAATGAATGAGATGGATGGTTTAATAAAACCTTATATAGTTTTTTTAAAAAATTCTAAAAACGTTATCAAATATTTAATTTTCATGTGTGGCCTTCCTCAATAGAAAAATCCCCATTTATGTTGATTTGTAGGCAGTTTATGGATTTTTCGTGAGATTTTCATATATGGATGACTTGATTTAATCTATGTGAATTATATTCAAGAATTAAAAGCATATATTATCCCTAAATAACTACTTTTAGTGAGTTATTTCACTTAAAATAGTCATAGTATGAATATAAAGATCTGTCCACTCACATGAAGGAAATAGAGTTAAAGGAATAAGGACAAGAATTGTAAGTCTCTTATTCTTATGAAATACAATAGATAATTTTTTATATGATGTTAAAAAAGTATTTATAAAGGTTATAAATAACATATATTAATCTCCAAATACTCTTCAATGACCATCAAGGTGACTAAAGGCATTTAAGGGGGTTGTTATATAGATACATGCTTATATAGTCATACACAGGTTTAATTGTAGAACACATATTTGATGGAGGAACCCAAAATTGAATATGGATATAAATGGACTAAAAAGATCAAATATACCTTGAAAGGAACTTATTATATTTATCTCATCATCAATACATAAAATAAATCTAACTACAAGTCTAAGCTTAAGGTTGAGTTGTAATCCTTCCTGAATTGATGTAAAAATAAGGTGACAAATGTTGCTTTGACAATTTTTTTGAAGGATACACTCCAATGAAATAGGGTATGTATAGTGGATATTTTAATAATACTAAAATTTTTAGAAGTGTAGTTTCAAAATAAAATCCTAAAATGACAAAAAGGTAGACCTATAGGTCTACAGACCTATAGGTCTCCTTTTCCACGTAAATTACAAGAAACTTTTGCATTAGAAAGGATGTTTAAAGGGATAAATTAAAATAAGGATAACATTTATATATTTTCCAATGTATTCAAGCCAAAAAACTATTAAATCTTCATGAGAATATTTTATAATCTCTAGTAACTAATAGACATACACAACCCTACTTGAGGAAATGAAGACATCTTTATTGACTAAATCAAGCCATATTTAAACATTTGGAGGAAATGAAAGGTATACATGTGAAATTTAAATAATAAATAAGACTTAATAATTTAGAGTCAAACCTAAAGTTTTCTCATATGATGACTAGTGTATTTAATGATTAGAGAAGCTAAACAGGCATGTTATAGGCATAATATAAGAAAAAACTTGCAAGGTCCAAAAGGTGATAATATGTTGCAGAGGGATTGAGTGAGAAGGAATATTTAATAAGTTAAAATTTGTGTTAAAGTAACAATATTATTGTTAAGGGGACCAATTCATAGTTTAACATTCAAAATAATTTCATTAACCACCTACAACCATGGTTTAAGCAAATGTAAGAAGGGATGTATTGTTTCTATCTAATTTTTTTTCTTTTCTTAATTTTGGAAGAAAGAAACTAGTGAAGAAGGGTGAGTAGAAAAACCTATTACAATTTGTGTGAATTTAATCCAAGAGACTATGGAGAGATCTGATTTTTCTTGGGAGGATGACTTGTAAATAATAAAACACTTAAACACACTTATTTTTTAGACAAGTAGATGGGTGGATTACCTAGCGTGAGCTAGATCCTAGAAGCAAAAGCTTTCTAAGAGGTTGTCAATCCACATACTTTAAACACTTAAGTTTGATAAATAAAAATGATATAATTTTCATAAAATGAAAGAAAAATAAAATTAAAAACATAAAATAATAGAAAATTAATTAAGACATCTAAATGTTTTGCTAAGATGACTAAAATAAAGTGATGAGTTTGGTTAACACTAATGTTGAAAATTAGCTAAAGCAAGGTTGTGGCTTTGGTTTTATAATTTGACAAGGGTAAAAAGGGTAGTTTAGTTGGTGGTATTCAAATGGTTTGAATTTTAAAATATAAAGGGTGAATGATTTATAAAGTTAGTAGTCAAGATGACAAAAGGGATGGATGGGCAAGATGCTAAAGATGGTCAAGTGACAAAAGGGTAGATGGGGAAATGATGGGAAAATGACAAAAGGGGGAATTGGTAAAATACAAAGGATAGAAAATGGTAAATGGGTAAATGTAAAAGAATATTTAAAAGGGGTTCAAGGTATATAGGTCAAGAAATAAGGGGCCAAAGGGAAGGAAGAAATAAAATAAAGTGAACAAAAGTAAATATTACCTTTGAAGATTGAAGAAGAATGTTGATGTTGTTGATGATGATGAGTTTGTTTAAGATTATGATGTTGGCTTGAAAAACTGATATATTCTCAAGGATTTGACTCCTTCTCCTCTAAGATGAGTGGCCTCCTTCAAGAGTAGACAACTTGAAACAAGAATGTTTTTTACCAAAACTCAACTTAACCATGGGTGAGGGGGGAGGGTCATATTTATAGCATTTTTTTATCAATAAACATGCCAAATAATTGTAATAGTGAAGTATGTCACCATTTTTCAAGTGGTATCATAAATTACAAAGAAGATAAGGGTGGTGGGATTCTCACCTTATTATTTTGTCTCCTACCTTGCACATGAGTCCTATTTTGAGTGGAAATCATGAACATGGGCTCAAATTAGTCCAAAGGACTTTCCAACAAGATAATTTTTCCTTTGGATAAGTACCCCATGAATTTTGGCATCATTATCCATGTGGGTGCATAAGTAGTCATGAAAGATAAGGGGGTGAGATTCCCACTTAGCTAATAGGTCTCCCTCTTGCTAAAGAGTCAAAAATAGAGTGGGAATCATGCGCATGGGATAATATGGGTCCAAAATACTTTCCACCACTCACTTCCATATTTTGGATAAGTGATCCATGAATTTTGGAACTATTCTCCATGCATGAGGACAAAAACACATGTTGAATGATGGTCTAATAGGGAAAAATGCACTATATTCCAAAGGAGGGGCCCTTTGGTACTTAATGATGCCATGAGGTACCTTTGAAGAGGGTATAAAGTGTGTTATTATTTCCCACTTCAATCCACCTAAATTTAAAGCCATGTCACTTTCCATATCACCTTCCACATCACTTACCATGTCATCATGAATAGTGATAATGGGTCTCATAGTGAATAATATTTTTGAATAGTACTTTAAAATATTAGTATTGTAATAAAATAATAGTGATTTGGTTAGGTTAATATTTTTTTTTTAATTGTTAATAAAGTTTTATGGGGTGTTTAGGGGGTCTTAATGCATTTAGTCATCAAAAATTACAAGTGTGCTATTTTCTAATGTCTATAGGTATGTACTTATAGGTATTCAAGGTCTTGAGAGTATTATAAGGTTAAAAATAGTAAATTTAGTCCTCAATATTGAAATAAAATACTATTGAATGTTTAATGATTTATAAATGAGATCCTAAACTCCAAATGGCAAGCAAGACTCTTAATCACACTTATAGGTTTCTTAAGAAATTTAAGTGGGTTTTAGACTTGAAAAGTGAATTAAATGTGTATAATGGGAGTATATTTAATAAAAATAAATCTAATATAGATATGTTAAAATATTCATTTGATATCAAAAGATATTTTTAAACTACAAAATGTAGCCTTGACACCTAAATCATCACCTATAGTCAAGCTTGCATTGTAGTTGTAAGTTGCATACTTAGTTTGGTTAATAAGTAAGGTCTAAAAATAAATAAAATCATATTTAATTTATCTTATAATGCTAATATGACATCTCCACATGATACTTAGGTTCAAGAGAGATAATGTTAGGACTTAGGTAAGTTTGATTAGACCAAGTTTCCTCAAGGTAGTAGACTACATAGTAATGTGTATGTATATTTTATGATATAAGAGTGATATATTGAATTAAAATGGGAAATAAATATATATAATGGTTAATTTAGACCTTAAATAGAGTATAATACTTATTATTCCTATGTATAACAATGATGACACGTGTGAAGGCCAAAGTATGGTAATGACTTATTTGGCAAATCACATGGTCCTAATGGAAGATTCCAAATGAGGATGGTATGTGCTTTAATTTTTGAGATTAAAGTTAAAAATATTTTGAATTATAATATTTAATAATCATGGTGTTAGTTTTCAGGAATATAAAATCATACTATATGTGCAATCTCAATCATCTAATGAGAAATATACAGGCATGTTCCTACAGTTGAAGAAGGTTTGAGAGTGTCTTAGTTATGAATACAAGGTAGTAGAATGAAGTAGAGGTTTCAAAAACCTTTCAATAAATTTTAAAATATCATCATGATGCTAATATACCTCTTATTTATCAAGACATATCCCTAGATCAAGGTGATGAGGGTTTTGAAATCCAATATTGTCTATAGGCTTGTTAAGGCCTAAATGAGGGAAATAAATGATTGTGGTAGATGGAAGTGTCAATAAAGTTTTATAATAGAGATAATTTTTAATTTTATACACTTTAAAAATACTTTACATACCTATTTAAGTTCATCATTCCATTTACTCTACCCCATTGAAGACAAAGAACTCAGATATATACCTACAATTATGTCTTTGCATAATATTGTTGATTGTACATAATGTGGAAGGTAAGTCAAGTGATAACCAAAAAAATAAATTAAAGTGATTAATGAGATATAAGAGTATGATTATAAACTTCAAATAAACATTTAATCATTTTTTAGAACCTTCAATAGAGAGGAAAAGAGCGTAACAAACTCCTAGGGTCTCTAGCATGATTTTGCTCATAAACCTTAAGCCTCATTCAATGAATGTTGTAGAGGTTATAATGGATTTAAGAGTATTTTAAAATCATTTAAAAATTTAAATTAAGATTTTTAATACATAAATGAGATGTTTGGGGATAAAAAACTAACATTTTTTTACCTTTTCACCCAACTTCTTCTCTTTCAACCTCACAAAATGCAGTCTGCCTAAGTAAAGATCTACTTTATTATGATCAAAATAGTACATATGATTTTAATGTGAGACAAATATATTTTTATATTTTATTTTTCCTTTTATTATTTAAATTTTTTATTTTTTCATGGGTTAAAGGCCTGTAGTTTGTGAATCATCATTAAGATGATAAGGCACTCACAAGGTGCTTAGAAGACCAATTTTGACTAGTCAAGAGAAATTGATATATTAAGCACATTAAATGATATTAAATTACATTTAAAACAATTTTAAATCATGTATAACTCAAGTTAGGTCCCTATAATTACATTTGATTATACATGTACCTATATAGATTTAATAAAAACTATACTTTTATGAGTTTTTGGGATCAAAATAAGGTATAGATGATCATGAACATATGAAAATAGTTGGGTCAGATGATTTGGGATGTATTAAATTCCAAAAATATGTATAATATACACTAAAATTACATCTATAGGTCTAGTTTATCATGGCAATCTAAAACAAGCTTGAGAAAGGGCTAGTTTTTTGCCATTTCTTGGTTGATCTACTTTAAAAAGGTTACAAAATCCAAAAAATGGAATGGAATATGGTTATATAATTGGTAAAGTTAATAAAACATATATTTTAGGTTTCACATGTGTGGGTTAAGTTGGGAGAAAAATCTTAGGTTATAGGCTAGGAGGCCTAATTGAGGACAGAGAATGATAGAAAAAGTGTACTTTTATTGGGTTTCAACTCCTAAAACTTGGAATGGAGATGTAAGTGAATACTATGTCCTAAAATATGTTCTTAATTTACCAATATAATTTGTACATTATTATATATAAGGAGGTTTACCTATTTTTAGGGCTACAAATAATGAGGCCAAATGAGACCTTTTGGCACAAAATGGAGTCTTGGAAAGAGTTTGATGACTCCAAATGTCTTGTTTCAGATATGATATCATGAAGAGAGGCCATAAATGGAGTAATATTTTATTATTTTAATAAAAAACAAGTCTTCACCTTTCTACACCATATTCTAAAAGGAGTTAAAATGATCTAATCACCAAGTCTATGCATGAAAAACCTCTTCAATAAGCTTTTAACGGTTATTTCTCACCTTCCATGAGACTTTGGGGATGATAAAGAGTTATAGTTTAGTTTAAATAAGGATTATAATTGGTTAAATATTCTTTAGAAAATTTGAAAATATTTTTCCTCACTCTAATGCCAACCATGAAGACAAAGTCAAACACTTTTTAGGAGCCTTCAAATATTACTGTCAAAGTGAAGAGACAACATGAAAGAGTATGGGATTTTTTTGAAGACTCTATCAAGACTTGAAGACCTCTTTTCAAGGAGGATACTTCTTCATTAATAATATAGGTACATAAAATCAATAATATAGGAACTTCAAGGGGTCAAACTCCACTAATCAATGCCCATGACTTCTTCAAGCGCTATTCAAACAAACCTACCTCTACCTCCTAAGACATTTTTTAAGAGAATAAAAATAGAGTGTAACATGTGATATGTAGGAATTTAAGGAGTACTAGGTGGATAGGTCATCCCTATTTTTTAGTATTTTGTGTCTCTCTATCCTTTCTCACTTTCTCTTTAAGTATGCCTAATTTTGGCATTTGTAAGCATCCTTAACCTGAGTTGTGGTAGAGCCCTACTTAGAAAAACACTTGTACTTAGCTCTTTGTAATGAATAAGACTAAATTTTGGCCTCATCAATGATTGTAACTAGTGTATGCTTATTATTTTTAGATGAATGTAAGTGATGGTGAATTCTTCCTTAAATTTGTCCTATATTATGTACCTATTTTCAAGTGGTTAATCATCCTTATAGGTTACATAGTGTGATTTAATATCTTTATATATTTTATAAGTGTAATATTTATTTAGTGTCCTTGAGAGACTTATTGATCAACTACTTTAGATCATGCATCAAGATAATAGCCTCTATATGAAACCTTTGTGTTTGGAGATTCCTCATTTGAGAAGTGCAATCAGGTTCATGTCATGATTCAAATTCTTATTTCATATTAGATAGGTGAAGGAGATATTTTGGTGTATCACCTCCTTAGGTAGATAATATTTCATGTTATTTTCTTCTCTTTTCCTTTGCAATATAGTAATTTTTTATTGAGAGCCTAAGTGATACATCAAGGAGAGATAACCTTTATAATATAGATGTTCACACATATTAGGCCACCTATAGCTTAGGATTTTCCTCATGTTACTCTTGACTATGAAGGCAAGAAAAACCTTCCCAAGGATAGATGTTTGAGTAGATAATAGTTTTTGGCATATTCGATGGGACCAAGATACAAAGTAATGGAGGTATTTTTGGTGTTTTTATTATACGTGTCATCCTTTAGAGGCATTAAAACATCAATGGCATCTCCAAGTTATATCAGATGGTTATATCAGACTAGGAATTGCTTCCTAGTAAGTTATGTTTTCAATTTATTATCTTTATGAATTTTGATGGCTAGGTATGAAGAAAATTTATATGTTATACCTCTTTATAATTCCTATTATGAACCATACCATTCTTTTCATGATCCTTATCAGCATTCATGTGACTCCAATTGTGTACCTCAATATCCTTACCAAGACTTGTAGCAGTGATACTCACCTCCTCCTACTCCATTTCCAAATCAAAATTATGTTTCCCTTACCATATCCTTAATGATACTCAATATAAATATTCTAAAGTCTAAAGGGGTAATGAGAAATGGAATATATAATTAGATATGATTATTTTCACCTCATAGAGAACATTAAGAAGTCATCACATATGTTATTGGATAAGTGGGAAGTAGTTAAAGAGGAAAATTAGTCTGTTATAATTGATGAGTTGTATGAAATGAGCACATTTATCAAATGGTGGGTATCAAGATTAGTGAGGTGGGAAAATCAAGATATCCAAATCAAACAACCTCAACCATCATTTCCTATCCCTGATCAACCTTTTGGTGTTTTGATTTTATTTTAATCTAAACCTACCCCTCCTCAATAAACCAATATCACTTCATATTGGAGGCATTATTGGACTATGATGCCTAGTTACACTATCCTAACTCTTGTTGATGAATCTCCTCCCATCCATCTTCAAGATCCCTCTTTTATCCTATATCATTCTTCTTTTTCTCCTTTTCCTCATTAAATTATTTACCATCCTCAAAATAGAGCCTCCAAGAGAGCTAATTTAATCTCAAAAATAACCTACTAGTTTCAAAGTTGAAACTTGGAACCTAATAGTTAAGTCTTAGGAGAAACCAGAAGAAGAATACCTAGATAAGAAAATTATGTTAAAGAATAAGACCTTGGATGTATTCAATCCTCATATACCTTTCCCTAATAACCTATAGCTATTATCTCATGGAAATTAGTTCAATAAAACATCCAAAGGAAAGAAGGAGTGACTTTTAAAGAGTCTAAATATTAATCTACATATCAAATTAATAAAATGAATCATGAAGGTGAGGGAGAAAATTGATTATCCATAGTACAACTTAACTTAATCTCTCTCCAAACATTATTATAAGAGTGTTAAATCCCTAAAAATTCAATTTTAAATAGTACTTCCTTAGTTTTCAAACAAACTCATTAACATATTAGTCACCCTCTCACCATCTCCCTTTTTGAAGAGGAGCCTATTGTATAGAGGATAGAGGAAGAAGTTGCAACTACAAGTGAGTTTAAAGAAGAGTGTGATGAGTATGAAAAACATGTGCATAAATAATAAATTTTAATTGGTACTCCTCTTGTTGAGAGAAAAGGTAAATTAAATTTTAGATATAATGAAGAAGTTGCAATAGAAGGTATAGGAGATGTTGACTTGTTTCAAGATCTTCCACTTGGTGTTATTAAATACCATGATAAAGAGGTAATAATGAAAAATGGGAGTTATTATTAGATCCTATTGATGAGTTTGAGGATATTTCTATAGGATAACTTTAGTTAAATGCTCCTCATGGTACTTCAAATGTATAATAGAAAGGTGATCTTGATGAATAAGTACTACTTATTAGGGTGGCAACTCCAATTAGATGTTCTTGATTTAGGTGCAATGGTTTCTTAGGATGATGCTTTTAAAGATAATAAAACTAAAGAATTTTTAGTTATTAATGAGCTTGATGAGGTATAATTTCATTTTTATCATGATCTTATAGAAGACCTTGAAGTTCTATAAAATCTTTTTGATCTTAAAGAAGAAGATGATTGGCAGCAATACCTTGAATCTCTTCAAGAAATTGAAGGCCTTTGTAAAGATACATTTCCTATTGAGAATGATTATGAAGATTTTTATCAAGAAATACCCATTAAATACCATGATCTAGCTTGGATTGAATATGCAAATCTCCTTGAAGATCTTGATGAACTTGCAATAGCTAATAAGAAGAATGAGGTTAGTCAAGATGCCATAGAGACCTAAAGAAAATTTATATATAGAGTATCATTTGTTGAGGTTGGAGATGATAAGTAATATGGAGTGGGTCTTGAAGTACAAGATGAATATGATTTCATAAGTGACTAGTTTTATATTGTTTACTCACTTGAAGACATGTTGAGAGAGTTGGTAAGTAAGAAGCATGACCTATCAAACACCATGTTTAAGAGGAAACTTGTTTAACATCGTTACTCATCAAATGAATAAGATGATATAAAAATATTCCATTTTGATCCAAGAGGATAAATATTCATAGGTTAGTTTTTACATAGTAGTTTACTTATGTTTGTTGTGTTCTCTAAGTGCTTTGTAGCATAAGTGAGGTGTGTGTATTATTGGTGATTTGTATTTTTATGTGCATTGTTCTAATTATGTGTGTTAGAGGTAAATAAATAATCTTATCTTTTTCAAGAGTCTTGTATCCAAGGTCAATGTTTGATCATGTATAATTTAGAATGAAAGATAGAGTTTATGAGAATAAAATAGATGTAAAATCACTAGTTGATAAACATAATAGGTATGTTTCTGAGCCAATTCACTAAAATGTTGACAATTTTGACCTCACAGGTCAAACCGTCACCCCTATAATTTTAAACTTTGATTATCATGATTCTACAACCTTTTTTATTATCATATTTAAGGTAAAATATTTTCTAAGCTTTGCAATGCCTTTAAAGTTAGTCTAGTGGGTCTTAAGGGTATTTTATGATGTGTCAAGATGGTGTATAGTTTATCAAGTCAGTCCTTTAACTTAGTCACTTGGTTTAAAGCTTGATAATCTTGTTTGATGACATTAAGGTGATTTAGCAAAGTTTAAGTTTTTTGGAGAAACCTATGTTTGCATTATGACCAAATCAAACCTTCTAAAGGAACTATACTTGCATGGATCATTAAATCAAATGGTGAATAATTCAATTTAAAGTCCTAGAAGGGCTTGGATTTTTTAGACTTGGAAAGGTTTTTAAGGGATATAATTTGATTTCCAAATATTATAAAGGTGGAATAAATGCGTCATTTCCCTTTTAAAATCTTGAATATGAGTTTTCAATGTGATTATGTTAGAAAGAAGTCAAAATAATGGTCTTCATATTAGAATAGTCTAGTTTGTGCTCCAATAAAGGAAATTTTGGGAGCTTGTACCAACTTGAGGTATTCTATTGCAGATGAAAATTACTTTAGAGTGACTCTTGGTCTTTTAAAGTTAATATACATGAGTTTAAATCTTTCATTTGTTTTAAAATAGAAAAATATGATTATAATCCTTTGATATCCTCTTTACAAGCTCATAACAACAATTTTCAAATGCTTAATATGGATAGAGGAGAGAGAGTTGGGTCCTAATTTTTTTCCAAAGGATGGGGTCCTATAAATATTAATATTATGTCATTGGTATTCATATATATTCCCTCCCATTTATTAATAATTGTTAAGACCCCATGGTGTTCTAAAATATTCTATAAACCTTGTAGGCTCAATTTCCAACACTTTTAGACTAAAAGAAAGATAAATAATGAGATTTATGGTTCAAGGAGGACTTATATAGATTCAAAACACTTCTCAAGACATTATCAAATATTAACTTGGCATATGTGGCCTTCTTTAGTATCAAAATCCCCATTTGATTTATAGGTAGTTTTTGGAGTTTTCATGAGATTTTCATATATGGATGATTTGAGTTAATGAATGTGCATTGTATTGAAGACTTAAAATCATTTATTCTACTTCAATAACCCTTGATATTGAGGCCTTACACTTAAAAGAGTCATAGTATGCATATAAATATCTATCCATTCACATGAACAAAAAAGAGTTAAAGGAACAAGGAGAAGACCTATAAGTCTATTGTTATTATGAAATACAATAAATCCTTGTTTGATATGATGTTCATAAGGTCTGTATGAAGGTTATAAATAACATAGAGTATTTGGAAAGGGGTTAGTCTATAGTTACAATGATAGATATTCATACATAGGTCTGACCATAGAATATGTCTTTGATGAAGGAAACCAATTTTGAATATGGTTCTAAATGAACTAAAAGGTAAAATAGACCTCCAAAATAACTTATCAAGTTGATCTCCTCATCTCATCATCAACACATCAAAGAAATATGACTACAGTATAAGATTAAGGTTGAGTTGTAACCTTGCCTTCACTAAGGTGAAAATAAAGTGACAAATATTTTTTTGATGATGTTGTTTTAAGGATACACTCTCATGAAATAGGGTATGGATAGTGGATTTGTTATAAATACTAAAATGGTCCTAAGTGTAGTTTCAAAAAAAAATATTAAAATGATAAAAAGGCAAACCTACAAGTCTACAAACCTATAGGTCTCCTTTTTGTCATAAAATACAAGCAACTTTTGCATCAGAAAGGATGTTTAAGGGGATAAATGAAAATAAGGGTAACATGTAGATATTTACCAATGTGTTCAAGCAAAAAATAATATTAAGAAATGTTATGAAAGGATTTTTGAATCTTTATCAATCAATAGACATACACAACCCTATTTAAAGAAATCAATCCATCTTTATTGAATAAATCAAGCCATATTTATTGACGAAATCAATCCATATTTTAAAATTTGGAGTAAAATTAAGGTATACATGTGAAATTTAGAGAATAAATAAGACATAATTGGTTAGATTCAAACTTACAGTGTTATCATATGATGACTAGTGCATTGAATGATTATAGAAGTTGAGTAAGCCTATTATAGACATAATCTAAGAAATACATTTCAAGGACAAAAGGGCTATAATATGTTGTAGAGGGGTAGGGTGAGAATGATTATTTAATTATTTCATATGTGTGTTCAAGTACCAATAGTCTATCTAAGGGGACCAGGTCTCAAGTTCAATGTTCAAAAGACTTTCATTGACAACCTATAACCATTGTTTAAGGAGATGTAAGAAAGGAGGTATGTACTTGTAGGTATGCAAGGTCTTAAGAGGATTATAAAGTTAAAAAGAGGAAACTAATTCCTAAATATTACAACAAAATACTATTAAATATTCAATGATTTTTAAATGACGTCCCAAACTCCAAATGGCAGTCAAGAATCCCAATCACACCTAAAAGCTAGTTAGGAAGCCTAAGTGGGGTTTAGACTTGAAAAGTGAGTAAAATGTATATAGTGGGACTAGAGTTTAGATAGATAAATAAAATATGGATAGGGTAAAATAGTCATTTAAGATCAAAATATATTCTTAAACTCTAAAATATAGCCTTAACACCTAAATCATCACCTAAAATCAGGCATGCTTTATAGTTATAAGTTGCATACTTAGTTTGGTTAATAATTAAGGTATGAAAAGAATAAAATACTATTGAATTCATATTATAAATCTAATATGACATATCCACATGATACTCAGGTTTACGAGAGATATGTTGGGACTTAGGTAAGTTTGATTAGACCAAGTTTCCTCAAGGTTCTAGAATACACAGTACTGTGTATGTACATTTTATGATATAAGAGTGATATGTTGAAGTCAAATGGGAACTAAATATATCTAAGGATTTATTTATAACTTTAATAGAGTCTAATCCTTAGTAGGCTTGTGTATAATAATGATGTCATGTGTGAAGGACAAAGTATGGTAATGTCTTGACTTGGTAGATTGCATGATCGAAAAGGAAGATTCCAAATGAAGATGGTATATGCTTTAAGTTTTGAGAATAGAGTTAATAATATTGTGAAGGATTATAGTGAATAATCATGGTATAAATGTTCATGAAGATCAAATCATATTGTATATGCAATCCCAATCATCCAATGACAATCCTACAAGCTTGTTCTTATAGTTAAAGAAGGCTTGAGAGTGTATTAGTTATGAAGACAAGGTAGTAGACTAAGGGAGAGGTTTCAAACACATTTAAATAATTTTTACAATATCATCATGATTATAGGATACCTATTATTGATCAAGAAACAACCATAGATCAAGATGAAGAGGGTCTTGAAATCTAATATTGCCTACAGGCCTGTTAAAGCCTAGATGAGGGAAAAAGATGCTTAAGGTAGATGGAGGTGTTGATAAGGTTTTATAAGAGAGATAAGTTGAAGTGTAGAAACTTTCATATGAATATAAAAACCTATTCAAGGTCATCATTCCATTTACTCTACCCCATTGAATACAAAAAACTCATATATATACCTATAACCATGTCTTTGCATAATACTATTGACTATACATGGTGTGGTATTTAACTCAAGTGAAAATAAAACCAATGAATTCAAGTGATTAAGGATATCTAAGAGGATGATGAAAAATTTCAAAGATCTCTAGCATGATTTTTCTCATAAACCCTAAGCCTCATTTAATGAATGTTGCAGAGGTTCTAAGGGATTGAATATTATTATAAAATCATTTAAATATGTCAAGGAGGATTTATAAGACCTCAGTGAGATGTTTGGGGATAAAAAATAGGCATTTTTATACCTTTTCACCCAAATTCTTCTCTCTTGACCTCACATAATGTAGTATGCCTAGCTGAGAAGCTACTTTATTATGCTCAAAATAGTATAGATTATTTACATGGGATAATAAGCTATTTGGATTTTTTATGGGTAATTTTACACTTGAAATTTTTATCATTTGTTCATGGGTTAAAGTCATATACTTTCTAAATCATTGTTAAGATGATCAGGCACTCACAAGTTGCCTAGAAGACCAATTTTCACCAGTCTAAATAAATTGATCACTTAATCACATGAGATGAGATTACCACATAAAAATCATGGACAATTACAATGAAGTCCCTATCATGACTTTTTATTTTACCTGTACCTATAGGAATTTAATAAAAATTGTACTTTTTTGAGTTTTTGGGCTCAAAACAAGGTATAAGGGATCACATGCAAATAGCTAGGGACAATGATTTATAATGTATTATACTTGTTAAAGTCCAAAAATCCATACATGATACCATGAAATTATTTTTATCAGTATGGATTTTACCCTTGAGGTAAAGATGTTTCATACCTACCTCATCTAGTTGATAAAATGGGATCACCTTTAGGTGTGGGTAACTTATTGAGTGAGATGAACCTATAATTTTTGGTCTAGCTCCCTTGATGAATCATATAGGCTAAATAATTAATAAATTTAATGAAAAGGGATAGAAATATTAATGAAATAAATCTAAGCTATGGGAGGTGATGTACTAATATAAACATCCTTCGCTTACTTATCTTGCACTATGAACATGAACACAAGTTGAACCTATTGCACCATCTCACAATATGACTCTAGGAATAAGTGTTTTAATATGGAAAGGAGGACCAAAATATGGACCAATATGGTTTGGTTAATATGTTTTCTAATAGACACTAGTGAATCAATATCCATACTCAACTAATACAAGACCATAACACATTCCATATGACCTACCAAGATGTTAAACTAACCTAAAACTATGTAAAGAAATGGGAAAAATGAAGGGAGTCTAATTAATAAAACTAACACTCATCAACAATTAAAATTATACACTAATTTGAAGAAAATTAAAAGGCAAACAACTAGCATTTACTCAATATTTAAATATAGAAACAAGTGTTTAGTAGGGCAGGGCTTCACCATAATCCACCAAAGAACCCATACAATGGATTTTTAAGCCTAATTTACATAAAAAGATAGATATATAGGGATAATATATCACTAAATATCACTAATGATGCATAATATTCCATGAGACACCACTTTCAATCCGTCGCCAATGCATGAGGCATCCTTAGTTGATGGTCTTTATGAGAGTAAGGCATATAAACTACTCTAGTGAAAACTTATTCAATTTTGTTTTGACCTCATTCAAGGCATGATCACTCCATATTTTCAAACCAATTATTTTATTATCAGTTAAAATGGTAGAATTATGGTTTAATTGGCCTCCATGAAGTATTAAATAGCCTACCTCTCTCTTTTACATGTTGACTAGGCCTAAAATTACCTCATCTTGCTTAATGGTAATGAAATGTGCATGAATACCTCAATATATAAATTACAAGACCCTTTATGATTTTAAATTCACCTCTTATCAGCTCTTTATGCCAAGAGACCTCTTCCTTAGCTAGCTAAAAGGCCTATTAGGCAACTACACCTAGTCAATCGATACTAATCACTTGGATGGCCATGAAACTTGCATAAAACCTTGTGAATGGGTTAGTGAGAATAATTAAATAATAAAAAATAATTTTGCACCATGATTTATTCCCTTTTAGATAGTGAACACCTATAATTCTTACTCATCTAGGTGACAAGGTCATCCTTCACTAGCACCTCTAGACTGCCTTTAGGCCTGAAAAGTGGAGATTTGGCTCCAAAACCTTTTTACACATGTTAAAATCCTAGGAGAACATTTTATTTAGTTTAATTACTTTATTAATACTCCCTAGGTCTAATTTAGTGATCTAACACCACCTTTCATGCTCCCAAATACTATGTAACAATAATTTTAATCCCTTTTTGTATAATCAATACCTTACACATGTGAGCCAGTAACTTGTTTTAGTTCCCATGAGACCTTTGTAAATAAACTTGGTCATTTCCTAGATAAATATGTCTATTTCAAGTCATTTATCTCTCCTTCTCTTCCATCGAGTCACTATGAATGGTTTAGGCAAGTTTAAATATGCATAACTTCTTAATGATTGTTCATAGCCCTAAAGGTTTGAATTGTAAAACCAATGTAGAGAATTTTAATAAGACAAACTCCCTCAAATTCCCTTATCAAATATTAACTACATTCACATTATTAGGAATGTTCACACATGAGGAAGGTGTCTCTTAAACTAGGAAACCTGCATTATGTGAGGTTAAGAGAGTAACATTTCCATGAACAGAAGGAAAACACTTGTTTTGGGCTGAAAACACCTATAAGAGGTTTGATAAATCATTCTCAACATGTTCCCATGGTTTACCTTCTTTTATAACTCCCCAAAATTCTTACAGAACTCGTATTCATAGTATGAGGGTTTGTAATCTATTAAATTATTCTAACCCTAGGGTCTTGTTCTAGGTATCTCCTCTTAAAATTTTTGAGTTAAACTTCATTGTCATATTTTAACATAATAATTCATCTCCCCTAAGGACTTAAATCATCATAATTATCCCAAAATTACAATTGTCTTTAATCTCATGTCTAAGCCTATAACTGCCTATTTAGGACTTCTAAACCTAACTATCTTGTCAAGGCTCTTCCTACCTCCAAAATATAAATCCATCTAAATAAAATTTTATACCCTTTGTAGATAGTTCAATATAACTATTTATCACTCCATCTATCATCATCATATCTCAAATCACTCTTTCCCTATCTTCAAGGCCCTACCTATAAGAGTTTAACGAGCCCGTCTATAGGAAGTGTCAAAATAATCCATTTGGGGCACTTCATGTCTTATAAATTATTTTTCAAATTATATATAGGGTCTTAAAAGTGTCTTCATACCTTTTGTATACTTTTTCACTTTACATACACCTATCTATTCTTATTCTTGCATGATAAAACCATAGGTGTTAGCTTAGGGTCTACCTGGGTTGCAAATGTGTACTTATCTTCATATTAGAACATTGAATCCTCTTTTATAAATTAAAAAATGATGTAAATGGTCCATTTATTTTCATATAACCATCTAGTCTTCCACCCAAACCATCTTTCATTCAGCCTTGTAGCCACAGCTCTACCTTTTCATAACTGATCTATAGGTCAATTGGTGTGAAAAGATCTAAAAGAGCATGAGAATTATTTGGTCCTCTTGATCATAATTTTAGTGACATGTGAAATTTATAACTAATTTAATATAAATTTCTAATTTTTCAAGTCTCTCTTATACATTCTTAGGTTCCATTTATACTAGTTTAAGCCTAAAAGGGCTAAATAAATAATTATCTACTTGTAAGAATGATTTTGGAATCTTAGAGATTAGGTCTAAAAGTACATTTTTATATAAATATTTAACCATCACATATATTTTAACATTTCATTTATAATTACCCTTAAACCTTAAAAACTACTCACCTTAATGTATTTTCAATAATTATAAACCAAATGCAAACCTACAGGTCTGCACATATGTAGGTTTGCATTCAAACACTCTTAGGCTTCCTTTGGTACAAAAAATATCTTTCAAACCTAAAATAATCCTTTATTATCTCTTTGCATCCAATATGACTCCCACACCCGTTTTGACAATACATTATAAGACCACTTTCAATAACCTTAAAAAAAACATTACACGGTTCAATTGGTTGGGAGCATGAGTGTTACTTAGGAGATTTTGTATGAAGTAACCAGGTGGTTAGGGAGCATTGGATGGAGAATAAGGTGAGAATAAATTTCAAAACCATTTAGATGCATCAACCCTAGAGAAAACTCAAAAAATAGAGACAATAATGATATGGTTCTCAACCTACTAACTACTTTATGGAGCTCTTTGCCTATGTCTCAATGTCACACATGCCAACTAGTGATTGAGAATGAAGTGAGAGGACTATGAAGACCTTATTCAACCACCACTTTCACCAATCAGGTTAATGATGCACTAGAACTATTTAAAACTTGACCCTATGTGGATGGAAAAGGCTAAATTGATTGCTTATACTCTTATCATTTATTCATAGAGAAAAGGGGTTAGATCTGATAACTATTACCATGGATTAGAATCCCACTAGGTACTTTATCTTTGACTAAGATCTTGGGATCTGACTTCCCTTTGTATGGACCATAGCATCTATTTGAAATTAGCCCTTATGAACTTTCCAAGAGCTCGATGGAGATCCTACAATGTTTTCTACCTTTCCCTCCATATTTGAGACTTGGATCTTCTCTAAGATTCCTAAAATATGCCCCTCATGAAGTGTCTAACCTCTTCTAATAAAAAAAATACCATACAAGTTTGTGCAAGTCTAAAAACACCTCTAAAACCTAATTTTCTAAAAAATTTCATGATTAATATCCTAGGAACCCATTAAATGGAAAGTGGAAGTAAGACAGAAATAAAATACACTTTAAAACCAAGGGATATAGATTGTGGGGAGATGAAATGTCATTTTGAATCCTGTGGGGCCCTTTTGGATGTGTAAATGGTATTTTACCCCTAAAAAGACCTCTTTTTTACTTATAAAACCACCTTGTAATGATATGGAATAGCTATGAGACTTTTTTAAAATCCTCATTTCAATGTGACATCAAAACACATCTTATTCAAGACTTATAATATAGAGGTTAACCTTATATGACATGTTTGATGAAATTTGATGACTTGGAGGGCTAATTAGAGCCTAAAATATGTTTGCTAAAATATAACATAAAAAGTAACCTTTGATACATCATTATACCTCATGTTAAGATTTAAACATGACTTGGACACCTTTTTCATTTTGTTGACAAGCCTTCTCCCACAATAAGTAGCTAGGGTAAGAAGGAATACTATGTGAACAAGAAACCTTAACTTCTTCAAATACCTTAATTTTTGATAAAATACCTTAATTTTGTCATAACACAGTATAGGTCACCTTTTAAGATTCAAAATTAATTTACCCCCTTCCACTCACCTAAGGACCACCTATAAATACCTAATACATCACCCTATGACTCACAAGATACTATCACATTATGATTCCTCAAACAATGCCTAACACATACTATGAAACCTTAAACAATATTAAAATTCTTTAAAAATACCATTTGAAGATCATGACAATATTTAGGAAGCCTCAAGTAAGTTTTAAGGGGGTCTCATGAGAAAGTTTATAAATATAGGGGTTGATATTTGGTATAGGAGGCCAAATTATCAACATCTTTGGTGACTCATAAGGGTTGACCTACCTTCTAGTCAAGAGAACCAACTATTTCATCCATTGAACATGGTTTTCACATATGACAATCATGATGTACATGATATGACACTTCTACCTAGACTAACAATTGGCCTTAAAATTTAAAAACAATTTCACAACTCACATAAATATAAAACATCGATAAAATTAGGAAGAAAACACACCACACTTGTGTTGACAAACACTTATTGGAAATAATACAATTGAGAAAACAACTAACTATATACAACTATCCTTTTAGAGTTGATCCCCTAGATAAAATGACAAGCCTCTCAAGTCACCTTCATGAGATGAGCCACTTTGAAGTACAAGATGTTGATAATGCTTTATTATTATTTGAATAGATCCTTATTTGACCACCATCATAATTGTATTGAACTCAAATGGCTCTACACTTATAAACATGTATCCAATGTAGACATATTCATCTTGATTTTAAATTTTCACCTTAAACTACTATCTATTATTAGAAATATGAGATTTTTCCAAGATAGCTACATCTTGGTTGATAGGGGCAATAACCACAACCTATATTTCAATTGGCTCCTCAAAAATAATCTTTTTCTCATCTTGGAAGGTACCATATTCATTATACCTTACTAGACCTTGAAACTAAACCTCCTAAAGATGATCTTCAAGACATATTGGCTCACTAATAACCTTGCATTCTTCGTCAACAACTTCATCTTATTATTCTTGAGGTACTTGCTTACCAAGATCTTCAACTCCTTGAATATTTCCATTTAAAATTAACACATATTAGTAGGACCTTGGATATACCCTTGAGACTCAATAGGACCAACTTTCATAATGTTCTCCTTAAGACTCTTCTTAAGCTCTTCAACATGCTCATTAGCCAAGTTGACAATTTTAACATTCTCTTGATGATGTGGAGATGTGTCATCTAAACTTGAAAAAAATTATCTAAGTCTTCCCAAAAGGTAATCTATTCATGATCAATAAAAAATACATGAACCTATCTACCACTCTTACCATTTCCTTGTGGAGACACATGCTGATCAAGTGCCTCTAACTCTCTAATAGGGTCATGACGAGGCTTATGTTTTGCTACAACTTGATCATCTTCATCTTCTATGGAGAATAGAAATTCATCAATCCATTCAAGTTCTATTTCATATTCATTTTCTAGTTCTAAATCTGAATTATCCTATCCATGTTCTAAAACATTAGTGTTACCTTCACTTGATACCTCAACTTGTTGTTATATTCTATTATTCAAATCTTTCATGATAAGTTATTAAATCTCATCTAAGGATTCATGGTATAAATGATTCCAAAGATCATCTAAATAACCTGAAGTGATATTATCTTCAATAATGGGTTCATAAGGGTTATTTTCATGGTTATCATCTAGAGGAGAAGTTGCTTGTGTTTCATCCACACCAAGGTCATGCTATTGTGACTACTATACATCATCAAACTTGCCTTTAGGCTTAAACTCTAATCTAATCAGATGAATAGGAGTATTTATAATGGTCTCCTCATCATAAGTTCTTGAAGTATCCTTTTTAAGGTGTTCATGGAACTCACTTGAAAATATAACATAATCAAGCTCTTGAAGGACTACCACCTCATCAATGTTATTTATCAAGTTCCCTCTCATATTTGAATGATCTAATTTTACCTTCAATGCAACTAGACTCTCTTCATAGAAGGAGAGTGTATGAGAAAAAGAGGCTTAATTATCTTTCTTGATATCTACTAGAGTGTTTTTCTAGCTTTGAGACTTAAGAGTACTAGGTTGATCATGATGTTGTTGAAGAGATGGAGAAAGACAATCAATTGAATACACCACATTCTTATTTTTCCACTCCTCAATTACATTGTCAAACTTAGGTATATCTTGGTTCTCATGAATAAATTCAATATGAAGGGAATATGGAGAACTCAAAAATTTTGAAATATATCCTGAACTAGCCTCCATACACTTCTCTTCTTCTTGATTATAAATATGCATAAGAGAAATCTCTTTCTCAAGAATATGAATGACATAATCTAGGGTCCTAGTCCATGAAGGTTTCCATGTGTTCATGCCTTCATCACCCTTTCCTAACAAATCCTTATCTTCATTTAGATGTTCTTCATTTCATCTCCAAACCATATGTCCTCTTTAAAATATGGAGATGGTCAGAGGGAAATAATGTCCAATTAGTAGAGTAGGAACATAAGGCCTTGTGGTCTATTCTTGAGTGAGTTTAGGGGGTGAGGAGGTATTATAAAATCTTGGGAACTTCTTAGGATTGGTACTCAAAACCTCTTCCTTTTTACCTTCACATACATAGATAATTTGAGCTTAAGTAAGAGGTGAGGGGCTTTGAAATATTTGTAATATCCCTTTTTAAACTTTTGCAACCTTCCTCTCTTCTTGGTTTGGGTGTGGCATGGGAGTAGTGGTCTAAGAAGGTTGACATGAGGTAGTGAGAGGTTTATAGGATTGGTTGAATTGAGTGAGATGATCCTTCAAAGATAATAATTCATTCTCAATGATTTGATTCGTTCTTTTTATCCCATTCCACTCATTGGGGGAACTAGGTGTATCTTGAAAGGGTGATTAGGGAGGGATGGAGGGATATGATAGTAAGGTTGATCTTGTGGATAATTTAAGTAGAAGATAATAATCGTCATATGTTTGATGTGGATCAATATAAGATTGTTATGGTTCATTGGGATACTAATAGGGGTCAATATAGGATTTATAAGTCTCATGGTGAGGATGGTATAGGTCATAATGTTGCTGATATGGAGGTGTAGAATATAAGTTTCCTTCATATCTAGCCATTAAACATCATGAGGAAAATTAAGAAAAAAATTGAATTATCAGCAAAAATTTGTTCTTACCTTTATATGAAGACATTATGATACCCTTTATCATGAAATTTTCATGCTAATCTACCACCAAAATGCATATAGCTCCTTGAGGTCACCAAATTATGAGAGTGAGTGTTTCAATCTCCCTTAATTTCTAGTCCCATAAAGAATGCCATAAATTTTTATACATCTATATTTCACTTTTAAGGTAATGGTTTTTCAGACTTTCCTCATCTAGATGATATAATAGGATCACCTCTAGGTGTGGGTAGCCTATTGAGTGACATGAACCCCTAGTTTTGGGTCTATCTCCCATGATGCATCATTTAGGCTCAAATACTAGACCTAATTTATTATAAATGAAAAGGGATAAAAAGATACATGAGATAAACCTAAGATATGGGAGGTGATGCACTAATATAAACATCCTTCACCTACTTATCCTGCACTATGAATGTGAACACAATTTGAACCTACTTCACCAACTCACAAAAGGCCTCTAAGCCCAAGTGTTTAAATAATTAGGTGAGAACCAAAATAGGTGACAAGAGGGTTTGATTAAGAGTTCTAATAAGAGACACTATTGAATCAATCTCCACACTTAGCTAATGAAAGGCCATAACACACCCCATATGACCTGCCAAGATGATAAGCTAACCTAAAACTAGGTAATGAAATGGAACAAATGAAGGGAGTCTAATTATTACCATTAAAAATCATCAAAATAAAAATTATACACTAATTTAAATCAAATAAGAATGAAAATAACCAACATTCATTCATTTTTCAAAGGTAGAAACAAGTGTTTAGTAAAGAAGGGCATCACCATACTCCACCAAAGGATTCATACAATGGATTTCCAATCCAAATTTATATATATATATATATATAGAGAGAGAGAGAGGGTGGGATAATATATCACTTAATCTCATCAATGTTTCATAACAATCCATGAGACACCACCTTATATCCCTCTCCAATGCATGAGGCATGTTTGGTTGATGGTCTTTATGAGAGTAAGGCATAAAAAATGCTCTAGTGGAAACTCTAATTTTTTTTACCTAATTTAAGGTATTTTCATGACATATTAGTTAATAAACTATTTTATTTTCAGCTACAATGGTATCATTATGGTCAAATTGGCCTCCATGAAGCATTAAATAGCTTACCTCTCTCTTTTGCATGTTGACTAGGCCTAATAAAACTGCCTCATCCTATTTAATGGTAATGAAATGTAAATGAATACCTAAATATAAAAATTACAAGACCATTGATTATTTAATTCACCACTTATCAGATATCTATGCCAAGAGGCCTCTTCCTTAGCTAGCTAAATAGGCCTACTAGGCAACTAGGCATAGTCACTTGGTACTAATCACTTGGATAGCCATGAAACTTACACATAACCTTGTGAATGGGTTAGCGATCATTTTTAAATAATAAAAAATCATATTAAACCAATATTTATTCATTTTAAATAGTGTCTACCTATAATTATTTCTCATCAAGGTGACAAGGTCATACTTCGCTAACACCTCTAGACTGCCTCTGGGCTTGAAAAAAGGAGATTTTGCTCCAAAACCTCTTTTCATGAGTGAAAATCCAAATATAAAATTTTATTCACTTTAAGGACCTTATTAATAATACCAATTCTAATTTTTTGGTCTGACACCACCTTTCATGCTCCCAAATAGGCTATAATAGTCCTTTAAATCCCTTTTTCTATATAATTTATACCTTACACGTGTGAGCCAATAACTTATTTTGGTGTCCATGATACATATTTAGATCACATTGGTAATTTAAAATTAAAATATGTATATTTTGAGTCATTTATCTCTCCTTATCTTCCATAGATTCACTAGGAATGGTTTAGGTAGGTTCAAATATGCATAGCTTCTTAATGATTATTTTAAGGCATGAGGGCTTAAATTGAAAAACCAATGCCAAGAATTTAAATAAGAAAACCTACATAAAATTATCCTAATATATAATAACTCCATTAAAATAATCATATATGTTCACATGTGAGGAAGGTGTCTCTCAAGTTAAGAAACATGCATCTTGTGAGGTCGATAGTGTAGCATTTACATGAATAAAAGGAAAACACTTATTTTGGGTTGAAAAAACCTTGAAGAGGTATGAGAAATAACTATAAACAATTTTACATGGTTTAAATTATTTTAAAAATCTCTAAATTTCCTATATACCTCTCATTCATAGTATTAGGGTTTACAAGTTGTTAAACTAGTTTGACCCTAGGGTCTAGTTCTGGGTATCTCCTCTTTAATTTTTTGAGTTTAACCTCATGGAAATATTTGAAAATCATAATTAAACTCCACTAAGGATCATAATCCTCATCATGCTCCCAAAAATTTAAATTATATTCAAGATCATGCCCAAGCCTATAACTTCCTATTTAGGCTTACTAGGTCTAACTAGACTCTCAAGGCTCTTCTTGACTCTAAAAGACCAAGCCATATCAATAAGATTATGAAACCTTGGTATATATTAGTTATTAATCCTTCATCTATCTTCCATACATAGATCAAAATACTCTCTCCCTATCTTCAAGGCCCTACATGTAGGAGATTAATGGGCTTGTCTACAAGAAGTGTGAACATCATCTATTTATTATGACTTCATGTCTTATAAATGATTTTCACAAGATATATAGGGTATTAAAAGTGTATTAAAACCTTTTATATCCTTTTTCACTTTACATACACCTATTTATGCTCATGTTTTCATGATAACACCATATATGTTAGCTTAGGGTCTACTTGGGTTGTAAATATGTACTTCTCTTCTTGTTAGAGCATTAAGGCCTATCTGAGCAATGAAAACATGATGTAAAAGGTCCTTTTATTTTCATATAACCATCTATTCTTCCACCTAAACTATCTTTTACTTAACCTTACAATCACAACACTTCCTTTTCATATCTAATCTATAGGTCAAATGGTGTGAAAATATCTAGAAGAGCATGAGACTACTCTATTCCTCTTGATCATCATTTGAGTGAAATGTGAAATTTGGACCTAATTTAATAGGCCTTTCTTGTTTTACAAGTATCTCTTATGAATTCTTAGGTTCCCTTTATACTAATTTGGGCCTAGAATGGTTAAAGGCCTAATTGGTTGCATGTAGGAGTGATTTTGGAATATTAGACATGGTCTAAAGGCAAATTTTTTTGTCAATATTTGATTATCTCATATATTTTAACCTTACACTTACCATTACCATTAAACCTTAAAAACTACTCACCTTAATGAAATTTCAATAATTATATACCAAATGTAGACATTTAGGTCTACATTCCCATTCTCTTAGGTTGCATTTGGTGCAAACAATATCCTTCAAAAATAAAATCATGCTTTGTTGGATCTTTGTATCCAACATGACTCTCACACCCATTTTGACAATGCACTATGATACCACATTCAATCATCTTTAAATAAATAATGTTTGCATAGTTCAATTATATAGGAGCATGAGTGTTGTTTAGAATATTTTTACAAAATAACTAATTGTTTGGGGAGTGTTTGATGGAGAAGAAGGTGATAAAAACATTCACAACAATTTGGATGCATAAACCTTGGAGAAAACTTAGAACACATAGATGATAATGACATGGTTCTCAACCTACTAACTGATTTATGGAGCTATTTGCCTATCTCTCAATGTCACATGTGTTAACCAATGATATAAAATGAAGTGGAAAGCCAATGAAGACCATATGTGACCACCACTTTCACCAACCAAGCCAAGGATACTTTGAAATCATTCAAAATGTGACATCATGTAAATGTAGAAGGCCAATTTAATTTCTTAGACTCTTAGAATTTATTCATAGAGCATAAGAGTTATATCTAAGAACTATTTCCATTGATTTGAATTTGACTAGGTACTTTATCTTTGACCAAGCGCTTGGGATCTAACTCCCCTTGTATAAACTATACCATCTATCTCAAACTAACCCTTTTGATGTTGCCAAGAGTTTAATGGAGATTGGGTCATGTTTTTATACTTTCCATACATATTTGAGACTTTTATATTCTCTGGTATGCCTTCAAGAGATCCCCTATGAAGTGTCTAACCTCTTCTAACCCTGAATGTATCATATAAGTTTGTACAAGTCTATAAACACCTATAAAACCTCCTTTTTCTACATTTTTTCATGATTACAATCATGGGAACCCATTGGAGGGAAAGAAGAGGGAAGAGAAAAATAAATTACTCTTTAAACCAAGGGATATGGATGGGGAGGAGCTGAAAGTTAATTTTTTAAGCATATGGGGCCCTTTTAGATGGATAAAATATATTTGATCCCTAAAAAAAACCTCTTTTTTACTTATAAAACCACCTTGTAATGATATGAAATGGCTATGAGACTTTTTAAAACTCCTCATTTCAATGTGGCATAAAAAACACATCTTCATGAAAGACTTATAATATGGTGGTTAAAATTATATGAAATGTTTGAGGGAATTTGATGATTTAAAGGGCTAAGTGGAGCTCGAAACATGATTGACAAAATATACCATAAAAGGTAACCTTGGATACATAATTATACCTTATGTGATGTAAAACTCTATTCATCAAGGATTCTAAATCATAAATTTCATTACCATGTGACATATCTCTCATTAGTCTGATAAGTCTTGAGTTCTTTTAAAACATATGTTCAGACTAACATCGAATCCTTTCTTATCACTGCCCAATTTTTGCTTCATAAACCTCATCAAAAGATTCATAAAATAGTGGTTCAACCACCTAAAATTGGACACTTAATGATGAAAATACACAAACTAGAACCAAAGACAAAGGAATCTAACACCAATCCATCAAAACAATAGAAAGTACTTCAAAATGATTAGAATAAAATGGGAAATCAAGATTTCAATGTAAACTCTACCATTCAATTATGAATTCAAATAACCTTCAATATAAATAATTTTGAATATTTTAGTAATTTTGGAATTTGGAACAAAACTCCCAGTCAACTTTACATAAAACATCTCCTTCCCTTAGACCTAATATAAACATTGATGGATTGAACATGCTCAAATATTGATTATCATATTTACAATACTTATTCTTATAAACATTGGGGAAGAACTTCACTAGAAGAGATCCATGGATGTGACTCCAAATATGCTAGATTCATATCCATATGCAAAATTGCTTATAGAAGCAATCATGCATGACACCACTAAATAGTTCTTGTAGATTTATAGTGCAAACAATTCTCCTCTTATTGATTAAATTATAGTCTCCTTGACAACATGAAACTTTGTTAAATGTAGTTTAATGCCATTATAACTTAATAATTTTTTTCTCATGCAAACTGATTACAGATTCACTTTAGGGGGAGGTTTAGTGCAACTAATATATGAAATCACTCATTAAAGGAGATTTACCTTGCTGCCCTACAATAGAGAACATCACGGAAACAATATTACTAAAAATAGATCCACATAAGAATATCTCCATGAAAATGGGAATGCCATGTTAAAATAATATCCTCACAAATGCTTGTCAATATCAATCCTTTGATGATTTCTTAGACATTGGTGAACCAAAGTCTATTCAAGGATTGGTTTTAGAACTTGACAGATTTGGCAATGGTCTAATAATTATATTTTAGTCTTACGAGATATATTAACCTATTATCATAATCAAAGGATGACATGCATATATTTTTCATGTATAACCAAACCATCATAAATTACTAAATTGACCATACCAAATTTGGACATTTACATGATAACACAAGTTACATATAGTGTTGTTTTCCATAATTTTGGATGAAGTTTTGAGTGAATCCAATTGTCAAAACTCCATTTAAAATGAACTTCATAGAAATTTGGGTTTATTTATAAAATTAGAGCTAAGAGTTACTAGTTTAATATACATAAAGGACAAAACAAAAACTCATTCACACTTATAACACCTAGATTATGCTCTAAAATATCTCATACAACTTTTATCATCAGTGAAAAAAGACACGTGTATATTTACTCATGTGTGATAAGATACTATAAGTGAATTTCATACACAAAAAACTAGAATATTTGTGATCATTAACTAATGGAATTAGATTCTAGGTAGGATCATTCAATAGAGTAATAAATTCTTGCACATTTTTATTTACAAGATAAACTGATTTTACAATACCACTCAAACTTCTATCCTAGACTTGAGCTCCTCATTATTCTCATAATAATGAACAACTAGTCATTTTATGCTTGTTTTTGACCTTGGATGCCTCCTTATTAGTAGGATTGATGTTTATCAAGTAGTTAAAGGTTTCTTCAAACCTAGATTTGACAATATTTGCATGAGATTCTTCCTTAATTACTTTGACTCAATAAATTAATTTGACTCTATGGACTTATCTAGATTTTAAAAATTCATTTTTAATCCTTATGGATGATTATAATCTCAAAATAGATTTATAACATTCCTATATGTGTAGGACATTCATAAAAGACCTCTAGAACTCATGGTTTATTATAAACCATACCCAAATCTACATAGTTAAGTGAAAATTCTAAGTTGATGCCATTTGAAGGGAAACTCTCCAAAGTCTATATGACTTTAAAAAAGTTTAAAATTACTCAATAAAGACTTATTATACTTCCTAAAACTCCTTGAGACTCTTGGCAACGTTCTCAAAATCATTTATACAAATTTTATAGGATGTTCTTGTATCAGATTACCACTCTTGAAATCTTTCTTGTGCTCCTACACATGAATATTTTGATTTTCCCTTGATATCACCATATTATTTTTATATCTTCTACCCTCAACTTTTCATACAAATGAACTTGTTCTTTTGATCCAAAATCTTCTTCATGTTGAGGTTTGGTAGATTTATATTTATTAATCTTTATCCTTCTATTTCTTTCTTTATTTTTTACCTTTTTCTTCTCATTTTCTTCTCATTTGTAAGCATCCAAATCTCTATCTCACTTTTATATGAAGATATTTCTTCAATAACTACCCATTTCTATTCAACTGCACCAACTAGTTTAATATTAGTAACTTGTTTAACCTACTTTTTTTGTACATGCTTTGTGTCATACAAATCTCCTTGAAGATGTTGTTCTACTTGGAAACATTCTTGAAATTCTTTCATATTTTTGTTGGTACCAACAAGCTTTGTATCAAAAACTATTTCATGTTCTTATCCTTGGCATAACGACTCTTGCTTCTAGGAAGTCTTCATGAGATCACCTGTGAACTCTTGTCCACTATACTTGCAAAATCAACAAACATGTTAGATGAAAACTCTTCCAATGTTTTCTTCTTCCATCCCCATTCTTGAGGATTTTCATCACTGACTTGTGTATCCTGAACTTCCTTTATCCTCATAATTTATTTAGTTTCAAGCTCTCCAATGATCTTATTAATTTTCTCTGAATCTTCACTTTCTTCTATTGCATCAACTAGACTTTTAGGAGGGTTAAAAAATTCTTCCAACATCCTCATTTCTTCTTTCAATGAGAGTTCATTTTTCTCTCCACTTTCTTCATCAAAATTAGGACCATCAAACTTAGATCCTATATATTTTTCTATTTTACCTTTCATCTAAATTTCATCTTTTATGGACATTGATTTCCACTCCCTCTCATCAACACCATTATTCTCCAAATGGATTTCATTACATGAATAATTAGTCTTTACTAGAGAAATTTGATGTTATTCATGTTGTTTCATCACCTATTTTGGTAATTGCTTCTCTTTGGGTGTCAAATTTGATCCTTCTTCTTTCTAGAAATTAACTCTTATAATCATCTCATCACTTGATTTATCAGTATTTTCAATTGAATTAATTAATCCATCATTATTCAAAGAAATTTATTTACCTTTCACTTCATTGGTAGTCTTCCTTTTTCCAAATTCTCCTTGGACTTACCTATGTCCTTCTAATCTCTTCCTCATTTCTTTTGATAGGTGGAGACCTCTTTTTATCCTAGGCTAGTCCAGACTTTATCCCAAAATCTAGTATTGGTCTTCTATTTGAATTCATAGCTTCAATAACCTTTTAATTGATTCTTGCATTATTCACTTCAATAATTTGTATCTTCATCCATTTTGGAAATACATACCCATGATTTATTGTAGGTTGTGGAGATTTAACATTGCATTCATTTTGACTCATCTTCACATCAATAATTTTATTTTTAAATATAATATTGAAATCAAAATTCAACTTTTTAATTACCTATTCCATGTCCCCATGCATTGTCTCATTCTCTTTCATGTTTTCTTTGCTTGTAGTTACCTTTTTCGAGTGTGCTTCATTTCTTTCTTCTATTAGGATGTTTTCTAGAGCATCATGAAACTCTACACTTTCTTCCATTTCTTTATTAGCATGTTGAAGGATTTTAATTTCCTTTGTGTGAGTTTCTACAACTTGTTCTCTTTCATTGTCAATTTTACTATCAAATTCGTTTGACTTCATGGGTCTTTTGGTTTCCCCATTCTTTGTAAACTATAAGGCCTTATTTTTTACCCTCTTTTTGAGGTTCTCCTTTCTTGCATACAAAAATTTAAATATAATGTTAAAATACTAGATCAAAGACCAAAATTTCCCTTTGAGTGCCTCTTTTTCTAACATTCTCCTCTTGATTTTCTCAAGTGCTTCTCTCTACGCTTTCATTTATTTTCTATTCTCCTCAATGAGAACCTTCTTCTAGTTCTCATTATAAATTCTCAACTCTTCAAAACTCTATGGCTTGTTTTCCTGATGGAAATTATCTCTTCTTTCTTTTCCTGACAAGTGAATCTATAGGCCACTTAATTCTTCTCTTCAAATTCTAGCCACATGCTTGGCTTCCTTATTCTAACCACTGACTCATCAAAAGCTCAAGTTCCAACCTTTTTAAGTCTAATTTGAGACTGATTATTTCTTTCTCCATTTCCATTTTATAATATTACAAGCTTCTATCTATTTGTCAAGAGAAAATCCTACATATAATTTCATAGAACCACACTTGTACAAATCATTTCATTTGTCAAAACAAATCAAATCCCAAGCACTTATTTCTTTGATAGAAAAATTAGTAGAAAACTATATTCTTCTAGGATTCTAAATCATAACTTTCATTACAATGTGACGTATCTCTCATTGGTTTGATAAGTCCTGAGTTATTTTAAAACATACTTCCAGACTAATATAAAATCCTTTATTATCACTATCCAATATTTACTTCATAAACCTCATTAAAAGATTCATAAAATAGTAGTTCAACTACCTAAACTTGGACACTTAATGATGAAATAACACAAACTAGAACCAAAGACATAAATTTGACACCAATCCATCATAACCTTAGAAAGTACCTCAAAATGATCAAAAGAAACTGAGAAATCAATCTTTTGATGTAAACTTCACCCTTAAAATATGAATTCAAATTACCTTCAATAGAAATACTTTTGATTATTTTAGGACTTTGGGCATTTGGAATAAAACTCCTAGTCAACTTTACATAGCAAATAGGATTTTCTTAGACCTACTATAAACACTGATGGATTAAACATGCTCAGATATTGATTATCATATTTATAATACTTCCTCTGATACACATTAGGGAATAACTTCATCAAAAGGGATATGTGGATGTCACTCCAAATATGCTAGATTCATAGCCATATGAAAAATCACTTATAGAAGCAATCATGCATGACACCACTAAATAGTTTTTATAGTTTCTTATTAAAAACAATTATCCTCTTATCGACTAGATTATAGTCTCTCTCACAACATACAACTTCATGAAACATAGTATGATTCCACTATAACTCAAGAATTTTATCCTCATACAAATTGACTACAGATTCACTTTAGGGAAAAGTTTAGTGCAACTAATATACAAACTCACTCATAAGAGGATATTTACCTTTCCACCCTAAAATAAAGGACATCATGGAAACAATATTACTAAAAATACCTCCACATATTAATAACTCATTCATAAAAGGAGATTACCTTTATGCCCTATAATAGAGAACATCACAAAACTAATATTACTAAAAATACCTCCATGTAAGAATATATCCATGCAAATGGGAGTGCCACTTTAAAATAATCTCCTCATAAATGCTTGTCAATATCAATACTTTGATGATTACTCAAAAATCAAGAAACTAAAGTCTATTCAAGGATTGGTTTTAAAACTTGACAGATTTGTTGATGGTCTAATAACTATATTTAAGTCTTAAGAAATATATTTACCTATTCCAATAATCAAAGGAATCAATGCATATATTTTGTTTTGTATAACCAAACCATCATAAATTACTAAATTTACCATACCAAATTTGGACATTTGCATGATAACATAGGCTATGTATAGTTCTCTTTTCCATAATTTTGGATGAAGTTTTGAGTGAATCCGATTGTCAAAACTCCATTTAAAATGATCTTTATAGAACTTTGGGTTTATTTCCAGACTCAAAGCCAAGAGTTCTTAGTTGATTTTATGTGGAAGATAAAACAAAAACTCATTCACACCTATAACACCTATATTATGCTCTAAAATATCTCATACAACTTTTACCATTAGTCAAAAAATACACGTGTATCTTTACTCATGCATGATAAGTGACTATAAGTGAATTTAATGCCTAGAAAACTAGAATATTTGTAATCATTAAATGATGGAATTAGACTCTAGGTAGGATCATTTAATAGAGATATTTAAATACAACAAATTCTTTCATATTTTTATTTACAAGATAAACTAATTTTACAATACCACTCAGACTTCTATTCTAGACTTAAGCTCCTCATTATTCTCATAATAATGAACAAATAATTATTTTATGCCTCATTATTAGGATTGATGTTTATCAAGTGGTTGAAGGTTTCTTCAAACTTAGATTTGACCATCTTTGCATGAGATTCTTCCTTAACTGCTTTGACTCAATATAACATTTCAACTCCATAACCTATCTAGCTATTACAAATTATTTTTTAACCCTTATAGATGATTAAAATCTCAAAATATATTTAGAACATTATTATATATGTAAGACATTCCTAAAAGACCTCTAGGACTCATGGTTTATTATAAACCATATCCAAATCTACATAGTTAAGTGAAAATTTTAAATTGGTGCCATTTGGAGGGAAACACTCCAAAGTCTATGACTTGAAACAAGTTTTAAATTCCTTAATAAATACTTATTAAGACTTATTATACTTCCTAAAACTCCTTGAGACTCTTGACAACATTTGTAAAATAAATTATACAAACTTTGTAGGACGTTTCTATATCATCATGTTAAGACACAAACATGATTTGGAAACCTTTTTTCATCTTTATGAAAATGACTCTTCCACATTAAGTAGCTAAGGAAGCAGGAATACTATGAGAATAGGAAACCTTAACTTCTTCAAATCCCTTAATTTTTGCTAAAATACCTTAACTTTGTCAAACAAGGTATATACCATATTTTAGGCTTAACATGCACCTAAAAACCTTATACTTACCCAAGGACCACCTATGAATACCTAATACATCACCCTATGACTCATAAGTTACTATCACATGATGATCCCTCAAGCAATGCCTAGTACATAATATGAAACCTTAAACAATGTTAAAAGGCTAAAAAAGACCATTTTAAGATTATGACAAGATTAAGAAAGCCTCATGAAATTTTTAAGTAGGTATAATGAAAAAAATTAGAAATAAATGGGTTTATATTTGTATTCAAAGGCAAAATTATCAACAGGTACTTCTACAAGTCTCATTTTTCTTGGCAGTTTAAAATTGGCTTTAAAAAAGGCTAGTTTTTTGTCCATTTCTTGGTTTGCCTACCTACACAAGGTTAAAAAATCCCAAAATTGGCATGGAGTATGTTTATATCATGGTCAAGTTAAATCAAACATTTTTGTATGTTTCAAATGTATGGGAGAAGTCTAGAGTAAAATCTTAGTTTTTAGGCTAAGAGGCCTAATTAAGGAGAGAGAATGGAAGAAAAGTGTACTTCCACTTGGTTTCAAGTCCTAAAAATTGTAATTAAAATTTAAGGGGTTACTATGTACCCAAATATGTGATTTTTTTTCCAAATATCATCCACATATTATTCTACACAAGGAGGTTTACCTATTTTGAGGGCTATAAGGAATGAGGCCAAATGAGACCTTTTGGTCTAAAATGGAGTCTTACAAAGAGTTTGATGACTCCAAATGTATTGTTTCAGATATTATTTCATGATGAGATACCATACATGGAGGAATATTTCCTTCTCTAAAGCAAAACCAAGTCTTTGCCTTTCTATGCCATATTCTAAGAGGAGTTTAAATGATCAAATCACCAAGTCAATGCATAAAAACTCTTCAATAAGATTTTAAATGTTACTTCTCAACTTCCACACCACTTATAAGATAATAAAAAATAATAGGTTAGTTTTAATAAGGATTATAATGGTTCAAATATTCTTCAATGCCATTGAAGAGAACTTTCCTCTCTCTAATGCCAACCATGAAGACAAAGTCAAACAAGTTTTAAGAGACTTCAAACAACCCTATCAAAGTGGAGAGACAACATGAAAGATTATTGGAGCTGGTTAAAGGCTTGATCAAGACTTGAAGACCTATTTTCATGGAGGAAACTTATTCATCAAGAGTATAGGTGCATTTAATTAATAATATAGGCACCTCAAGGGGTGAAACTCCACTAATTAATGCCCATGACTTATTCAAGTTATTCAAATAAGTATACTTTTACCTCCTACACCATTTTTCAAGAAAATAAAGAGAGAGTATAACATGTATTACATATGAATTAAAATAGGACTAGGTGGATGAGTCATCCTAAGTTTTTAGGCTTTTCTCTCTCTCTCTCTCTCCCTTTCTCACTTTCTCTTTCAGTATGTTTGGTTTTGGAATTTGTAAGCTTCCTTAACCTATGTTTTGGTAGATCCCTACTCAAAAATATACTTTTACTTAGCTCTTTGTAATGAATAAAACTAAATTTTAGCCTCCTCAATTATCGTAACTAGTGTATGTTCATGGTTTATAGATGAATGTAAGTGATGGTGAATGTTTTGTTACATTTGTCTTCTCTTATGTACCTATTTTTAGGTGGTAAATCGTCTTTACAAGTTGAATAGTGTGATTAAATATCTATGTATGTTTGACAAGTGTAATATTTATTTAGTGTCCTTGAGAGACCTATTGATCAATTACCTTATATCATGCATCAAGATAATATCCTCTATGTGAAACATTTGTTTTTAGGGATTCTTTATTGTAGAAGTGTAATGAGGATCATGTCATAATTCAAATTCTTAGTGCATATTAGATAGGTGTAAAAGATATTTTAGTGTAACACCTCCTTAGGTATATTTTCATTAATGTTATTTTCCTCTTTTTTATTTTGCAAGTTAGTAGTGTATTGTGGAAAGCCTAAGTGATTCATCAAGGGGAGTTACCCCTTATAATTTAGAGATTAATTCCACCTATTATGTCACCCATAGCCTATGATTGTCTCCATGTTACTCTAGATTGTGAAGGCTTGAACAACATTTGTAAGGGTGGAGGTTTTAGTAGATAATAATAAACACACACAAATTTGAAAACAAAACCAAAATAAATTATATTTTCATTAATCAAGTCAAAATCCATGCATGAAGGCTCAAGGATACTAATGATTGGATGTTGACCCCAAGTAAATACCTAATGAAGGTTGGAATGATTATTCTCCCCAAGTAAGATTAATTTGGGAATGAAATATCAAAATGATGAGTTGATAGATGACTTTCTTTTATTTTTTGTGTGTACCCTATATAGGTGAGTACTTATAAGAATTTAAAAAAAGACCATTGTTAGAAAATATATATAAACATGACACAGAAACAAATTGCATTTTTCAACATATAAAAAAATGGTTTTATTAAACTTATCTATCCTAGACCTAAGGGGTATCTATGGTGAATTATGTTTTAAATACCTAAGGGATTATCTAGGTATGAAGTCTTGATTTGATTAATGTTTAAATTGATGTTTTAATTTTAATGGATAGGCATTTGAACTATTGTTAAAATATATTAATTATGTTTATTGACTTATTAAGTCAACCTTGTTTCTAGAATCATCATTTTGATTTTCGTTTATTGGTCATTCAAACCCTATAAAACTTAGCATGATGAGGATTTGACTACAAGTTGGAAGAAATAATCTAAAATTCTATGAGTGTGGTGGTTTATCTAGGAGATGTATAAATCTTGCTTGGAATTTTTGGTTTGATGTCAAGTATTTCTCTAAGTGATGGAGAATTAGTCACCATGATATTAGGGTTTTTAGAAATACATGCAAAGGATTGAAAAAAATAAAATAGGTTGGAGTTTTTGGATTTGGAGGTTAGCCATGGTAGACAAAGGAAAATGAGAGGGAAGAGAACAAATTTCAACTAAAGATAAGGCAAACTACTTTGATAGTTAAGAGGTAGGGATTTTATTTTGGTTAACTATAAAAACTTGTATTCCTATTATATAGTTGAAGAAATTATTTTAAGGTTTATTAAATTAATGATTAGTGCTTTTAAAACCTTAGAGAGGGTCAAGGATTAGACCCTATGGGATAAGGATTTCCCCCATAGAATAGAATCCATGATTCAACTATGTACTAAGCATATAAATGGTTAGGGTAAACAAATCCATTATGTGTTTAGTTTATTGACTTGACTAGGAAATGGATTTGGTTAGTTTATATGAATGATTAAGTGTTATTTGGAATCGTTATTCACATGGATGTGTGTATTAGTTCCTTTATTCCTAAATGGTTGAGTATAAATGAATTGATTTTAATATATTACTTGGTATAGGGTTTAAATTAGGGTTTTATTATCTGTTGGTTGACTATGCTCATTATACCAAAAAGTGTTATATATTTCTATAGACTCTATAGGTAGGTTCATTTCTACAGGTTTAAAGACTTCTATAGTTGGGTTCAAAAGTCTTCTACAAATAGATTCAATGCATTTGGTTCAACAGGAATAAAAGCTCTCAACATAACTACGAAGTTCAATCAATGAAGTTCATCACTTTGGTTCAATCAAATGGTTTGTTAGCTGGTTCAAAAGCTTCATTTGAACTATTAAACCAAAGCTTGGTTCAATGGTTGGTTCAATGCTTCGGTTCATTCAATTGGTTCATTGGCTTGAACCAACGGCTTGAACCATTTTGGTTCAAAGCTTGGTTCATCAGCTTGGTTCAATGTTTGGTTCAACCAAGCAGTTCAATGCTTTCATTCACTCAATTGGTTAACTTGCTTGGTTGAATGCTTTGCTTCATTTTCTTGGTTCAAAGACTTGGTTCAATCAAAGGGTTCATCGGCTTGAACCATTTTGGTTTAACCAAGTGGTTCAATGATTAGTTCAACCAAGCAGTTTAATGCTTTGGTTCAATCAAATGGTTTAATAGTTGGTTCATCACCTTGGTTCATCAGCTCGCTTTAAAGGATCAGTTCAATGCAAAAATTCAAATAATCCTCCTGAAGGACATGTGCCCTTATGGAGGGCACTTGGTCGACAAAAGTACCCTTTAGAAGGGTCATTTTCAAAGAAGGCTGCAAAGGTAATTCTTTCAGATTTTTGTTTAAGGAATTCAAAAAATAATAAGGTAAGGAACAATTCCTTTGAAATTTTTGTCCAAAGGAATTCCTTTAGACAAAATGTTTGAAGGAATTCAAGAAACAGGTTGTGGGAAGAAAGCTTGAAGAAAATTCCAAAGGCAAAGACAAATAATCAGAATAATTTTCATAGACTTTTTGTCCATAGGAAATATCTGTAGACTTTTTGTCTATAGGAAATGTCTGTGGACTTTTTTTCCATGAGAATTTGTCCATGAAGAAAGCCCAGGGAAAATGCCCACAGAGATAGTTCGTAGGAAAGCCGCGAGAGACTACCAAAGATAAAAGGCTGCTGAAGGACCCCAAAGGGCAGGTGCCCTTACAAGGGACTCTCAGCTACCAAATCTGAAGGGCCACCTTCCCTTTGAGAGGATGCAAAATAGGAAAGATGAAAAAGGACCAAGGGGTGACGTGCTTGAAGATGTCAAATTCAAGACAATAAACTAGCTATTGAAAACATAATGACGGGTGTGCAAATGTCAATTTCAAAGCTCATAAAATAGCCATTGATTCTTGTAATCTACAGACCTAAATGCATTCACAAGCTTTAAGGCCAAGACCAGCAAGAAGTGAGGAAGGAAAAGAATAGAAAATTGAATCCAGGACCCAATTCAATTAACCAAAAAAGAAGGAATGATGAAGAAAGATCAGATCACTAGGTGGACATCAAAAGATGCAAACTTTCAATAGCATGACTTGTTTCCCTACATTGAGAAAATCAAATGGGTAGATGCCCCTAAGTTTTAGCCTATCTTTTTAATAGATTTTAATGCAAAATGATGTGTTACTATTCTTGAGTCCTTCTTGAAGAGGTTATATAATGGACTCTCTTGTTAGTGTAAAATATCTCTTTTTGACAATCAAAAATGAAACTCTACCCAAATTGAAAGGCATTACTGAGACTTTGAGCTCAGATTGTTGATCATATTTTGTTATTGGAATAAGAAAGCAAGTGACTTTTTAGACTTTGTGATGTAATATCTTTGTTGTTGGGGAAACTGTTATTATGTCTTTTTCCTTGATATATTTTTTGTTCCTTTAATTCAACAAGCAAAATTAGTGAAAGTAGTTAGGAAGGTGTCCTAAAGAGTCAACTATGGAGAGACTTTGTGCTCCCATAATTGCCTTTAGTGTGTTTTCTTTTCATTTATGTGTAAAGGACCTTGGGATGACTTTGTGCCCTCATTGTCCTTCGTATCTTACTCTTAAGCAATTCAAGTGGAGACTTTGTGCTGCATCTCAATTTGTTGGTTACTACGTCCTTGGTTACACTTTGCATTTACTACCAGGAGCATTCTTGTGGTTTGTTGAGTAGTACTTATGAAAGAAAAGGAGTGCTTTTTGTCATTTCCCTTGAGTTTTTCCTTTGATCCGCATGCATCATCTCTAAAAAAAGAGAGATGGATGGTTTGTCCTACCCTTGAGTATTATTTTCTATTTATATATATATATATATATATATATATATATATAGGGAACCTCCCCTTGATGAGAGGAGAGATTAGTCCCCTTTTGATGTGGTAAACCTACACATTTAGATGACCAATCTTCCTACTTTAGCTGATCAGACCTATTTTGTTTATCAATATGTTGATCGACAAAATATTCAACCAATAATTTTTGGCAACTCCGCTGGGGATATACGTAATTTTGTGCAATTTGGAACCTCAAATTTTAAATTGAAACATCACTTATGTCTTACCCATTATCACTATAACCCTTATCCATTACAAACTTTGGTGACTTTATTTCATGTCTTACCCATTATCCATTTATATCCTTACCATCTTCCTCCACCTTTATTATTTTATCTAGTCTTTAAAAACTAGAGTTACTGGGAAAGAGTGCGCAGTTTAAAGCCTCAAGCTACAAACTAAAGCAAAGTCAATTATTTTCCATTTTTGTTTCACAATATGGTAGATTCAAGGTATACACAAATCCAAAGGGCTAAAGGGAATGTTGACCCTATATTTGAGTTGGTACAGTAAAGTGATTTTGATTTGTTTCCTTCACCATCTCATCTCCAATGAACCAAGAGTTTTCCTCCTACTAAAGTTATATCTCCATTTCTAGATAAAGTATTTACTTCTACTATTGATATAGCTTTACCAATAATTACCTCTATGAGATTTGTTATTTCTCCTTTTCATAATCCTACAATGGTAGTTCAAGGCCCCTAAGGTAATGATTTTGGTCCTCTCAATCTTACTCCATCTCTACATGAGCTTCCACGTAGTTCAAGGAAGAATTTCCCCAAATTCTATGGCGATGGGAAAGTTCATCTTGATGAACACATTGCAGCCTTCAGCATAGCTTGTGGAGTAATTAGAGTAGAATTTAAAGATGTAGCAATCAGGCTATTTGTAGAAACATTACAAGGTGTTGTTGTAGATTGGTTTTATCATCTACAGGCTCAGTCAATAACTGATTGGAATACCCTCAAAGATAAGTTTGAAGCCAAATTCAAACCTAAAGAAGATGCACATGCACTTCTAGCTTAACATACACAGATGAAGAAAGAGCCTCATGAACCAATGAGAGACTTCATAGCCAAATTTGACAAACTGAGGAATAGAATTCCTGTAATTGCTCGACCTACAGTTGAGAATCTCAAATGCTTCTTCATTAATTCTTAGTTACCTAAAGTCATTTTTCTTTTGAGAGATGTTGGTCAAATAGATCTTACTGCAGCTCAACTTTTGGCCACTGAGGTAGAAGATGATCTCATCTTAGCAGGGAAGATAAGAAGAGATCTAAATAAAAAAAGACCTTCATCATCTTCTGAATATTCATCTACAGGCACCACTGATCCAATGGTGTAAAAGCTAGAAAATGAAGTGCTAGCCTTGAAAAGACAAATGGCTCAAGGAATGTCTACTCCTTCATACAGAGATATGCCAAGGACATTCCCAAATTAGTCATACCAGGGCAATACTGCCAGGAATCAAGGGCAATAGAATTACCTTCCTCCTCCACAAGGGAAACTTGCCCTAGAAACTCCTCCAACCAATTCAACAATGGGATATCTTGAAATAGAATCTGATTTCTCTTTTTAGCCTAAATTGAATCAAGAAAATGATGCTAATCTCCTTGAAGATGATCAAGAAGAACTAGCTGGTGACTCCCACATTGGTTTCCTGAATTATCAAGATGAACCCAAAAGCAAAGGAGAAGCTATTGATGGATCATAAGTAGTATTTACCAGGTCTAAGAACTAATCAGTCTAGCAAGCTAATAAAAAGAACATAGAGGAGCAACCTCAACTAGTAATTACAATTGCTAAGCATGGAACCACTCTGCCTTTTCAGTTAAAGGATCTAGTGATCACCCAAAATGTAAGTTCATCAATTTCACCTTCACCTTCTACTTTAATTTCACAAACTAGCCCTCCTCCCATCCATCCTAAAACCTAAAAGGTTGAAATGCTTTCCTCTATTCCTAGTCCAATTAAACCATTTGACATATTTGATCATGTCAAGAAGACCAAAATACAAATGTCTAAATTTGAATATTTGCAATTTAATCCTGATTAATTGGATAGGTTGGTCCAATGTGTCAAGAAGCAAACCATCCTTGCAAGACAAGAGGTTAAGAAAATAATTCTTGATTCCCCAAAGAACATGCCCATTCCAAATAATCTTGTCATTACCCCTCTAGCTACCCCTGGGAAAATAGAACCTTTCTATGTTTCCCTGTTAATAAATGGTTATTAGCTTAGCAATTGCATCATTGATTCTAGGGCATCTGACAATGTCATGCCTACTAAAGTAGCTGATTCTCTGGGTCTCACACTAACTAAGACATTTGGGAGATGTTTCTCCATGGAAAACAAACAAATACCACTATTGGGGCAAATAAAAGATGCCCAATTTGTATTGGTAGCCTTTCCAGATAAGAGAATTAGGATGACTATCTTGGTGGCCGACGTCCCAACATCCTATGGCATTTTGCTCAAACAAAATTTTTGCAAGGATGTGGGAGGAGAAATAAGTATGGACTTGTCTATTACAAGAATCCCTCTCAAAGGCATGATGAAGAGATTTCTCCCTAAAAAGGAGGCAAAATATGTGGTCACCCAAACATCAGCCCTTGCAGCACAAATTCTATTTGAGTCTTCAAGCAAGGGTAATTATTTCTTGACCATAGAGAATGTTCATGTTTCTATAGATGAAAGTCCTATAGCTAACAATCCAGTAATTAATTCAAACAAGACTTTAGGAGAATTGGTAGAGCAAGTACAAATAAGGAAAGATCTTCCATCTCTAATGAAGAAAAATCTAATAAGAGATCAGCTTTTGATGATGCTTAGATCCTGGAATCTGATGGCAACAATTCTTCTGCCAATGATGGAGTCAAGATTGTGTTGATATCTCCTCAAGAAGATATTCTTCCTTTATGCAATTGGTAAGTCAGCAACACCAAAAAAATAGCTGGATGTGAATCTCTATTACTCAGATTGAAGATTGTTCAAGATGAAGAGATCAAACTCCTTCACATCAAAGGAGATGCTAAGCTTATAATTTGTCAAGAGTTTGAAGTGGAAAATCCAATCATGTGCTAGACTGGACTAGCAGAACAACCAATTATGGTAATGGACTATGCTACTACAAATCAAAATTAGGCAAAGGAACCCTTCACCAAGAAATCAAGGAGTTATGGATTTCAAATTGAAGACCACATCTTGTCATGGGGCAAAAAGAAGAAAAAGCCAAGAGAAAGATACAATAAATTGATTTCTTGGTGGAGAGTTCCATTCACCCGTCACCGTTTCTGGGGACAAAATGCCTTCTTGCTAGTTTATCAAGATAGAGTGTTATTTTCACTACCTCTCAAGAAGTATCATCTAAAACACTTCAACTCTTGAAGTATCAGATCATTGTATCTGTACATATGTATATTTGTATAGCTTTTAATTCTATTTTTTTTTATTTGTTTCTTTTTTTGATGCCTTCCATTTTTGGCTAACATGACTCCATATCCCAATGGCATACTTGAAGGCATTGGAGATTTTGGATTCTACTCCCTTCAATTCTTTTTACAATTGATAGAATTTCCCCAATTGGAGCTAGCTATTGTCTCCCAAAAATATCACTCATTTTTGAGACAACATTTGAACTATTTTGGTCCTACATACCAAAATTGTCTCTTCCTTTTTCAAAATTTGTCCTAGGCATTCAAATTCCTTATTTTTCAAGCTTCTCAAAAATCTACAGACTTAGCAGGCTAGAATCTATGGACTTAGCAGGCTAGAATCTACTGACTCTATAGGCTTGAATCTACAGACTCAATAGGAAAAGAAAATATATAGAATCTACAAGTCAAGGTTCAATGGGCTTCACAGGTTGATTTCTATGGACTCTTTTAAGGTTAGAGAAAACTATAGACTTGATTTATATAGACTCTACAGGCAAGTTCATTTCTATAGGTTCAAAGACTTCTACAGTCAGGTTCAAAAGTCTTCTACAAATAGGTTTAACACATTTGGTTCAACAAGTTTAAAAGCTCTCAACATAACTGCAAAGTTTAATCAACAAAGTTTATCACTTTGGTTCAATCAAATGGTTCGTTAGTTGGTTCAAAGGCTTCATTTGAACTGTTGAGCCAAAGCTTGGTTCAACAGTTGGTTCAATGCTTCGGTTCATTTAATTAGTTCATTGGCTTGAACCATTGACTTGAACCATTTTCATTCAAAGCTTGGTTCATCAGCTTGGTTCAACTTTTGGTTTAACCAAGTGGTTCAATTCTTTGGTTCACTCAGTTGGTTCACTCGCTTGGTTTAATGCTTTGCTTTGTTCACTTGGTTCAAAGACTTGGTTCAATCAAAGGGTTCATCAGCTTGAACCATTTTGGTTCAACCAAGTGGTTTAATGATTGGTTCAACCAAGCGGTTTAATGCTTTGGTTCAATCAAATGGTTCAACAGTTGGTCCATCACCTTGGTTCATCAGCTCAGTGCCCTTATAGAGGGCACTTGGTCGACAAAAGTAGCCTTCAGAAAGGTCATTTTAAAAGAAGGATGTAAAGGTAATTCTTACAGATTTTCATTTAAGGAATTCAAAAAAGACTAAGGTAAGAAACAATTCCTTTAGAATTTTTGTCCGAAGGAATTCCTTCAAACAAAAATTCTGAAGGAATTCAAGAAACTGGCTGGGGGAAGAAATCCTGAAGAAAATTCCAAAGACAAAGACAAATCGATTGGAATAATTTCCATGAACTTTTTGTCTGCAAGAAATATCCATGGACTTTTTGTCTGCAAGAAATGTCTGTCTTTTTAACAGTCAATGCAACATGTTGTGTTACTATTCTCGAGTCCTTCTTGAAGAGGCTATATAAGGGACTCTCTTGTTAGTGTAAAATATCTCTTTTTGACAATCAAAAATAAAACTCTACCCAAATTGAAAGGCATTACTAAGACTTTGAGTTCAGATTGTTGATCATAATTTGTTATTGGAATAAGAAAGCAAGTGACTTTTCAGACTTTGTGTTATAATATCTTTGTTTTTGGGGAAACTGTTCTTATGTCTTTTTCCTTGATATATTTTTTGTTCCTTTAATTCAACAAGCAAAATTAGTGAAAGTAGTCAAGAAGGTGTCCTGAAGAGTCAACTATGGAGAGACTTTGTGCCCCCATAATTGCCTTTAGTGTGTTTTATTTTCATTTCTATGTAAAGTACCTTGAGATGACTTTGTGTCCTCATTGTCCTTCATATCTTACTCTTGAGCAATTCAGGTGGAGACTTTGTGCTGCATCTTGATTTGATAGTTACTACATCCTTGGTTACACTTTGCATTTACTACCAAAAGTATTCTTGTGGTTTGTTGAGTAGTACTTCTAAAAGAAGAGGAGTGTTTTCTATCATTTACCTTGAGTTTTTTCTTTGATCCACATGCATCATCTCTGAAAAAAGAGAGATGGATGGTTTGTCCTACTCTTGAGTATTATTTTCTATATATATATATAGCATATCCATACAGAACCTCCTCTTGATGAGAGGAGAGATTAGTTCCCTTTTGATGTGGTAAACCTACACATTTGGATGACCAATCTTCCTACTTTGGCTGATCAGACCTATTTGTTTATCAGTACGCTGATTGACAAAATATTCAACCAACACTAACATCATCATCTCTTTGCATGAACTACTCTGAGATGTTAGGTTACCAAGATTGTGCCATATGGCACCATTTTGCTAATATATTACTTTGAGAGATATTTAACTACATATATGGATCTAGGGCTCTAGGTTATTGGGATATCACCATGTGACATTATCCTTCTAACTTGCTTGTTTAGAACTCTATTGATATATATTTCTCTATGGTGATTTATTGAAAATTGACTAAGTCTTTTGAAGAAGTGAAAAAATGCCACATGACCCCAAGATGATTTTATGAAATTAGATAAGTGCCAAAATACACTTTTTGAATAATATAGAACCTCTAAGTGTTTTATAAGATGAAACATGGTTCTAAGAAGCATCAAAACACTTATAGGTATAATATAAAGAAACCTAGTTAGCTAATAGATATTAAAAAAATAATGGTTAAAGAATAAAATGGAAGAAAAGTATTTGAAAGTAAATGGTTAAGTCAAGATCTAAAAAGTCCTACTTTTGGAGAAAACATTATGAAGACCCAAGTCTTTGGTACTTTTGTTTAGGAATATTGTCTACAAAGTCTAAGTCTTCCAAACTTTTACTAAAATAAAAAGTCTTGACTACTTATTTCCTATGAAAATCTTTTGACTGTTTCTTTACCAAACATAAGGTTTTAAAAAAAATTGAATACAAATTCTGAATATTCATTTATCCAAACAAAAAGTTTGAATACCATTTTTACAAACACAAATCCCGACTACCATTTCACCAAACACAAAGTCTAACTCCCATTTTGTCAAGCACAAAGCATGAATATTCATTTCACCAAAAGAGATCAAAGGCCAACCTACAAATAAAACATATGAAACACAACTAATGACTTAGGTTCAAAAATCAATGGATACATATTTGAAAATAAATAGTTAGGTTCCAAGCTAATGAATTTTAAAACCAATGGCTAATTGTTTTAAAATAAATGGCTCTATACAAGGTCAAAAAATGACTAAGTGTAAAATAGAACTATGTACAAAGTTATCCTTTTTATTTAATCCAAATGTGATTTCACCCATTCACATGAAAATAGACTAATTTATAAAGTGAATATTTATAAACAATCATCCACTTAGATCAAAATTGAAATAGAAATGGATCAAATTTCCTAAGAAAAGAAGTAATAATCTTTTGAAAAAGTCAGATAATTTGCATAAACCTAAGGTGAAATATCCTATAATGAAGCTATAAAATGTGTTTCAAAACACAAGTATAAAAGCGTACTAAGACTTAGTATACTTATACAAATTTAGGTATTAAATGGATACATTTCTAATGAAAACTTGAACTGAATTGAATAAATACAAAGACATCAAACTAAAACATTCAATCACTTGAAACTTAATCATTTAAAGAATTTACAATAAGGTTGATTTGTATCAATAAGTAAAATTAACTCCTAAAATATGTAAGATCAAAATGTAGACAAAAAGAGGGTCCCCATTTTTAGACTAAAAATGGGGAATGTTGTGCAAGAAAAACCAAAACTGATATGCTAAGTTGATTAGTATGTTGTGACATTGTGATAACTTTTATCTATGTATTATTATTCATATCATTCCCTTTTTATTATAAATTTTATTTATTATAAGCATCAACATTATTTTGAGGTTTGGACCCATACTTTAACTTATTCATAAGAAGAAATTTAACTTTGTGGTCCTTGACCATGTGGCATAAGTCATCAAAAAATATGAAGTGTTTAAACATAATAGACTAATGTAGTGGGAAAATTAAACTTTTCTTTAATTTATATTGTAACTCATTATCATCAATTGGATTTATCATCTCAGATAGAAGAGTGTTTTATTGTATCACATATTATTTGATATGTTATGAGGTCCTTGATTAAGTTTTTCAATATGAGCATACGATATCTTCTAAATGATGTTGATTAAAACATGTTTTAAAAAATGATCAGCCAAAGGATAGAAGGCATGGACCAACTACAAATAGGGATCATAGAGCCAATACAAAGTGTAGTGCTAAAGACTTTGTAAAATTAACTAAGTCAATAACTTTCCATTGGATGCATAGTCCAAACATGTTGCGTGAAAGTTTTGAAGGTGTTGTAATGTATCATGTTTACCATCATATAATGTCATATTAGGAGACAAAAATCTTATAGGTATGTGATAAACTAAGATATGTGAGGAAAATTTAATAATGATTAAGAATCATTGTCATGGCCCACTCTATAATAACCTTACTCCAATTAAAAAACCTTAGTCTATAGATCAAGAACCATTTTGATAAGGATTTGAAGAATATGCATTAAAATTTTTTTGTAGTAGTGGATGGTATTTCATGAATAATAAAATTTATACCCTAATTTTTATCATATAACCTTTATTAAAATATAAACTTGAATTTAGTTTAGATTATAAATTACATGAAAATTAAGCATAAATTTTAATGTGAAACACTATTGTTGATTTGAAAAGTGTCATATGATAAACATATCAAATAAATATATCAAGATACTTAGCTTTTCTAATTCACTAATTGGATATGATTGGATTAATAATGTGTAAATGGGTTGGAAGTATGCCTATGAATCACTTGTATTTGTAATGGATTATATGTATATGTATGATCACTAGCATTAATTTGAAGTAACAATGTCAATAAACCTGACTAGAGGTTGACATTAATGTCCTGTGTGATTTTGAATCTATCTTATTGTATAATCTATTGATCATACATACAATATTTTTATATGTATGATCTTGATTCCTAACTATGTGTACAAATACATACATTAGTCTTTTTATCTTTGAAACCCTAGGTCCAATTGTGAAGTGAATAAACCTATAAAAAATTGGGAATTCAAATGGATTGAGTTAACCTTCATCACCCCCATTGATGATTCACTGATTCCTAATATCCAATATTATAAAATGGGAGTCAATTTGTACATAGTTCTTCTCATTAGTGTGAATGTGCAATTGTGTTCCTTTGTTATATGAATGTACCTATTTTGGCTTTTTATACTTGAAAATATTCAATCTTTACTTATATTAGTGCTTCATATTAGTTTATTACTATTCTTAGTGATTGATTTTCAATTTGGGAATAATAGGGTAGCTTTTCTCAATGTGTAGTAGTGTATAGATGCTTGATAGATATGTGCCCAGTTAGTAACAAGTATGGGTTTTATTTGTATTTATATGAGACTATTAGGTTAATTTATCATACCACTGAGATGATAGGTTAATGGGATGACCCATAGGAATGATATATATTTGAAAAATAGACATTGCTAGTGAAGGATAGTAATATCACCCTTACGAAAGTTTCATTGATGGAACTGTATGAGCCTCACATTAGTGTTCAAGAGATAGGAAATAATATATAATTATATAGAAGTATATAATTAATATGGTTAGTTTTTCAAATATTGAGATAATTGATATAAAAACATGATGGTCAAACGCATTATAAACATATGGACATGAGATAATAGAAAATAAGAGCCATCTATGTGTGCCCAAGTCATTTATGGTGAAGGTAGGTTAAAAGTGGGATTTTAAAGTGTCTAATAATATATTATCATCTAAAGATACCTCCTTTTTATTATAGTATTTAAATGAAATATAAACACTATATTAAAAAGATAGAGTATACCTAAGTATGTCCAATACATGTCATCTCTAGGATAAGGCTCCAAATGTATAAATATTCTCCAAGCAAACCTAAAATTAATAAGTAGTAGAAAATTTTAATATTTGAAATATGAAATATGAACTATAATTTAAATTTTTGAAACTTAAGTGCAAGGAAGGAGTACACTTATACATGGGTGAAATCATGTTTCCATATAACTTTTTGGAGACAATTATTTCTTTTTGAAGCCTTAGATAATTGTGCTTCCTTGTTGAATCACATGGATATTTAAGGTTACTATGCCGTAATTTTTTTTAAGTATGCAAGCTTTTTTGTGGGAATACAAATTCCCCAATCCTCATGAATTTTAAATAGTGAAAAAAATGTTGAGTTTAATTTTACCTCAAGTTAACTAACTCAAATACATAATTTAACCTTGATATTAAACCTCAAGATGGTAAGTTTGGAACAATATAATGGTTTTAATATGAGTATTGCATGGCCATTCAATGTTGTTAAACCTAAAATTACATTAATTCAAAAATCATGAATCAATTGTTGCAGATAGACTTATAGATTCAAGGATTCTCACTAAATGATGTAATTGAATTATGTTTTGAAAATAAAAAACTATAATAGTGTTAATTACAAAAAAGTAATTGTTCATGAATAAGTATCATGCCTCACTAAATTTATACCAATTATAAATAATCATAGCGTATATTTTCATTGACCAATATCACGACTAACTAAATTTGTGCCAACTAAGATATGATTTTATACATTTATATGCTAAATATGATAACCTATATCTCCAATGTATCTATGTATGTGAAATTGTAATTCTTATTCCTCTAAGTCATGTCCACCTACATGTAATGTACACTCAAGTATATCACAATTTTTATTATATAACACATTCACATATAAAATGTGTGCATATACATGTTATAAGTTATTAAAATATATACCAATGTATAAATATGTATCACTTATCTAAACCAATTTTATATTTAAGCCTTTCTACATCTATGAAATCTATATTTTGTACCCGAGTTCTAATTTTTATACTCATAGAGGCTTGTGTCACCATTATAATCCCAGTAATATTCCCATTTTTGAGATGAGAGATGTATCCTATAATTATTTCACCTCAAAAGAAGAGTTAATTTCATCATTTCATGTCTAAATGTGTAATCATGTATAACCATGTCAACATGTGTAGAATATGTCATCATATAAATGTACTTACCATCAATACATGTATATAACATATGTAATTAAGGGAATATAATTTATATGTCAATATATATGTATCAATTAGGCATGCATTAGTAGCCATCAATTATATAAGAACTAAATAAGCCTACACATTTACTAGGTGTATGATGTGAAACATGGTACCACACACAAAAGGGAAGTATATGATATAGATAAAATCACATGTAAACTTAAAATTATTACCAAGATTTCAATCTCAATAGACAATCCTAGATTAATCCATTCATAGTAATGAAATGTCACACATAAGGCCAAAGGTCACAAAAAGGGACATAAATATGTCACAAAAAACAAGGCCAAGGGCCATAATCAAGGGAAATAAATATGTTGCAACAAACAAGGTAAATGTTTTAAACATAATATCCAATCAATGGGTAGCCTATCATGTAATAATAATATCATAAATGAAGCATAGAACAAATGAAAACTAGTTTATGCTATTTATGTTTATCAATATCACTATTATAGCATATAATTGTACCCTTATGAGAGGGTTATTTAGGCTCTCTCACTCCTTGCACATACACTAATGAATCCTAAATTCTCAAAAATTTCATCCTATATGCCTTTTTAAAAATTGATAACATATCAGCTATGTAGATGTAAAAGAATGGAGAAGGGCTTGAACAAGCAATTGCATGTTTCAGTCAAGGAATTGAAGGGTATGAGGAAAGGTACACTTTTTTAGAGAATAAAGTCCTTTCAGATATGAGAAGTCCAAAAAAGTTTAGGCCTATATTATCCAACATTAAAATATACCTTATGGTGTCTCATCCTGGTGTGAGAGACTTCCTTCTCAACAAGGACTTGAATGAGAAGAGGGCTGGTTAGATTACAAGAGTCATGGAATATGACATAGAAATCAAATTCACTAATCTAGTAAGAGGTAATGGCTTATGTTAAAACATGGTTACTAACCTTCATATATAAAAAGAGGTTGTTTTGGTAACACAAGATAACCTATAGACAACAACACCTCCACCTCATACTAGGTAAGTTTAGGATATGGCAAAGTTTTTGTTAACAGGCGTGTCCTCAACATATGGATAGGACAAAGAGAAGATACTTCATACTTAATTATATACCTAATGCTTTTATTGATGGGTTTCTATTCAAAAAATACCACAATAGGGTACTATTCAGATGCATAGATGATGATCAAATGACTAGATTCTTAGATCAATTCCATGAACCTGTAAGAGGTCATTTTGCCCCAAGAACTACAATTGAAAAAGTGATGAAGGTTATTTATTATTTGTCTATCCTCTTCAAAGATACATATTCATGGGTGATAAAGTGCCAAAAGTGTTGTCTCTTTATAGGAAAGTGAAAGTTAACATCCCTTCCTCTTAATCCCATCCAGGTAGAGTAGCCCTTCATGTAGTAGGGCCTAGACTTTATAGGAATGATCAATCCACTTTCCAGTAGAAGGCATAAGTGTGTAATCACTTCTAATGATTACTTTCTAAAATAAACCAATGAAATAATAGTGTTGGATTTCTAAGATAGTATAGTGACAAGGTTTAGTGTACCAATAACCATCATTTTAGATAATACCTTAGCATTCATTGGTATCAATATTAGTGAATGAGAACTTTAATTAGATATATAACTTATCACATCCTCAAATTAATATCCCCAAGGTAATATATTTGTAGAGTTAATTCATAATAAATTGATTATAATAATCAAGAGAACTATGGAAGAGAATCAGAGAGTGTGGCATTCAAAGTTAAGGACAACCTTATGGGCTGATAGAGTGATTCACAAGGTTTCCATTGGTAATTCACTATTTATCCTAATACATGGGAGAGAATCTAAGTTTGGAATCTCTCTTGAGTTACCTACCTTGAACCTATCCCATCAACTTGAGTTGATGGAGAGTGAACCTATGAGTGTGAGGATGGTAGAGCTCATGAAGCTTGAAGAAATGAGGGATCTTGAAATATAGATAATGGAATCACATAAGTCTCAATTCAAGCAAGCATTTGACAAGATATCCATATTAAGATACTTTAATAAGGGTGATATAGTCTTTAAGTGGGATTCAAATAAGGCCAAGCCAGGAAACCATACTAAGTTTGATAGGTTATGGAGTGGCCCTTACTTAATCCATGGATGAAAAAAACATAATGCCTTTTATCTTGCTCATATTTTAGTCAATGGGATCCATATAAAAATATTTTAATAAAAGGAATTTTTAGCCTTGTACATAGTAGAGTAGATTTTGTTGTTTTCCTCCAAGTGCCTATGCACATTCCCCTTTTATTGTGTGTTTCCCTTCCCTAAGTGATTTAAGTACATTGTTGTTTTATTTTGGGTTATCATTTATATTTTAAGATTTCTAATTGGAAGATTTTTATCCTTGTGATTAGTTGAAAACTAATTTAAGAAAGATTTTTGTGACCTTGTAATTCCAATGGATAGATTAAGGCAACTAGTCTTCTGCATAGGTGGGCATGTAATCCTAGGATACTGATAAAAATGTTGTCCAAAATTGGCCTAAATATAAAAAAAATTCCAACATGGATCAGAACAATCTCCTAGAACATTCAGTGACCTTTTGCCTATGTGACTAGTCTCTTTCTAGTCCTGACTTGATGATGTAATGTAGTATTATAAAAGGTCTTGGTGTGGTGTTAGGAGATGTGCAAGGTCCTAGTGTAGTGGATGATCCAATAGTGGAAAGAGAATATAAAATTCATGGCCATAATTCATGTCCCTTACACACTTTTGAAACACCTTATCATGTTTTAATGTGAATTTGGAGATTTTAAAGAAAAGGCCTAGAAATGGGTCTTGAACTACAAGTGAAGGATCTAGCTAGTTTCTAGGGTGTTTGAGCATTTATGGGTAATAATTAGGTTTATAAAAAGTGTTAGATATTATAATGGTTTAAAAATTATGTCTAGAGAAGTTAATTTTCACAAAATACCCTCAAAACAACATTAGATGACTTGAGGGGCTTCTAAATAGAAGTTTTAAGTAAAAAAATGACTTTTTCGAGAAGTTAAATTGGTTTTGACTTCCTTCCACATCATTATATTCTTTTTTACATATTTATACATGCTCAAGGCCATTTAAAGTCATTTGAAGTGTAGGAGAGGAGTTTGGGAGAAAAAAGATGCAATTTTGGGCCTTTTAGAGCCTTTGTTGAGTAGGTTTTTAAAGGTTTTGCTTAATACAGGAGCTCAAATATCATATGCCAACATCAATGGTGTCCCTAATATCCTCAATTACTCTTACAAAATCACATCCAAGAACAATAACTAATAGATTTAATGGAAACATATTGGCTATAGATTAGGCATGAAATAGGTTTTATGTCATTAATGGAGCTTCAATAACTTTATAAGGTTTATAGAAGTAAGGAAAGGTTAATTACATCATAAAAAATCTTTCCCAGTGTTGGATTTCATTTAAAATCTTCTAGGTCTTCATACTAAGGTAAAACAATTTTGGTGTAGTCTTGGACAACTCTAGGAGGACCTCAGGTTTTCACTTGGTACGGTTAGGAGATTTTTTGTCTGGTTCATCTCCCCATCTTTATTAACAATCACTAATAGTGCAAGGGTGTCTAGATGACCTATTTATCTAGACAAGGTCTAGGTTTTATTGTGTTTCTTTTCTTTAGAATTCAATGAGGAAGAATGGTTTTATGTGAGATATTTCAAGGTCAAATAAAACCTTTTACACTTGGTTTTATTAGGTAATTCCTTCTAGGAAAGTACTTATAGCATAAAACTTATTTCCTACACAATCCTTGTGAATGGTCTTTTGCATCAATTTTGGAGTAGAATCTCAAATATTAATTAAATTTTTCCATATTATAATTTTACATATTAAACATTTAAACATTCATACACCTCATCATCCAATAAGGGAATCTTGAGCCTCTAGGTTTAAAACAACCTACTTTACTAGTGAGAGACTCCATTACTAGCTTGTAGTTTGTGTTCCATCAAATTATAAGACTTGTATGCATGAAATGGGGCCTAAAAATCCAAGGGGAACCTATTAAGTTAATGATAATAATTTAATTTCCAATATGATCTCAGTTCGATGGTCTAAATCATCCCTATGAAGATAGGTTGAAGTATTGAAGGGATGATTGACATGTTCATGCTTTGAAAGAGTTAATTGTATGATCTTGGAGTGTTAAATACATGATATTAAATTAATAAAGGATATCTTTATCCATGCAATACCTAGTTTTCACCCTATAATCACTTTTATTGCATGTTTAAAACCATGTTTAAAATACTACACATACATGCCTCATTGTAATATGCAGACTGAGTGTGGATGAAGAAGGATACCACTAAGCCCAATTACATAGGTATAAGGTAGAGTATCAAGATACTTTGGAGGTGTTTGAACCCATGTAATGTTTCCATGATTGTTTAATAATGTAGACAATGTTTTGGTGTTAATGGTGAATGGATCAAAAACCTTCAACAACATATATGCAATACAGATTGAGATCAAATGATAAATGGGTAACTTCAACTTAATTTATCCAAAATTGTGTTTTTATTATACACGGTATCATGCCATGGTCAAGAAATTTGAGGTATGGGTTGGTCTAATCAATCCCACTTCAATCTAGGCCTAGAGAATAACATTCCAATGTAGGGAATGGGTCATTTAATTGAGGGAGAATGATGATCATTTAGTGTTTCAACATAGTTTAGTATTTACTAGAAACACTTAGTGTTATTTGGTGATTTTTAGTCCAACATCAATCTAGAGGAAATTGAAAGTGACATATAGTATATGTATGAGAATGAATATTATATAATGATATTAGGTAGATATGGATACACCTAATGACCTTAGAGAAATCCAATAAGTGCAATTCATTTATCTTGAATACATGTACACTTGTAGTGGTTTACAAACAATAATCACCACATAAAACCAATAAACCATAGTCAAGGGTTTCTCATAGAGGTGCTTAAAAATGAAATAAATATGATATCTCATTGAAGGTTTTGGATTAAACTATCTCTTCAAATATGCCACTATATTGAAACCAATATACAATTTTTTTACAACAATAAAGTGTCTCACAAGTGCCTACAAGCCTACAAGTTTATCGACCTACATTCATGAACAAAACCTATGTTAATAATTTATTGAAATTATGGATAGGTAGGTGAATGATAATACCCACTCATAAACATTTTTATAATTATATAACATCATCAAAATACTCAATTCCTAATGCATAGGATTTATAAATAAGTACATAGTTTGTACACAATCCATACACATAAAGAACAAGTGTGAAGTAGTATATGGTGTTTGAAAATGAAGTCCCTATGACTATATAAGAGGTGACCAAATCATTTAAGCTTATCAATACAAGGTGATTCTATTTATATAGTTAAGAAGCAAAAGAGTTGACCTTCAAGGAGTGCACATAGTCAATCATGACCTACAGGTAGGGTATATGGTAGACATGAGTGTTTACTAGTGGGAAAAAGTGCCATAATGTTGAAGAAGCCATGTTGAATGATTTAACTCATAAGAATTATACCACATTAAATATAAAGTTACATCATTTATCAACACAAGTAATAACTAAGCATGTAAGGATTATCTTGAAATGGCCACCTAAATCTAGGCCAAATGAGCAAGAACAATGTAGATTAGGGTGACAGAGGTTTGAGATGTTATGAATAAGTTTATAGGAGTGAAAAAGATGAAGAGATGTGAGTTGAAACTAATATTTACCTATAATTTACTTAACAAGATGATTAATCTTATTCAAAAAAAAAATCAAAACACTACACAGTCATTTACTATTCATAGGCCTACTAATATGGGTGTTGAAATGTTTTAAATGTTTCAATGAGAAAAGGTCTAATAAATAATATAGATTAATAAAGGTTACATCTTATCACATTATAATTCATTTTATATCTTCAAATTTATTTAATGTGATTCAAGCTTAACTAAGCCTATTCAAATCCTATACAATCTAAGGCTAAGAGCACAAACGGGTTACTGATAGTGAGTAGAAAGACAGTAAGAAGGATAGTAATTAAACATCATAATGAGAATGGATTAATAATAAAGTATGAGTAAACCCAAGAGATTAAATAGGTGATTTTTAGGGGTCATTCAAGCCTTGAAAACACTAAACTAGGCATGACTAGAGGTCTACCTGCCTAACCAAAACTAAAGTGGTTTATTTGGTCTAAAGCTAGAGAATGAAGAGATTTGGTGGATGTTGTGAATATGAGAGGTTTTAGTTAAATTATCCAAATTAAAAAGTGACATAATAAATGAATACCTCACAATTAATCATACCCCTATATTTCCTAATTCAAAAGGAGGATATTTAAACTCACTAAATATGCATCTATAGCCAGGTTTGGGGACTTAAATCATCATCCTTAGGCCTGTGGGTTAAATAGTGAAGAGAAATTAGTTATGAAGGTGAATTTATGCCCAATAAATCTCATGGAATAACCTTATGTATTTTTAACTTTTAAATAATGAAGTGTAGGATAGTTCTTATCCATTGAATCCTAATAGGTCTGAGGAGTCATATGAAGGCTTGTGTACAGAATGAAGATAGTAGACTTGAGATTGTGTGCTAAAGTGACAATGTACCAAAATAAGAAGTTTTATATGGCTCAAAATTAATTGTTAAATATCAATATATTAAATTATATCTTAATGAATAATTTCAACATATAGAATAGCCTTTTATTATTAACATGTCAATTACAACCAATGTTGGCAGAGTGCAAGTTAGCAAGTAAGAAGGAGAAATGGTGTGATGACAAGACATATAAGATTGATAAGTGTTTAATAAAGGGTAAGGATAATTTAAGAAGACTAGTATGTTATATAATTAAATGGAGATAGTTGAAAAATATTCTAATAAAGACCCAACTTGTTAAGCACATTCAAGGGAGCACCATTAGACACCTACAAGCTTTTTTAAGTAAACAAGAAACTCTAACAATGGGATAAATCATGAAGAAGTATTAAGAAATATAATAATATTATCTTCATATCCATGAAATATATAACATGGATAGGTTTTTACTTGTCCATAACATGAAAGGATCCCTTAATAAACACCTATAATTGACCTTTTGTAACTAAAGCTAGTAATCATGCATAGTCAAGCAAAGATGTGAATGAAAATATTTAGCAGAGGAGTTATTTAGATTGATTTATGGTTGGAGAGGGTGTTTATTGGATAGGAAAAGGATAATAAACTTTCATAGTGCTTAAAATTCCTTATGGAACTAAGGATCCCCTAATTACTCCTCTCGAGTCTACACATAACTAGGAAACCTTGAGTTAGGGTTTTGATCCAAAAAACATTTTAGGGAGTTATACACAACTACAAAGGTCTAATTTTTTAAATTTTTTGGTGGTTAACGTGTTTCAATAGATTCAAGTGGTTTCTACCCTACACAAATAGGTAGAGTATAGATAAAGAGGTTTGTGTTAAATTAGCTCTTGAAGAGACCTAATTTCAAGAGGCCTAAAGCTATAAAAGTGGTCTAGAGGATGTTTTTGGATAATAAAATTGAAAGATAAATTAAATTAAATATATGGTGGTGAAATCTATTCTCATATTTGGATAAATCATTATGGTTTATCCGTACAATCAATAAAACCTCAAAAAAGGGCTATAAGGTAGACCTTAAGGTGAAGACAAGTAGGCATACTTTACATGGTTGAGACTTTATAAAATGTTGTTATACATCACATACATTTCACATGCCATTTTTTTACTATCATAATTTGTACAAGACACAAGATTATCCATCTTTAGTCATGACAAGAAGGGGTGGGATCAAGCAATATAGATAAGGAGAAGTTTGGGTGTTTAAGGAGAAAGTGGAACACAACAATAAATTAAAGGAAATTAAAGGTTTATAAATAGTCTTTTGAGGTATATTATGTTGTTAGATACCTAAAACCCAGCCTACAACCAACTCAAGTGCCTTGAAATTCAAGTGTGAGAGACATTAGATCATGAGGAAAACCTTTGGGCATCATGAAAATCATGATGATCAGTTTCAAAAGGAATAATTAAAGATAATGAAGGACATGAAATGGTTAAATATATCTTGAGGAGGTTATTAACTACAAGGTATCAGTCCTAGTCATATAAGGAGCACTTATAATCTTCACCTATGATAGCAAGTAAGAAAGTCAGGGTCTAAGATAGAGATTGAGGAGACCTTAGAGGTATCTAAATACATTTAAGATATTATCCTTGGTATAAGAATGAAAAAAATTCCTAGTGTCTCCAAAAGGGACAAATATTTTCAAGTGAATAGTTATTCACATAATGAAATTACCTATAGCCATGCAAAACATAGGCCCATCTCCAAGTTTGTGAAGAAGATGGAACAAAGTATTTTATGTTAGATAATAATTATCAATGAAGGATTCATGATGAAAATTAAGATGTGAATAAGATTAAGGAATTAGTAGGGATATACTAAAAAAAAATTCACTCCAAGGATAATATGAAAATACTACTCAAACCATGGAAAATATAGTCACAGTCCTAGTCTAAGGGCAAATTTAAGGAAATTAGAGGTTTAAAGGTGATAAAGAGGTGGTATAACCTCAAAATTTGGAATATAATGTCCTTTTGACATATTACATCCCTAAATAAATTAAATTTAGCATTAAAAACTATGGATATACCACCTATTTTGTCTTATACCTGAGGCACTCTCCATGAAAACTTGGGCAGCCATTGACAATCTCAAAGAAATTAATGATTTTCAAGCATCTACAGGTAGATTCAAGCTCTCAAACTTGGTAAATATGATATAAATAAAATATAAATTAATTAATACCATACTTAATATCTCAATAATACTGTAAACACTCACTATTTTTTTATAGACCTCAAGTAGTCATAATCAATCATGCCAATAAGTAGGTCACTAGCTAATTTTGAGAAACAATCATCTACAAGTCTCCAAAATTGAGATAAAACTATGAAAATTGGTAAGAATTATTTTCATGAGTTTTTATAATCATAAATAATATTATTTAGTCCAAATACATAGTTTAAGTATCTATTGTTTTGTCACAACCATGTGTTTATCTGTTGACAACCACCATTGGAGCTCAAAAGGTTTTTGAAAAGTATAGGAATGAAATAAGTTTTTTGAATTTTTGGGAGACTTTTAAGGTATTTTAAGGTGTTTATAATTATTTATAAAACTAATTATAGTTAACAAAATCATTTTTTCATATAAATATTCCCTTGAGGGCTAGCTAAAGGATGCAAAACATAGACCTGTGTGCATAAGTCTAAAACTTTTGCTTGTTTCAATTTTTTTTTGAAGTCTAATATGATTTATTTAGATTTTAAATTTTCCATAATTCTTTTTAAAACATATAAATACAATGGAAACATAAATTTGGTCTCAAGGAGCTAATTCAAACTTTTCAAGTCTTGACACCTATTTTGACCCACCTATTCAAATGCTCATATATTTCACCCAATAAGGAGTTGGTCCAAATTATATTAGAATGTTTTGTTGATGAATATTTAATTAAAATCCATTAAGGATTGATTTTTTTATGGGATGAGGTTTATGAACTATCATTAAAACTATAAGTAGGTCCATAATGCATGTAGAACCCTACAAGCATACTTCTTTGTGTACATATATTTGAATAACCTATGCATGGGAAACCAATATTATTAAGAAATTGTAAGGGATATATGGGATAAATATACATGGAAATAAGTTTTGGAATGGAGGTATAAATTTAATGAATAATCATTAAGAAGGCATGCCTATTTGAGCTGCCAAAGAGCCTATTTTAACTATTTTTGAGTTTTTGAGCTCATATGTTCACTTGAAAACCACTTGGAACATGTATGGTACTCTATAAATATAATTTTTTACCTATTTTAATAATTTTTTGGCACGTTTGGGTGCCTAAGAAGCTTAAAATGGATTAAAAATGCCCATTTTTATAGGTCTTCAAAGAAAGAAATGTTATAAATGCATGGAAGAGGCCTAATGGGACTTGAATCAACATTATATGGCACTAATATCCCTTATTATGTGTTTATAGGTTGATTTTCTAAGGTCAAAGATTAAAAACCCAAGTTCTCTAACACGTTATGAATGGTTTTAGGTTTTATGGAGATTTCCACAATTGTTACAGGTCTTAAAAGTGCCATAAAACTTTGTTTTATCCCTCATAGGAATGATATGTATGCTTGTAAGCCTTATATAGGTCCAAACATGGTTTTTATGGTGATAAAAAGCCTTAGGATTAGGTTCTATGATAACTAGTTGAGGGTGGCTTGAGTTTGAATACCTCCATCAATAGAGTCTAAGAGATTTGCAAATTTCATGGTGTCGTTTACAAGTTAGAGGAGAAAGTTTGAGTTTAGAATAAAATTAAAAAATAAAAGTTAACCTTAAAGGTTAGTGCAAACATAAAATACCATGATAACTAACCATGTTATTAAGTAACTTCTAAAATTTAAGAAGAATGGGGCATAGAAGTCAAGTGGGGAGTCTTTAGGAGTTGAAGGGAAAATTGGAGCAATAAAATAAGGATTATAGTTCCTCAAGAATTTTATCAAAGTTAGTGGAGTGTGACATTATCTTCCTCAAATAATTTTTGTCTTAAAGTTCCTTTTTAGGCCAATGGGAGAGCTTGAAGACCCTTTTGACCTTTGAAGATTAATTTGCTAAGAGAGGATCAATGTTTAAGTAATATAAATGTTGTTAAGACTACATGGAAGGTGGTTGAGTGATATTTATTTAATTTTGAGAGCTTTGTTCTCCTCCCTCTTCCCTTTTATCCTATATATACTTTTTCTTCCCCATTTATAAAGTATACTCTCATTTTTCAAGGCAAAACCCTATAAAATTTTGTAAAAATAGCCTTTTAAACTAATAAGACAACTTATTTTTCCTATCTCTTGCTTATATCTAGTGCTCTAATCAATTCATGCATGATTACTTTGTGAAGAGGTGTTATTCCTTGGTGATTGTCATTTTTTCATGCCTTTTTATAGGTTTCCACCATTTTTTTAGGTTTAAACTTGTGATATTGTTATCATTGATGAGGTTATAGTGTGAGTTTGATACTCCTTCATACTTCATTTCTTATTTAGTGGGCCTAATTTTTAGAAATATTGATGTGAAATTACCAATTTGAGAGATTGTGTGAGTGAGGGTTATCTTTTAGCTACCTTAGTGTTAGTTTCATGTAATTTGGACTATATTTCATTATGGTGTACCACCTTATTTGTGTGTTTGGTAATAATTCACAACCCTTTTATCCCTTTTCCAAGTAGAATCAGTAGTTTAGGTGAGCTACCAAGATAAACCAACCTTTTATAGAGGTTTAACCCCATCACAAGATACTTGCATCCTAGGGTTGATCCCATTTTTTAGCCAAGAGTGAGAGATCCTAAATAACCCTTTCATAATGGTGAAATTATATGCTAAAAAAATTTATGGAATGCCCTATGGGACTATATTCAAAGAATATTGATTGATATTAATTCTATTCTTGATCCATTTGTAGTAGTTATTGCATCCACACTCCCAGCATCTAGTGACTCTAATGAACTCTTAAAATTTTGGTGGTATAATAATGCTTATGTTTCATGCCAAAGGTGAATAGAAGATAAGATTTTATAGGTATTCCTTTTAAATTTATTGAATTACCTTTTAACTCAAAAAAAATATTGAGGTTTTCTAACACCCATCCATATTTGGGAATCTTTCCTCTTAAACCAATTTCCAAGTCCACCTATGCAAGAAGATCCTTATTAGTCCCTTTCACTACCATGTCTACCCCTAGATCTTTGCCTTTTATGGATTTTGATGGTTAAATTACTTTGTAACTAAATTAGTATGATCCTATTTTAGTGTTAGGACTTAAAAGTGTGCCTTACTTCATAGGAGACAATTCTACAACTCCTAAACACATCAGAGATATAGCCAAATTTTGAAATATTCATGAAATCAATGAATAAACTATGGCTATCAATTTCTTATCCATTTATTTCAAGGGTAAGGCCTTAGATTTGTATTTTAAATTTACACATAACTCCATAATAACATGGGACCATTTATGGGATGCTTAGTGTAAGAGGTTTAAAGACAAGAGTGACTACTTATCACTAGTAGAACAATTGACTATAATAAAAGGAGCTCCTTAAGAGAATATGAAGGCTTTAATAACTAGTTTAAAAAAACATGAGACAAGATTAAAGGGTAAGGCCTTAGATTATTATTTTAAATTTACACCTAAATCCATCATAACATGGGAACGTTTATGGGATGCTTAGTGTAAGAGGTTTGAAGACAAGAGTGACCACTTATCACTAGTAGAACAATTGACTATAATAAAGAGAGCTCTTTAAGAGAATATGAAGGATTTAATAACTAGTTTAAAAAGACATGGGATAAGATTCTAATGTATATTATGCCTAATCCTTGCTATGCTTTCCTCTATTATTTAAAATCTATAAATAATGGAGTTATAGTGATGATACAATCAATAGGGGATAATACACTACCATATGCTTATGAAGTAGCAAATAAAGCATAAAATAGCCTAGTACATGGTAGAAATATCACACCTAGGACACTTATTCCATTTTTTTATATATATTTAAACACCTCCTCTTATCATTCCTCCCATTTATTCCATTCCGCTTTTTCTAACACTTGCTACCATACCTACACCAAAATAAGATAAAGTTTCAACTAGTCAGTTTAGCGATTTTCAAGAATTCAAGAATATGTTTCAAAGCCTTTGAAATAAATTGGTAAATTTAAAGAGATATAAATCTTAGTATAATATACCTTATCAAGCCCCATATAATCCTTAATATTCTTACCAATCCAATAGGCCACCCTTTAAGGCAAATTTTTAAGGACAAGGACAACCCAACTATTCTAGGTAAAATAATTACAATCATAATGCTACAAGCGCTTCCAATACCTTGGTCCCTATTCATAAAAAAAAAATTAAATAAGGTGAGGTTTTTATCCATTATAATCAATAATTAAATCAATCCATTATTCTAAACACAAAGTTCAATCATATTTTTAATGATCAATGGTAGTAGGGTGATAGTTATGGGTGTAACCAAGCTCTCATGGCCATGAATATAGAAGTGCTTATGATGACCAAACCAAAAGATCCTCAAAAATTCCAAGGGAATAATTAATGACCAAAATATTTAGGTGATACTATGTTTAACTATGAATAAGAATAATGATGTGATTTCAATCAGTAGGCTAGTTATAGCCAAGCAAACATTCATGTGGCAGCGAACACAAGATTAAAGATAAGGAACATGGAGGGAAGATAAGAATTAGTTAGAGATTATCCTATTTATAAAAAAACCAAATTATCCTAATGATGCCCCAAAATTTATAATAACTTAAAAAAATCAAAACTAAAGAAACACCTTTACACCCCAAATCTCATAGGTTCAAAGCATAGTTGTGGCTCTTAAAACATAATCAAAGGTTGGTGGTTTATACATCAACATTGTTGAGTAAATTAAGAAGTCCGATGTGAGTGTTCTAATGTGGGACATGATTTTTATGCCTAGTAAAGTGGATATCCCTCAAGAGAACTTATCAAATATCAGTGTTTTAGAGAAGCCACCAAGCAATGAGAGTGTAGTTCTCACCAATGCAACCAAAGGAAATAAAGGGAAGTCAAAAAAAGTGGTCAAACCTTCTCCATTATACATTTTTATAATCATTTTTATCTCTTTGGTAAAAAAATACATGGTAGATAGTGGAGTAAGTAATTCATTAATGTCAAAATCAATAGCAGATCAACTTGGTTTGAAGTATGAACCCCAAACTAAGGGGGTGTTATAGCTTGATGGATATTATACCAAACTAAATGGTATTATAATAGGTCTAAAATTAAACCTTAATTATTTTCCTTGTGTTTTATTGGCTCAATATGAAGTGGTTTTAGAGGTGCCTCCTCACTTCACTCTATGCTTATCTAGAGACTTTATAGCTAATATTGGGGGTTACCTAGCAGTAGATTGGTCCTATATGGATTTTAGAACAAGGTATGGGACCAAGGTGTCTATCAAGGCTGAACATATTTCCCAATTTCACATTGATCCTTATGGACCAAGTATCCTAAATATTAATTGTACTATTCTAGATAAATAAGACCACCTTATTGGTCAATAACTAAATACTCATCCTAAGGAGATACCTGATGTATTCTTAGATGAGTTATGGAGTGATAATTAGCTACTTGAACCTTCAGGAGGTATCTAAGAAATAAACATGGGAGTTTATTACCTACATGAAGAGAATGAGTTCATTCCATCCCTCATTAATCCCTAAGAGGATACTAGTGGAGTATGGAAGATGTTATTTTACATCTCAAGGAGTAAGCATGGAGTAGGGGTAGGTATAATGTTGATATCTCCCTCTAATGACAAATACTTTTCATCATATAGATTCTAATTTAGATGTTCTTTAAACATAATTGAGTATAAAGGCTTCATCCATGGTCTTCAATGGGCTAGTAAGAGGGGAATAAATCAATTACATGTGTATAGTGATATTGAGCTAATAGTACATTAGATGAGAGCTCAAAATGCAGCAAAGAACACCTTAATAAAGTCATACAAACATAGAGTGTGGGACCTAATTTAATACATTTAATCCTTCAATATCCAAGTAGTACCAAGAGAACAAAATTAGCATGATGATAGGTTGGTAGTAGTATGTGCTCAATTTGACATCCCAAATGGTTTGAAGAAGTCTAAAATATAACCACATGTCTAATTGATAATGAGACCATTAGTTATAGATAATGAGGATCATTATCAAGTTATTTATAGAGACAAATAAATTACATGATTTCTCCAAGAAGAGGTAGAGTTTTCCTCAACAAACCAAAGTAGACTTTAGTAGTAGTATCAGGACTGAATTATTCAACTAAAGTCAAATAAACTTCCTAAAGGTCTGGTCATCTTTGAGGGTCTTTTCCATGAAGGAGATCACATGAGGAAGGACAAGGCAATTATATATACTGATGAAAAAAATTATGAGAGAGTCCTCATCTCAAGGAAAAGGTTATCAATCTTGGAAAGTTGAGAAATAAGGCATAAAAACATGCATTTTACCTTTATAGGGAATACTTAGATATATTTTCTTGGGAGTACAACGATCTAATAGGTTTTGATCCCAAGCTAGCCCAACACACTATAGAGTTGGAGGCCAATGTCAAGCCTGTTAGGCATAATCAAAGGGCAATCAACCCAAAGATTAAAGGGCTAATGAGAAAAGAATTAACCAAGTTGATTAAGTCTAATATCATTTTTCCTATCAAGCACTCATCATGGGTGGATAACCTAATGCCTATGAGAAAGGAATGGTGAGATCTAGTTATGTGTGGAATTTAGAGACTTGAATAGGGTCACTTTGAAAGACCATTACCCCTTTCCATCCATAGAGAAACTAATTAAAATGGTTTTTGATTTATAACATTTCTCTCTTTTGGATGGGTACTTAGGGTACAACCAGATGCTATTAAGAGAGGAATACCAATACAAGACTACGTTCACCACAAAGTGGGGAAAATATGCTTATAATAAGATGCCTTTTGGCCTCTCAACTGATGGAGATAATTTTCAAAGAGACATGGATATGGATTTACAAGGTTTTCTCAATTATATGGTGTTTGTCTACCTAGATGACATAATGGTTTTCTCTAAGAAGGATAGTAACACTTGGACCACTTGATGTTGATCTTTGAAAGGCGTAGAGAGTATGGGATCTCATTAAATCACAAGAAGTGTGTATTTTTCTCTACGAGGAAAAAATCTTGGGGCATATTATCTCAAATTAGGGACTAGATATTTATCCTAATAGAATAAGTGAAATTTTGGCCTTGTCCTTTCCAAATCATAAGAAGGAACTTCAAGGTTTCCTTGGAAAGATAAGCTTTGTGAGAATTTTTATACCTAGTTTTGTAAGCTTGGTTAAACCTATCACTACTATGTTTAATAATAATCAAGTTTTCACTTGGATAAGAGAAGGAAAATAAAGATTTGAATCTATCTAGCAAGCCATTGCTAAAGCACCTATAATAATGAATCCTAACTTCTTAAGATATTTCATCTTGTATGCCTTTGCCAACATTGAGAACATATCAACTATGTTGATGAAAAATAAAGGAAAAGGTCTTGAATAGCCAATTGTATTTCTAAGTTAAGGAATTAAAGGGTATGAGAAAATATACACTTTAATAGATAAGTAATTTCATCCAGCTATTCAAAAAAAATTATACCTTATAGTGTCTCATCCTAGAGTGAGAGACTTCCTTCTCAAAAAGGACTTGAACAAGAAGAGGGCTAGTTAGATTACAAGATTCATGAATATGATGTATAAATAAATAGTCACTATGGTATTAAGAGGTAAAGGCCTATGTAAACACATGTTTTCTGACCTTCATGTAGAGAAAGAGGTTGTTTTGGTGATACAAAATAACCTACAAATAGTTGCACCTCCACCTCAAACTAGTTAGGTTTATGATATGGAAAATTTATTGCTTCCTACTACTAGTTTAGTGTCCTTAAGGTATGGATTAGACAAAGATAATATTATTTATACTTTGTTCAATACATTATGATTTGATTAATGGGGTTATCTTTATAAAAGACCTCAATGGGGTACTACTTAGATGCATAGATGATGATAAAGTGACTAGAATCTTAGAGCAATTCCTTTATGGACCTACAGAAGATCATTTTCCCCCAAGAAATATAGATAAAAAAGAGATGAGGGATGTTTATTATTGGCCTATCCTCTTCAAGTAAGCATATGCATGGGTGGTAAAGTGACAAAAGTGTGATCTCTTTACAAGTAAGCAAAGGGTAGCAATCCTTCCTCTTAATCCCATATAGGTAGAGTAGCATTTCATGTAGTGGGGCCCAAATAAGAATGATCAATCCACCTTCAAGTGGAGGACACAATTGGTTATTCAAGACTACTAAGTAATTCACTAGGTGGGTAGAGGCAATTTCTCTAAAATAAGATAATGAAATAGCAGTGTTGGACTTCTATGATAGTGTAGTGACAAGGTTTGGTGTACCAATAACCATCATTTAATATAATGCATTAGTATTTGTTGGAATCAATATGAATGAATGGAAAATTAAATTGGACATCTACCTTATCACATCCTCTAATTTTTTCCCCCAAGGCAATGGACTTGAAGATTCAATGTGTTGGTTGAATATTTTGTCGATGAGCGTATTGATAAACAAAATAGGTCTGATTAGCCAAAGTAGGAAGATTCGTCATCCAAATGTGTAGGTTTACCACATCAAAAGGGGACTAATATCTCCTCTCATCAAGGGGAGGTTCCCTATAAACATGTTATATATATATATATATATATATATATATATATATATATATATATGTATATATATGTATATGTATATATATATATATATGTATATGTATATATATATATATATGTATGTATGTATGTATGTATATATATATGTATATATATACATATATATACATATACATACATATATATATATATATATATAAACAAAAAATAATACTCAAGGGTAGGACAAACCATCCATCTCTCTTTTTTAGAGATGATGCATGCAGATCAAAGAAGAAATCTTAAGAGAAATGACAGAAAGCACTCCTCTTCTTTCAGAAGTACTATTCATCAAACCACAAGAATACTCCTGGTAGTAAAAGCAAAATGTAACCAAGGATGTAGTAACCAACAAATTGAGATGTAGCACAAAGTCTCCACCTGAATTGCTCAAGAGTGAGATACGAAGGATAACGAGGGCACAAAGTTGTCCCAAGGTCCTTTACATAGAAACAAAAAGAAAACACACTAAAGGCAATTATGGGAGCATAAAGTCTCTCCACAGTTGACTTCAAGACACCTTCTTGACTACTTTGACTAATTTTGCTTGTTGAATTAAAGGAATAGAAAATATATTAAGGAAAAAGACATAAGAACAGTTTCCTCAACAACAAAGATATCACATCACAAAGTCTAAAAAGTCACTTGCTTTCTTATTCCAATAACAAAATATGATCAACAATCTAAGCTCAAAGTCTTAGTAATGCCTTCTAATTTGGGTAGAGTTTCATTTTTGATTGCCAGAGAGAGATATATTTAAAATAAAAGATATTTCCTTATATAGCCTCTTTAAAAAAAACTCAGGAATAATAACACATCATGTTGCATTGAAATTTGTTAAGAAGATAGGCTACAATTTAGGGGCATCTACCCATTCACTTTTCTCAATGCAAAGAAACAAGTCACACTATTGAAAGTTTTCATCTTTCAATGTCCACCTGGTGATCTGATCCTTCTTCATCATTCCTCCTTTTTTGGTTAATTGAATTGGGTCTTTGATTTAATTTGATGATATGTTCTTTAGTCTCTTCCTGATGGTCTTGGCCTCAAAGCCTTCGAATGCATTTGGTTTCATAGATTTAAAACTACAAGGATTAATGACTATTTCATTATTGTAACTTTGACGTCCATGGGCATGTCACTTTCCTCAACAATTCCTTTAGTTTTGTCATTTGATATTTCTTAGAGGGGACCTACCTTTCAGGCCTTAAGAAATGATCTGCTTTGGTATTTACCCTTCAGATGGTCTTCGGATGGCCTTCGGGCTTCTTTATTTTAGTGGGTCACTAAGTCCTTTGTTTTGCATCCTCCCAAAGGGAAGGTGGCCCTTTGGCTTTAGGGGAGTGTCCTTTAAGTTAGCAGCTGAGAGTCCCCTGCAAGGGCACCTACCCTTCGGTGGCCTTTTCTTTGGAGTCTTTCAAAACTTTTCCCATGGACAATTCTCACAGACAAAAAGTCTATAGACATTTCCTGTAGATAAGAAGTCCGTGGATATTTTCCTGTGGACAAAAGTTCATGGATATTATTGCTTTGGCTTTGAGAAACTCCTTCAGGCTTTCCTCCCATAGTCTTTCCAAATTCCTTTAGACTTTTTGTTTGAAGGAATTCCTTTAGACAAAAAGTCTGAAGGAATTATGCCTTAGTCTTTTTTGACTGCCTTAAACAAAAATCTGAAAGAATTTACCTTTGTGGCTTCTTTGAAAATGACCCTTCTGAATGGTGCTTTTGTTAACCAAGTACCCTCCACAAGGGCGCTTGTCCTTCGAGAGGCTCTTTTGAACTTTTACATTGAACCAACCATTAAACCAAGCTTTGAACCATGCTTTGAACCAAGCTTTGAACTAAGCCAATGAACCAAGCTTTAAACTAAGCTAATGAACCAAGCTTTGAACCAAGCTGATGAACCATTTGATGAACTGACTAAGTGAACCATTTGCTTAAACCAAAGCATTAAACCAACCATTAAACCAAGCTCTAGTTCAATATGTGCATCTTCTGTAGGTTTGAATCTGGCTTCAAACTTAGCTTTGAGGGTATTCCAATCAAATACTGACTGAGCCTATAGATGATAAAACCAATCTGCAACAGCACTTTGTAATGTTTCTACAAATATCCTGACTGCTACATCTTCAAATTCTACTCCAATTACTCCATAGGCTATGTTGAAGGCTGCAATGTGTTCATCAAGATGAACTTTCCCATTACCATATAAGTTGGGGAAATTCTTCCTTGAACTACGTGAAAGCTCATGTAGAGGTGGAGTAAGATTGAGAGGACCAAAAACATTACCTTAGGGGCCTTGAACTACCATTATAGGATTATGAAAATGAGGAATAACAAATCTCAAATGGGTAATTATTGGCAAAACTTTATCAACAATAGAAGTGGATACTTCATCTAGCAATAGAGATTTGACTTTAGTAAGAGGAAAGCTCTTGGTTCGTTGGAGGCGAGATGGTGAAGGAAACAAATTGAAATCACTTTGTTGTACCAACTAAAATAAAGGGTCAACAATACCTTAATCCCTTTGGCTTTGTGTATACCTTAAATATACTAGATTGTGAAACAAAAATGGAAAAGAATTGACCTTGCTTCAGTTTGAATCTTGAGGCTATAAACTGGGCACTCTTTCCCAATAGCTTTGGTTTTGTAGACCAGATAAAATAATAGAGGTGGAGGAAGATGGTAAGGCTATAAATGGATAATGGGTAAGATAAGTAATAGAGTCACCAGAGTCTATAATGGATAAGGGTTATAATGATAATGGGTTATATCCCCAGTAGAGTCGCCAAAAATTGTTGGTTGAATATTTTGTCGATCAACATACTGATAAACAAAATAGGTCTGATTAGCCAAAGTTGGAAGATTGGTCATCCAAATGTGTAAGTTTACCACATCAAAAGGGGACTAATCTCTCCTCTCATCAAGGGGAGGTTCCCTATAGTATGATATATATATATATCTATATATATATATATATATAGAAAATAATACTCAAGGGTAGAACAAACCATCCATCTCTCTTTTTTTAGAGATGATGCATGCAGATCAAAGGAGAAATATTAAGAGAAATGACAGAAAGCACTCCTCTTCTTTTAGAAGTACTATCGAACAAACCACAATAATACTCCTGGTAGTAAAATCAAAATGTAACCAAGGACGTAGTAACCAGCAAATCGAGATGTAACACAAAGTCTCCACCTAAATTGCTCAAGAGTGAGATACAAAGGATAATGAGGGCACAAAGTCATCCAAAGGTCCTTTACATAGAAACCAAAAGAAAACACACTAAAGGCAATTATGGGAGCACAATGTCTCTCCATAGTTGACTTCAGGACACCTTCCTAACTACTTTCACTAATTTTACTTGTTGAATTAAAGGAACAAAAAATATATTAAGGAAAAAGACATAAGAATAGTTTCCCCAACAACAAATATATCACAACACAAATTATAAAAAGTCACTTGCTTTCTTATTCCAATAACAAAATATGATCAACAATCTGAGCTCAAAGTCTCAGTAATGCCTTCCAATTTGGGTAGAGTTTCATTTTTGATTTCTAGAGAGAGATATATTTACAATAAAAGAGAGTCCCTTATATAGCCTCTTCAAGAAGAACTCATGAATAGTAGCACATCATGTTGTATTAAAATTTGTTAAGAAGATAGGCTGGAATTTAGGGGCATCTACCCATTTGCTTTTCTCAATGCAGAGAAACAAGTCACGCTATTGAAAGTTTGCATCTTTCAATGTCCACTTGGTGATCTGATCCTTCATCATTCCTCCTTTTCTAGTTAATTGAATTGGGTCCTTGATTTAATTTGATGTTTTGTTCTTTAGTCGCTTCCTGCTGGTCTTGGCCTCAAAGCCTTTAAATGCATTCAGATCCATAGATTTAAAACTAGAAGGATCAAGAACTATTTCATTGTCATAAGTTTGTCATCCATGGGCATGTCACTTTCCTCAAAATTCCTTTAGTTTTGTCATTTGAGCTTTCTTGGAGGGGACCTACCTTTTGGGCCTTAAGAAATGATCTGCTTTAGTATCTACCCTTTAGATGGCCTTTAGGCTTCTTTATTTCAGCATGTTGCTAAGTCCTTTATTTTGCATCCTCTCGAAGGGAAGGTGACCCTTCAGCTTTGGGGGAGTGTCCTTTAAGTTGGCAACTGAGAGTCCCTCGCAAGGGCACCTACCCTTCAGGGTCCTTCGGCAGCCTTTTCTTTGAAGTCTTTCAAAACTTTTCCCACTGATAATTCCCACAGACAAAAAGTCCATAGACATTTCCCACGAACAAAAAGTCTATGGATATTTTCCCACAAACAAAAAGTCTATGGACATTTCCCGTGGACAAAAATTCCACAGATATTATTGCTTTGGCTTTGAGAAACTCCTCTGAGCTTTCCTCCCATAATCTTTTTGAATTCATTCAGACTTTTTGTCTGAAGGAATTCCTTCCAACAAAAATTTTGAAGGAATTATACCTTAGTCTTTTTCAACTACCTTAAAAAAAAAATCTAAAAGAATTTACCTTTTCAGCTTCTTTGAAAGCAAACCTTTTAAAGGGTGCTTTTTTCAACCAAGTTCCCTCGGCAAGGGCACTTGTCCTTTAGGAGGCTCTTTTAAACTTTTACATTGAACCGCTCCTTTGAACCAACTGTTGAACCAAGATTTGAACTAAGCCGATGAACCAAGCTTTGATTGAACCAAGCTGATGAACCAAGCTTTGAACTAAGCTAATGAACTAAGATTTGAACTAAGTTGATGAACCAAGCTTTGAACCAAGCCGATGAACCATTTGATGAACTAACTGAGTGAACCATTTTATTAAACCAAAGCATTGAACTAACTGTTAAACCAAGCTTTGGTTCAACAGTTCAATGGTTCATTCCCTCTGATTTGGCTAAATCTTTTTGATCCTCATTAAACCAAACAAGTTGAACCTATTGAAACTTGAACCCATTGAACCTTTGAACCAAAGTCATTCAATGGTTCAATGGTTCAAGCCTTCTTCTCTTTGATAAGTGTTTTTAAGCCATTGAACCTTGAAGTGATTGAACTTTGAACCTTGATGAAGTGCTTAACTCTTGCTGATGATGTTGAACCTTTGAACTTGTTGAACCCATTGAACCAAAATGGTTCAAGGTTTAATGGTTCAATGGTTGGATCCTTGCTTAGATGCTTGCTGATGGACATTTTTGATTGAACTAAGGTGTTGAACTAATCCTAAAAATGACTAAGTGTTGGAAACTAATTCTTTTGATTAAAATCACCTGTAAAAGCCTTTAAACCTATAGAAATGAACTTGCCTATAGAATCCATAGAAACCAAGTCCATAGTTTTCTCTAACCTTGAAAGAGTCCATAAAAATCAACTTGTGAAGCCCATTAAACTTAGCCTACAGAGTCCATATATTTTCTTTTCCTATAGAGTCCGTATATTTATGAGAAGCTTGAAAAATGAGGAATTTGAATACCCATGACAAATTTTCAAGAAGGGAAGAGACAATTTTAGTCTGTAGGACCAAAATAGTTCAAATGTTGTCCCAAAAATAAGTGATATTTTTGGAGGACAATAGCTGGCTCTAGTTGGGGAACTTCTATCAATTGTAAAAAGAATTGAAGGGAGTAGAATCTAGAATCTATAATATCTTCATGTGTACCATTGGGATAAGGAGTCATGCTACCCAAAAATGAAAGGCATCAAAAATGAAACAAACAAAATAGAATAGAATTAAAAACTATATAAATATACATATGTATAGATGTAATAATCTGATACTTCAAGAGTTGAAGTGTTTTAGATGCTGCCCATTATGAGGTAGAGAAAAGAGTGTGCCATCTTGATATTTTAGTAGAAAACTATTTTCACCATTATGTTGATGAATTATAAATGGGCCTCTCCAAAGGGAGTCAAACTTTCCATGCATCCCTTTTGGTTCTCTCCTTTTGTCCCACAATAGGACTTGATCCCCAATCTAGAAATCATAATTTTTGGCCTTCTTGTCAAAGAGTTTCTTTACCAGACTTTGATGAGCAGCAATTCAGTCCACCACCATGGTTCTCTATTCATCTGGCTCAGTTAGGCACATGATTCTCTTATCAATAGAGCTTTCATATGTTTGATCTTCAATTGCCCTTGCCAATTTCAAGGCTAGCAATTCTAAGGTGATTGGTATCTCAGCATTGATACCATAAAGAAGTTGAAAAGGAGACATACCAATTACCCTCTTTGGTGTGATTTTGTCTGCCCATAGAGCATCAACCAATACTTTATGCCATGTCCTTTGATTGTCATCTACTAGCTTCTTGATGATAGTTACTAGGTTCTTATTATTGGATTTAGCTTGTCCATTCCCTTGTGGAAAATAATCAGAAGAGTGAGAGAGTATAATTCCATAATGGAAATAGAATTGTGTAATCTCTTGGGAGGTGAAACAAGCTGCATTATCAGTAATAATTTTGGTTGGAACTCCAAACTTGGAAATGATATTCTCCTTGAGGAAATTGCATACAACTTCTGAAGTAACATGCTTAGTTGGGATTGCTTTTACTCACTTGGTGAAATAGTCAAATGTTGTAATGACATAATCATTTCTAGCACTTGAAGATGGGTTTATATTTCCAATAAAATCAATCCCCCATTACTGGAAAGGTTCCTTTATGATCACTGGCTTGAGAGGCAGGGTAGCCAACTTGGGTCTTCCAACAAATTACTGGCAAAGTTCACATTTCCTCACCCACTTATGTGCATCTTGGAAAAGAGTTGGCCAGTAATACCTGGCTCGCAAAATCTTGTGAGCAGTCATAAGAGCAAAAAAATGTCCTCCACAAGCTAGATTATGGAAAGATTTCAAAAGTTGGCTTTGTTCTTATTTGTCTACACAATGAAGGAATACTCCATTTATGCTTCTCTTGTACAAGCTGTTGTCCCAAAGGACAAAATTGGTAGCTTTCAACTTGACACTCCTCCTTTCTTTATAAGACAAATGAGTAGGACATTCACCATAAATAAGGAAATGAGCAATACCTGAATACCACTCATTGGTAGTGGAGACAAAAAGTACTATTGGTGTCACTTCCACTCTAGCTTCTTCATGTTGTGTATCTTTTGGCTTGTTGTCAGCAATTAATTGGCATAGACCTTTACCCCTAACCAGCTTTTTCAGCTTGATGTCTAGATCAAACTCTTAGATATTTGCAATCTAATTTCCTCCTTTTGTGCCAAACTCTCACTGAGTTAATATAGACTTGACTGTGGTGTCAGGAACTAAGGCAGAAGTGTGTGAATTCAGAATATAGAAGTAGAAATGTTTGACTACTTTCACCAATGCATAAGCATGTTTCTCTACGTTTGAATACTTCATCTCATGGGTTTTAAGAGGGAAACTCATGAAAGATATAAGAGATTTCATACCTTCCTTTTCTTGTTGAAAAAGAATTGCTAAAAGAGTGTGTTCAGACGCATAGTTGTATATGATGAATTATTTGTTGTAATCTAGACAAACCAAGGTAGGGGCATGAGTAATGGTAGTCTTGATATCCTAAAATGCTGACTTGCCTTCTTTATTCCAGCTGAAGGTGGTCTTCTCTTTCATCATGTTCATAATGTGTCTAGTCTTCTCAATAAATTTAGGGATGAACCTCCATAAGAAATTCACCTTTCTGAAGAAAGAGTGAACAACATTCATACTTTTAAGAAAATTAAGCTCTTGAATAGACTTGACTATGTCTGAGTCAATCTTTATGCCTTCTTTAGAAATAATGTGTTTGAGGAGTTTCCCCTCTATTACTCCAAAAATAGACTTCTTAGGGTTTAAGGAAATACCATTCTAGCGGCAGTGCTCTAGCACTTGTTGTAAGTGGTGTACATGATCAAATCGATGCTTTGAAAAGATAGTCAAGTCATCAAGGTATACCACTATGAATTTACCTATCTCATCTTTGAAAGCTAGGTCCATTTCTCTATGAAAGGTGGCACCAGCATTTATCAAGCCAAAAGACATCCTTCTATATGCAAATGTACCCCAAGCTGTGGTAAATTCAGTCTTGTGTTGGTCTGCTTCACCAACTTTAACTTTATTATATTCTGAGAATCCATCCAGCATTGATAACATCTCTGAACCTGTCACTATTTGAAGCACTTGATCCATGATTGGCAAAGCATAATTATCTTTTAAAGATGACTGATTTAGATTCTTGAAATCTACACAAATGCAAATTTTGCCACTCTTCTTCCTTACAGGCACTATGTTTGCAATCCTTGTGGATGATGGATTAGGAAGATGATTCTAGCATTTAATATTTTTTGTATCTCAGACATAATAGTACCTAATATTTTTGGATTGTACTACCTAGATTTTTGCTTATAAGGCATTGAGTCAACCTCGAGAGGAATGACATGATAGATTTCATCAGGTCTGAGAGACTTTAGGTCTTCATAAGAATATGCTAAGACATCCATGTATTGATTGAGTAAAGTGGTGAACTTGAATCTTTCTTTAGGGGTGTAACACTTACCAATGTTAACCATCTTGGGATTTCTTTAGTAGTTAGATTTACTTGATCAAATCCCTGAGAGAAATTGGAATCTATTTGTTGTTGTTTGATGAATCCATCATTCTTGTCAAATAATTTCTCAAGAAAAACCAGGCCTTTGGGAATTTTATTTCTTTTTAGTTGTAAGAATTCTTCATTTATATCTGAGCTAGATTTAGAGGTTGATTCATACTTTTGAGATTTACTACCTTCAAAACGTAGTTGTTCAAAATTGTCTTTTTATTCTAAGAAGGTAATGATTTGATGATCATCATTAAATACTTGCCAATGATCAGCATTGTCAGGAACACTTGGTCTACAGATTAGCTCAATTATATACCTATCTTCTTTGAAATTTTAGTGAGGAAATAAAAGAGTTTCTAAAATAGTAAGTGCATCAGCTCTATCATTAGATTCCCTGGGTATGGCAGAAATGTTGAAAGCATCAAAGCTTTCAATTTGGTTCCAAACCAGGTTGCGGTAGTGGCATAATCTTTCATTCTTGGTTTGGTATAGATTTCTCACTTGACAAACCACTAATTTAGCATCCCCTTTGGCATGAATAAACTTGATGCCTTTGTCTTGAGCAGCCTTCAATCCAAGCAACAGAGATTTGTATTCAGTTGTATTGTTAGTGTTGCTAAATTGTAATTTGTAAGATGAAGGAAACATATCTCTTTGAGGAGATATCAACATAGTCCCAGCTCCTAAACTAGTAGAGGAATAGCTACCATCAAATTCTAGAGTCCATACCTCATCAGATACTAATTTTTCTTTAGACTTTCCTTCATTAGAGAGGGAGAGTCCTTCATTTGTATTGCAACCTACTAGTTCTTCTATTTTTCTAGTTAAATTGATTTTTGGGTTGACACTTTCAAGAATTTTATCAGATGCTTCATGCAATTCATCTATAGATAGAAAGTAGTTACCCATACCTAAGGATTTAAAAAGAACTTGAGCTTCAAGGGCTGATGTTTGGGTGACCACATATTTTGCCTGCTTTTTAGGGAGCAATATCTTCATTATGCCTTGTATAGGGATTCTTGTCTCAGATAGGTCCATGATTAGTTCTCCTCCCATGTCCTTGTAGAAATTTCAATCAAGCAAAATGACATAGGATGTTGGGACATCAGCCACCAAGACAATCATCTTGATTCTCTTATCTAGAAAGGCTATAAATGCAAATTGGGCATCTTTGATTTGCCCCAGCAATGGTACTTACTTGTTTTCCATAGAGAAACATCTCCCAAATGTCTTGGTCAGTGTGAGGCCAAGAGATTCAACTACTTTAGAAGGCATGGCATTGTCAGATGCACCTGATTCTATAATATAATTACTTAGCTTGTGACAATTTATTAACAGGGAAACATAGAAAGGTTTTATTTTCCAAGGGGTAGATGGAGGAGTAATGACAAGATTATTTGAAATGGGCATGTTCTTTGATGAATAAGGAGTTACCTTTTTAGTGTTTTGTCTTCCAGGGATGGTTTGGTTCTTGACACATTGGATCAACTTATCCAATTGATCAGGATGGGACTGTAAATATTCAAATTTAGACATCTATATTTTCATCTTTTTGACATGATCGATTATGTCAAATGGCTGAATTGGGCTAGGTACAGAGGAAGGTATTTTAACCTTTTGAGTTTTAGGAGGGATGGGAGGAGGGCTGGTTTTTGAAATTGAAGTAGAAGGTGAAGGTGAAATTGATGTATTTGCCTTTTGGGTGATCACTAGATCCTTTGACTGATTGGTTCTTGGACCTGGTAAAGATTGCATATGATCCATCAAAAGCTTCTCCTTTACTTCTAGGTTCATCTTGGTAGTTCAGAAAACTAATGTGGGAGTCACCAATTGATTCTTCTTGATTTTATTTAAGGAGATCAGTGTCATTTTCTTGATTCAATTCAGGCTGGAAAGAAAACTCTAATTCTGCTTTAAGATATCCCATTGCTAAATTGCTTGGAGGAGCTTCCAAGGTAAGTTTTCCTTATGGGGGAGGAAGATGATTTTGTTACCCTTGATTCCTGGCAACATTGCCCTAATATGACTAATTTGGTAATGTCCTTTTTGGCATATCTCTATATGAGGAGCAGAAGACATTCCTTATGCCATTTGCTTTTTAAGAGCAAGTAACTCATTTGCCAACTTTTGCACCATTAGATCTGTGGTGCTTGTAGATGAATATTCAAAAGATGATGAAGGTCTATTTTTATTTAGATCTCTTCTTATCTTCCCTGCTAAGATGAGATCATCTTCTACCTTAGTGGCCAAATGTTGAGCTACAACAAGATCTATTTGACCAACACATCTCAAAAGAAAACTTACTTCAGGCAACTAAGAATTAATGAAGAAGCATTTGAGATTCTCAGCTTTAAGTTGCACAATTACAAGAATTCTATTCCTCAGTTTGTCAAATTTGGCTATGAAGTCTCTCATTGGTTCATGGGGCCCTTTCTTCATCTATGTAAGTTGAGCCAAAAGTGCATGTACATCTTCTGTAGGTTTGAATCTAGCTTCAAACTTAGCTTTAAGGGTATTCCAATCAGTTATTGACCAAGCCTATAGATAAAACCAATATGTAGTAGCACCTTGTAATGTTTCTATAAATAGCCTAACTACTACATCTTCAAATTTTTCTCTAGTTACTCTACAGGCTATGCTGAAGGCTATAATGTGTTCATCAAGATGAACTTTCCCATCACCATAGAATTTGGGGAAATTATTCCTTGAACTGCATGGAAGCTCATGTAGAGGTGGAGTAAGATTGAGAGGACCAAAAGCATTACCCCAGGGGCCTTAAACTACCATTATAGGATTATGAAAAGGAGGAATAACAAATCTCATAGGGGTAATTATTGGCAAAGCTTTATCAACAGTAGAAGTGGATACTTCGTCTGGTAATGGAGATCTGACTTTAGTAGGAGGAAAGCTCTTGGTTCGTTGGAGGTGAGATGGTGAAGGAAATAGATTGAAATCACTTTACTGTACCAACTCAAATATAGGGTCAACAATACCTTTATCCATTTGGCTTTACGTATACCTTGAATCTACCAAATTGTGGAAGAAAAATGGAAAAGAATTGACATTGCTTCAGTTTGAAACTTGAGGCTTTAAACTATGCACTCTTTCCCAGCAGCTCTGGTTTTACAGACTAGATAAAATAACGGAGGTGGAGGAAGATGGTAAGGATATAAATGGATAATGGGTAAGACAAGTAATGGAGTCACCAGAGTCTGTAATGGATAAGGGTTATAATGATAATGAGTTATATCCCCAGCAGAGTCACCAAAAACTATGGGTTGAATATTTTGTCGATCAGCGTACTAATAAACAAAATAGGTCTGATCAGCCAAAGTAGGAAGATTGGTCATCCAAATGTGTAGGTTTACCAAATCAAAAGGGGACTAATCTCTCCTCTCATCAAGGGGAGGTTCCCTATATAGATATGCTATATATATATATATATATATATATATATATAAACAAAAAATAATACTCAAGGGTAGGACAAACCATCCATCTCTTATTTTTAGAGATGATGCATGTAGATCAAAGGAAATATCTTAAGGGAAATGATAGAAATCACTCTTCTTTTTTTAGAAGTACTATTCAACAAACCACAAGAATACTCCTGGTAGTAAAAGTAAAATGTAACCAAGGATGTAGTAACCAGCAAATCGAGATGTAGCACCAAGTCTCCACCTGAATTGCTCAAGAGTGAGATACGAAGGACAATGAGGGCACAAAGTCATCCCAAGGTCTTTTACATAGAAACAAAAAGAAAACACACTAAAGGCAATTATGGGAGCACAAAGTCTCTCCATAGTTGACTTCAAGACACCTTCCTAACTACTTTCACTAATTTTGCTTGTTGAATTAAAGGAACCAAAAATATATTAAGGAAAAAGACATAAGAATAGTTTCCCCAATAATAAACATATCACAACACAAAGTCTAAAAAGTCACTTTCTTTCTTATTCCAATAACAAAATATGATCGATAATCTAAGCTGAAAGTCTTAGTAATGTCTTCCAATTTGGCCAGAGTTTCATTTTTGATTACCAGAGAGAGATATATTTATAATAAAAGAGAGTCCCTTATATAGCCTCTTCAAGAAGAACTCAAGAAAAGTAACACATCATGTTTCATTGAAATTTGTTAAGAAGATAGGCTATAATTTAGGGGCATCTACCCATTTACTTTTCTCAATGCAGAGAAACAAGTCACGCTATTGAAAGTTTGCATCTTTCAATGTCCACTTGGTGGTCTGATCCTTTTTCATCATTCCTCCTTTTTTGGTTAATTGAATCAGGCCCTTGATTCAATTTGATGCTCTATTCTTTAGTCACTTCCTGTTGGTCTTGGCCTCAAAGCCTTTAATTGCATTTGGTTTCGTAGATTTAAAACTACAAGGATCAATGGCTATTTTGTTGTCATAACTTTGACGTTCGTGGGTACGTCACTTTCCTCAACAATTCCTTTAGTTTTTTCATTTGATCTTTCCTAAAGGGGACCTACCTTTTGGGCCTTAAGAAATTATCTGCTTTGGTATCTACCCTTTAAATGGTCTTCGGATGGCCTTCAGGCTTCTTTATTTTGATAGGTCGCTAAGACTTTTGTTTTGCATCCTTCTGAAGGGAAGGTGACCCTTCAGCTTTGGGGGAGTTTCCTTTAAGTTTGTATTTGAGAGTACCCTACAAGGGCACCTACCCTTTGGGGTCCTTCAGCTACCTTTTCTTTGGAGTCTTTCAAAACTTTTCTTGTGGACAATTCTTGCAAAAAAAAAGTTTGCGAACATTTCCCACAGACAAAAAGTCTGCAGATATTTTCCCATAGACAAAAAGTCCACAGACATTTCCTGTGGACAAAAAGTCTATGGATATTATTGCTTTGGCTTTGAGAAACTCCTTCAAGCTTTCCTCTCGCAGTCTTTCTGAATTCCTTCAGAAAAAAAGTTTGAAGGAATTATGCCTTAGTCTTTTTCAACTGCCTTAAACAAAAATCTGAAAGAATTTACCTTTGTGGCTTCTTTGAAAATGACCCTTCTGAAGGGTGATTTTGTCAACCAAGTGCTCTCCACAAGGGCACTTGTCCTTCAGGAGGCTCTTTTGAACTTTGTCATTGAACTGCTCCTTTAAACCAACCATTGAACCAAGATTTGAACCATGCTTTGAACCAAGCTTTGAACTAAGCCAATGAACCAAGCTTTGATTAAACCAAGCTGATAAACCAAGCTTTGAACTAAGCTGATGAACCAAGCTAATGAACCAAGCTTTGAACCAAGGTGATGCACCATTTTAATGAACCGAGTGAGTGAACTATTTGATTAAACCAACCGTTGAACCAAGCTTTGGTTTAACAGTTCAATGGTTCATTCCCTCTGATTTGGCTAATTCCTTTTGATCCTCGTTAAACTAAACACATTGAAATTATTGAACCTTGAACCCATTGAACCTTTGAACCAAAGTGGTTTAATGATTCAATAGTTCAATGGTTTAAGCCTTCTTCTCTTTGATAAATGTTTTGAAGCTGTTAAACCTTGAAGCGATTGAACTTTGAACCTTGATGAAGCACTTAACTCTTGTTGATGACGTTGAACCTTTGAACTTGTTAAATTTGTTGAACAAAAATGGGTTCAATGGATCAATGGTTCAATGGTTGAATCCTTGTTTAGATGCTTGTCGATGGACATTTTTGATTGAACCAAGGCACTAAACTAATCCCAAAAATGACTAAGTGTTGGAAACTGATTCTTTTGATTGAACCTGCCTGTAGAAGCCTTTAAACTTGTAGAAATGAACCTACCTTTAGAGTCCATAGAAACCAAGTCTGTAGTTTTCTCTAACCTTGAAAGAGTCCATAGAAATCAACCTGTGAAGCTCATTAAACTTAGCCTACAGAGTCCATAGATTTTCTTGTCCTAAAGAGTCCATAGATTTTTGAGAAGCTTGAAAAATGAGGAATTTGAATACCCAAGACAAATTTTTGAAAAGGGAAGAGAAAATTTTAGTTTTTAGGACCAAAATAGTTCAAATGTTGTCCCAAAAATAAGTGATATTTTTGGGGGACAACATAATGGACAATAAATTGACTAGAATAATCAAGAGAACTATGGAGGAGAACTAGAGAGTGTGGCATTCAAATTTAAGGACAACCTTATGGATTGATAGAGCGATCCCCAAGTTTTCCATTAGTAATTCACCATTTTTCTTATTATTTGGGAGAGATTCCAAGTTACCAATATCTCTTGAGTTACCTACCTTGGAACTATCCCATCAACTTGAGTTGATAGAGAGTGAACCTATGAGTGTGAGGATAGTAGAGCTCATGGAGCTTAAATAAATGATGGATCTTATAATGAAGACAATGGAATCACATCAAGATCATGTCAATAAATAATTTAACAAGAGATTCATATAGATAGACTTTAAGGAGGGTGATCTAGTCCTCAAGTGGGATTCAGATAAGGCCAAGCCATGTAACCATACTAAGTTTGATAGTTTGTGGAGTGGCCCTTACTTGATCCATAGATGAAAATAACATAATTCATTTTAGCTTGCCCAGTTATATGGAGAGGTATTACCCATCCTAGTCAATGGGATTCATCTAAAACTTTATTACTAAAAGTAAGTTTTATCCTTATACATATTAGAAGTAGATTTTGTTATTTTCCTCTAAGTGCCTATTCACATTCCACTTTTGTTGTGTGTTTTCCTTCCCTAAGTGATTTGACCACATTTTTTTTGGTTTTGAGTTGTATTTGTTGTTTTGAAAGTTCCAATTATAAGAGTTGTAGCCTTGTGATCGGTTGAAAACCAATTTGAGAAAGACTTTTATGACCCTGTAAGCCTAATGGATAGACTAAGGAAACTAATCTTATGCATAGGTAGTAATACAATCCAAAGAAGATGCTAGAAATGTTGGACAAAATTGGCCTACATATAAAACTTTTGCATAGATGGATCATTCCACTCTCCTAGACCATTTAGTGACCTTTTGACTCCATGACTAGTCTCTTTCTAGTTCTGACTTGATGATGTAGTGCCATATTATGGAAGGTCATGGTGTGGTGTGAGGAGTTATGCAGGGTCCTTGTGTAGTGGATGATCCAATATAGGAAATATAACATAAAATTCATGGCCCTATTTCATGTTACTTTGACTCTTTTAAAACACTTTAGCAAGTTTTTATGTGAATTTGGAGATTTTAAGGAAAAGGCCTAGAAATGGGTCTTAAACTATAAGTAAAGGATCTAGCTAGTTTCTAGGGTGTTTGAGTATTTAGGGGTGGGAAGGAGGTTTGTAAAAAATTTGAGATATTATAATGTGTCAAAAAATTATGTCTAGATAAGATAATTTTCCCGAAAGACCCTCAAAAGTGCATTAGATGACTTGAGGGGCTTCTAAATAGGAGTTTTAAGTTAAAAAATAGATTTTTGGAGAAGTCAAATTAGTTTTTACTTCATTCCACCTATTTCTAGAGTTTTTTCAATATTTATACATGTTCAAGGCCATTTAAAGTCATTTGGAGTGGAGGAGAGGAGTTTGGGAACAAAAAGATACAGTTTGGGCCTTTTGGAGCCTTGACTAAATATTTTTTTGAATGTTTTGATTAATACAGGAGCTCAACTATCATATAAAAAATTCAATGGTGTCCCTAATTCCTCTCTTATTCCTCTAAAATTAGATCCAAGCACAAGAACTAGCAAAGGTAAAGAAAACCTATTGGTTACAAACTAGGCATGAAATAGGTTTTCTACCATTAATGAAGATTCAAGAACTTTATAAGGTTTTCATCAGGAATTAAAGTTAAATTAAATCATATATAGGCTTTTGGTTCTTCATGCTAAGGAAAAACTATTTCGATGCAGACTTGGACAGCTCTAGGAGGACTTTAGGTTTTCACTAACAAAGAGAGTTGGGATATAATATATTTGGAAGTGATAGGGATCCTAGTTACCTTCCACTTTTTGGCATTTTTTTCTAGTTAATCTCACCATCTTTATGAACAATTTATAATAGTGTAAGGGTGTCTAGATGGGTTATTCCTCTAGATAGGGCTCAAGTTTTCTTCTATTTCTTTGCTTAAGAAATTGATGAGGAAGAATTATTTTAGGGTAAAATAAGACATTTTACACTTGTTTTCATCAAGTAACTTGTTCAAGGAATGTACTTATATCATAAAACTTATATCCTACACAATCCTTATGAATGGTCTTTTGGGTCAGTTAGGGAGCAAAATCTGAGTTTTTAAGAAAATTTTTCCATCTTATAATGTTATATATTAATTTTTTAAACCTTAAAACACATAATTAATCCAATAATGTATTCCTAAGCCTCCATGTTGAAAATAACCTCCTTTTCTAGTGAGACACTCCATTGCTAGCTTGCAGGTTGTGTTATAGTAAATTGTGGGACTTGTATGTCTGAAAGGGGGAATTTAAATAAAAGATGAATATCTTAAGATAATTACAATAATTTAATTTCCAATATTATATCATTTAAATTTTCTAAATCATCCTTATTAAGATATGTTCAAGTCTTTAAGGGATGATTTACATGTTCATGGTTTGAAAGAGTTAATTGTAAGAACATGGAATTTTGTCTATAAGATATTCACATTATAAATGATCTCACTATCCATGGAATACCTAGTTCTCACCATATAATCACTTTAATTTCATGTTTAAAACCATGCCTAAAATACTACACATACATGCCTCTTCACAATATATAGACTAAGTGTGGTTGAAGAAGGCTACAACTAAGCCTAGTTATTGAGGTCTAAGGTAAGAGTATCGAGAGAATTTAGAGGTGTTTGAACCCATGGAAGGTCTCCATGATCATATATTAATTTATATTATGTCTTGTTGGTAATTTTTAATGGATTAATAATATTCAATAACATCTATGCAATGCAGACTGAGATCAAATGACAAATGTGCAATGTTACCTTAATTTCTTTGAAGTTATGTTGTGTTTATACATGGTATCATGCCATGGTGGATATATTTGATGTATGGGTTGGTATAACCAATCCCAATATAATATATTACTATATACTAACATTAAAATGTAATAAATGAGTCATTTTATTGAGGGATAATGATGATCATTTAGTGCTTCAACCTAGTTTAGTGTTGACTAGAAACACATAGTGTTATAAGGTGCTTCTTCATCTAAAATCAATCCAAAGGAAATTTCAAGTGACTTATAGTATATTTATGAGAATTAATATTTTACAATTCTCTTAGGTAGATATGGATACATATAATGACCTTAGAGGAAGACAACAAGTGGAATTCATCTATCTTGAATACATGTACACTTGTAGGGGTTTCCAAACAATAATCACCACCTATAGCCAATAAAAAATAGTCAAGTGTTTCTCATAGAGGTGATTATAAAGGAAATAAATATGATATATCATTGCAGGTTTTATATTAAACTATCTATTCAAGTATGCCACTATATTGAAAACCAATATGTAATTCATTTTACATTGATAAAAGTGTCTCATAAGTGCCTATAGGCCTGCAATCTTACCAACTTACATTCATGAACACAAATCTAGGAGAGAATGTATTTAAAATATGGATAGGTAGGTGAAGGATCATACAAAATCATAATCCTTGTAAAAATTATATAACATCATCAAGAGACTCAATTCTCAATGCACAAGATTTGTAAAGAAGTACATAGTCTGTACACACAAAGGATAAGTGTGAAGTAGTATATGGTGTTTGGAAATGAAGACCCTATGATTGTGGAAGAGGTGAAAAAATGATTGAAGATTCTAAAGACAAGTTGATTCTATGTATATATTAAATGAGTAAAATATTTTGCCTTCAAGGAGTTCACATAGTCAGTCATGATCTATAGGCAGGGTATAGGGTAGAGATGAGTGTTTACCAGTGGAAAAGTTCCATAATGTTGAGGAAGATATGTTTAATTATTGAAATCATAAGACTTATACCACCTTAAATATAAATTGACATCATTGATCAACACAAATAATAACTATGTAAGGCTCATCTTGAAATGGCCACCTAAATCTAAGCCAAATGAGTAAGAACAATGTAGATTAGGGTGACATAGGTCTGAGATGTTTTGAAGAGGTTGAGGGGAGTGAAAAATAGGAAGAGATATGATTTTAAACTAATATGGACCTATAATCTACTTAAAAATTTTATGAATCGTATTCAAACAAATTAATCAAAACACTACATAGTCATTTACTACTCACAGGCCTGCTAGTATGGGGTTTGAAATGTTTGAAATGTTTCAATGAGCAAAGGTCCAATAAATAACATAGAGTAATGAATATCATCTCTTAGCACATTCTGATTCATTTTTTATATATTCCAAGTTATTTAATGTGATTCAATCTTAACTAAGCCTATTAAAATCCTACACAATCTAAGGCTAAGAGCATAAAGGGGTTACTCATAGTGAGTAGAAAGACAGTAATAAGGATGGTTATAAAACATGATAATGAGAATCAATTAAGCCTAAAGCATGATTAAACCCAAAATATTAAATATTTGATGGTTAGGGGTCACTCAATTTTTGAAAACACTAAACTAATCATGACTAAAGGTCCACCTACCTAAGCAAAACTAAAGTGGTCTTCTTGCTCTAAAGCCAAATAATGAAGAGATTTGGTGGATGTTGTCAATATGGGAGGTTTAACTTAAATTATATAATTGAAAAAGTGATCTAGTAGATGAACACCTCAAAATTAATCATATCCCTATATTTCATGATTCAAAAGGAGAATATTAAAACTCACTAAATATACATCTATAACTAGGTCTAGAGTCTTAAATCATCATCCTTAGGCCTATGGGTTAGATAGTGAAGATAAAGTAGTTATGAGGGTGAATGTATACCTAAAAAACATCATGTCAGCACCTTATGTTGTATTTAACTTTTCAATATTGAATTATAGGAGAGTTCTCAACCATTGAATCCCAATAGGTTTGAGGAGTCATATGAAGGCTTATGTACAAAATGGAGATAATAGACTTGAGAGTGTGCACTAAAGTGCCAATGTACCAAAATAAAAAGTGTGATATAGTTCCCAATGAATTGGTAAATCTCAAAATATAAAAGTATATCTTAAACAATTATTTCAACATCTAAAAGAGCATTTTATTGTTGACATGTCATTTACAACCAATGTTGGTAGAGTGCAAATTAGTAAGAAAGAAGGAAAACTGGTGTGATGACATGGTGTATAAGACTAATAAGTGTCTAAAAATGATAATGATAATGTAATAAGAATATTATGATATATAATTCAATGGATATCATTATAAAATCTGAAAATAAGGACTCAACCCATTAAGCACATTCAAAGGAGCACCATTAGACACATAGATGCCTTCCTAAGTAAACAAGAGACTCTAACAATGGGATAAGTCATAGAGAGATATTAATAATTAAAATAATATGATCATAATATATATTAAGGATAGAGAATGGAGATGGTTTTATTTGTCCATAACATGCAAGGATCCCTTAACAAACACCTATAAATGACCTTTGGCAAACAAAGCTAGTAATCATACATAGTCAAGCAAAGAAGTCAATGAAACTATTTAGAAGAGGAGTTGTTTAGATTTCATGATGGTTAGAGAGGGTGTATATGTGTTGGTAATACGATAATAAACTTTCATAGTGCATAAAAGTCCTTATGGAACTTAGGATACCCTAAATACTCCTTTTGGGTCTACACATAACTAGGGAACTCTGAGTTAGGGTTTTGATCCAAAAGACATTTTAGGAGTTATACCCAAGCAAAAAGGTCCAAATTTTTCAATTTATAATTGGTCAAGGGGTTTCAATATGTTAAAATGGTTTCCACCCTATATGGATAGGTAAGGTATAGATAAATAATTTTGTGTTGAATTATCCCTTGAAGAGACCTAATTTGAAGAGGCCTAAATATAGAAAAGTGGTTTAGAGAATGTTTTGAGCCAAGAAAACTTAAGGATAGATGAAAATAAATATAGGGTGGTGAAATTGAGTCTCAAATTTGGATAACTCATTTTGGTTTATCTATACAATCAAGAAAACCTCATGGAAGGGTTACAAGGTAGACCTTAAGGTGAAGACAAGTGGGCATACTTTATAAGGTTGAGACTTTGGAAAAGGTTGTTATATATCACATAAATTTCACATGACATGTTTTTAATACCATAATCCATATAAGTTATAGGATTATCCATCTATAGTCATGATAAGAAGGGGTGGGATCAAGCAATTAAGATGAGGAGAAGTTTGGGTGTTTGAGAAGAGAGTGGAACACAATGATAAATTCAAATAAATTCAAATTTTCAAAATAGTCTTTGGAGGTTTATTGTGTTTTTAGAGACATAAAATTAATCCTATAAACAATTAAAGTGCCTTGAGAGCCAAGTGTGAAATAAATTAGATCATGAGGCAAATCTTTGGGCACCATGAAAAACATGATGATAGGGTTGAAGAGGACCAATTCAAGATAATTAATGACATAAAATGATTAAATATATATTTATTAGGTTAATAAATACAATGTATTAGTCATATTCATCTAAGGAGCACCTAGAATGTTCACTTATAGCAGCAAGTAAGAAAGCAGGGGTCTGAGATAGAGGTTGAGGAGATCTTAGAGGGATTTAAACCCATTTAAAATATTCTCCTTGGTATAATTATTTTAAAAATGTCCTAGTGTCTCCAAAAGGGACCAAGGTTATCAAGTTAATAATAATTAACATCATGAAATTACCTACATCCATGCAAAACATAGGCCCATTTCCAAGTATGTGAAAAAGATGGAGCAAAGTAGTTTATGTTAGAGTCTCATGATAAATGAAGGATAAATGATGGAAATAAAGATGTGAATAAGGTTAAGGAATGAGGATGGTTATCCTAAAAAAAATTTTACTCTAAGGATAACATGAAAATACCACTCAAACCATGGAAAATACAGTCCTAGTCCTAGTCTGAGGGCAAATTTAAGGAAATTAGAGGTTTGAAGGTGTTAAAGAAGTGGTCTAACCTCCAAACATGGTATAGTGGGTCCTTGTGACTTATTATATCCTTTTTAACTTTAATTTTGCATGAAAAATAAGGTATATATCCCTAATTTTTTCTTGTAATTGAGGTACTCTCCATGAAAACCTAGGTAGCCATTAACAATCTTGGAGAAATTGATGATTTTCAAGCATCTATAGGTGGATTCAAGATCTCAAACTTGGTATATGTTATTAATAAAGAGTGTGCCCTTGAGATAAAGTGTGATATTACTCACTCCTATTGTCTCATGAAATATCTCCTAAGTTTGGGTGACTTTAGAAAGGAGATAATCTCAAGAGAGGGCTAGTTCCTTTGGTGCTCTCATTAAAACTTATTTTTAGCCTACTATTTACTGATATTTTCAATGAAAAGGGTGGAAAATATATTTTTTGTAATGAAAATAAAATAGAAACAATAAATAAAGGTGATTCAAAAAAAATTTATGACCACTTATTCTTATAATAACACTTTTAAGAAAGGGATAAACCTACACACATTCTCTACACTTAGGAATGATTTCTACAAAAGTGTTTCACAAGGACTTAAAAAACTTAGCTTATGTAAGGAAGGACTAAAATCACATCAAATACATGAAATTAATCTAGTTTAGAAACTTAAAATGACCTATAGAAAATAAAATATCTCTCATAAAGGTATAATTACAAGACAATAACATAGGATAACAAGTGCTTCACTAAATTATATTAATAGCAAACACATACACTTCACTCAAAAACCCTAAAATTGGTTTAATAGAGATTATTATTTCTCTCAAAATGTGAATAAAATTTTTGGAAGCCTATAGGCACAATAAAAAGAAAAGAGTGATTTTTATATTATGTAAAAGTTAATTCAAATAATAAAATGTTTGGAGATAAAGCAACCCCAAAATAGGGGACTTCAAACTTGGTCTTCCCCCTCCTTTCATAATACGTAACATTTATTAGCCTTAAAAACACTAATAATCCATAGGGTACCATGTAAAATATATTATTAATTTTTTTTTGGACTTAGTATCTTTTTCATAATGTTTATTCAAGCTTAGACCACTTGGATAATGCCTAGATTCTTGATATAAGCCCTAGATTTTATCTCATATGTTTCCTTGATAAATGGGTATTCCTACATGAAAGTAGGTCTTGAATTCCATTAAATTATTAATTTTAAACATTCTTGATGATCATGAATTATGCTTCAACACTTGGCACAAGTTTTTGAGAGAATTCTTCAACCATCTTTTTGACTTTATCTTCAAATGGGGCATAAGAAGGAAGGAGAGTCCTATTTAAGATTGGATACCTATTAAAACTTGTTATTTTTCATTTTAAATCCTTCCATGACTCATTAAAATTTAAAATATTTCATATCCTCTCATTTAAAAACTTTCCAAGTCCTCATTAGTAGTCACATGCATTGATTTAGTCCTGAAACCCCTCAAATCACTCATTTCCCACTAGGTGTAGAAGACAAAAGTTGATTTTTATTCAAGTTTACTTAAAGTATACCAATTACCTCCATGGATGAATAATAAAGATCATACAATACCTATAATATGGAAATTTGATGCATCAATCACTCAAATAGACCTAGTTCTACACCAAAATAATGCATTTCCTATGAATTCCTTGTAGCCTTTTGTTTAGGAAAATATCATTTTTTGGGAGAATATGAAGATAATATTGGTAAAATTAGAAAAAATTTAGACACCTTCTATCCCCTTACATCTTCTCACAAAATTTGGTGGCTAACATCTATGGTTAGATATCATTTCTAGCACATTCTTTTGGCAAGATTTGGCCTATTTAGGCCTTCTAAGCATAAAAAGTGAAAATATTGATCTTGAGACCCCCCCCCCCCCACATGTGAGAAAATCACAAAAACCATTTTAATCACTTTTACCATGATTTAACCATTCTCAATTTCAATTTTGGTGGTCTAGATAATTGTAGAGGTATAAGAATATTGAAATGATCATTAGCAAGCTTGCCTTTTTGAAGCATTTTCTAATTAGCCCAAAAGGATTGAATGGTTTTGGTATATATAAGTGATATAATATATATTTTTTAGTTTTATAAGGTCAAACAAGGTCTCAAAATACCTCCTCTAGTGACTACCATCTTTATAGACTCTTTAAAACCCTTATTTTAACTCAAAAACATGAAAAAGTATAGATTTTGTACTATTATATATATATATATATATATATATATATATATATGAGGGTATATAAAAAAGAATTTGGAGGACCCTATAATAGTATAATATAACCTATGGTAGGTTTTAGGAAGTATTTGTGGCATTTGATGAGCTTTCCAACTCAATCTTTACAAACTAGTTTAAATTGGTGTTTTAGGTGGTTTTCACCCTTATGGTTTGTGTATAAAGATATGACATTGGAACATTGAAAAAATTACACTAAAACACTATTTGGGACCCTCCCTAACATATATATCTCCTTGATCTCCCATTCTAAACCTCCATGTAGGTGTGAGCTTCCAAACTTGGCTTATCAAGAATTCCTTCACATTCTACATACCATGTCATGCTCTTGAGCCAATAAATGGCTTATCTATGACCTTATATAAAAAAATAAATTCTTAAATACACCTTATAAATCCATATTAAGTTACTATAATGATTTTCAAAACTCATCTAGTCCTATAAGTGGTATTGGACCCATTTTTAGGCATTAGGCCTAGTCAAGGCTTAATATGCTTAGTCTAAGTTATTTCTCAATATTGCTAGGATTATTTAAGTTTTTAAAATCTCAATGCACCTTAATACACCATATAAATGTGTCACGTAGTTTTTATAATACCTATCAACACTCCTTTTGATCATCTTCTCACCATAACTTGTAGTCTAGTCTACCTTAAAGTGACCTACCTCTTATACAAAATAGAGGTTATCTACCCTATTATCCTAAATAAAATGAATACATTATGAGTTATTTTAGGTCACAAGAAATATATTTTACAATTTTGGGATGTATATGACCTCTCTAGAACCTTTGAACACTAGAAACTCCAAGGTATACTTTTGCAACATTGACTATTTGTAAGGTTGGTGTGTGAGCTACCATATGCTTATGTATCCAATCTTAATGACAGTCATGATGTATTAAAAACATCATAAAAACTATTATCACATTGAGTTAAAACTTTAATAGGATTATCATATTGAATAATACCACCATTCATCTCTCTTTTTTCATATCTCCTTTAATACACAAGTTGATGGTCAAATTTATTCATTGTATAAATTGTTACTCTAGACTTGGGCTCAACATGAGGATGATTTCCATCCTTAAAAATTAAATTCATATACCTTCCTTTTATACTTCCTATATCACTTCATTATATTTACCAAATTACTTGTCCACTCTAGTTTATCTTGCACTATTAACCCTTTCCTAACACTAACATGGTGGTAGGTTGTTCTTTTCGAGCATGAATGTATTATAAGTTACACTCATACCTAATATGTGTGTATTTTAAATCATTTAAATCTCCCTAATTTTTTTAAACCCTTATTCATGTTTTGAAAATAGTTTCAATCCTTAGAACCTAATAACCATCTCCCATTCCACAAGGCAACTTCTTCAAATTACTAGGGTGGTTATAGGTGGGTGTTTGGCTGGATGTGAGACCCTGTAGGTGTACATATGTGAATATTAGGTCTTAATTACTCTTTAGGTCCACTTTGTTTATAATTGGTAGTATCCATTTTAATAGGAATTTATATTTTAAAATTATGCTTCCTTACATACAACACCATGCCATGGATTTAAAGTACCAAATTGACTACAAGTTATACTCAGAAATCAAAAATTATATAGGTGTATGTGTAGTGGAGTGTTATGTATTTCAAAAAAAATTTTACTCATATTTCATTAAGACATATTTAATAATTATTCATCCATCCTATTCTTTTAGTACATGTCTCAATTCCTTAGTCAATTAACCCTCAATGTACCTGAGCCTAGATATAGGTGATCCTTCCAAACTTAGAGACTATTATGGTTGCATATGTATTTGGATTCCATTTATTAAATTCTCTTGAATTCAATTTATCTGACTAGGACCATCTTCACCTCTCGAGTAAGCACACTCCTTAGTAATAAATAGGCAACTTGCACTTTGATCACCATGACTAGCTTTTAATATACTTAGTATGGTTATATGTTACTTATGGAAGCTTAGTATCTTGTAGATGATGATGATATCAAACATAGATATTTTTCATAAATTGTATCTTTTATAAGATCACGAGGAATAATAAACTTGAATTAACTTCACTCTATGTCCTAAAAAACATGACTTCATCCTCTACTCAGTCAACCTTCAATATGTTTGAGCTTTCATGCCCCATTGTATGGATTATGGTATAAATCAACATGATGTGAGAAGTTTGAGGATTTTATATGGGTTAATGATGTATCTAAAATATTTTTTATTTATTCAATCAAATTGAAAACATCTTTCATCTTCTATGACTTGATATCAAGGCTTCTTTTACCATACCTTGAGAGCATCCTCCTATGGCTATAGGTGCAAATCAAGAACCCTTGTAGGTGGTGATATACCTTAGAACACCTATACCACTTTATTTGAAGTCTCTTATGGTTAATATATATTAAAATTTATCATATACCACATCTTATTTTATGATTAGGCAATTTCCTTCAAACCTCATGACCAGTCTCTCAAAGTACCATAGGCAACTGTAGGTTGTTTCTTTTACTTGAAACCTATAAGGATATCTCTTTACCTTGATTTTAGGCCACCCTAGCAATTATGGAACCTAATTCATACATTGATTCTATATTTTCTTATAAATCACCAATATATTAATGTTAGAAGCATATGTGCAACATCTAGGTCTTTTTTGAACCTGGAGTACTATGTCTTACTATGGGTTTCCAATCAACATTGACTTGAACTGAGACACCATTTATTCTCCTTTTTTCTTAAACCAAAAACATTCTTATTATCTTGACATATTGATACTAGTTACAGGGTGTAATTATGATATGATGTAGCTATCTTAGTCTCTCATTGGCACTTTTATGGCATGAAATCATTTCTAGTAAAGAGAAACTTCAGAGATTAAAGTAAAGTTGCCTTGAAGCAACTTTTATACTTTACATGAAGTATATGTGTTTCCTTGAGAGAAAAATGGGTCATAACTACTAATAAGACCTTTTTTACACTTATAACTAATCTTAGAGATATATTGACTATGAAAACCTTAGAAATAAACATTTACCCTTATATACATCTTGACTGTAGGTTGTGTCTTATCCCTTATGGCTGCAGCTGTAGATTATTTATTGTAGGTCTAGTCTATGAGGGTTTAAGGTTTTGAAACCTTAGATAATTTTGATCATATTGTGAATAATTATTTTATCCTCATAAACCTTAGGTATTTCATGTCAACTTGGAGTTCACTTAAACATCTTAGTATCACCATAGTCAAACCCCTATTATCCTTATACATAGTTGTAAGTGCATATTTCTAGATTATGAGGTGTATTTAGAGTATGAAGTGTAGGTATGGTATATAGATCATGATATCAAAAATTAAGGAAATATTGAGATGAATTAACAACATTAATTATGTCATTTTTGAAAATATATATGCCTTCCATTGACTTCATTGAACCTTGTTTTCTCTTTTCTATGTACATTAACCTGTGTGTACTCATTTAGAAATTTAATTATGAAACAAACATTGATTCTCATGGAAAAATACATGACATACCCAATTTCACTTCAATTTTCCTCTCAAGTGTGTATACTCTTGTAATTATTTCATATTACACCAAAACCAACACTCAACCCTGTTATATGACCTTCAAGTACAAGTTGGTTGTAGATGTAAATTATTCATGAGCCAAGGTCGATAGTCACTTCATCACTTGATAAGACAATATTTACCTTAAAATATGAGATAATTTTTTGATTTAATTCAAGTCATCCAAAATCACCTCATAACATTTTGAACACTAAAAATAAGCTCAATAAATGCATTTATACATTATTGAAGATATCAACTTAGCTTAAACTCTCTCAAAAGACATAACTCAAAATGGAGACCTATGTGACCTTAATTATTTTAATTAGTTATTTAATTAATTATACATTTCATTTATAAATTATTAATATTAAAATATTTGATTAACAACTCACGTTTTGTTCCAAAACTAGCTCAAAGGACCATTCTCAAAGATAATGAAGGAAACATGGTATTATAATATAAATACATTATTTGAAGGAGTTATCAGATGAGTAAAATATTTAAATGAGCCTCATTAACTTTTAAATCATCCATCAAAACTATTATTCTCCATAAATTTTTGAGCTCAAGAAACAGGTGCGAGAATAGACCCCTCTCAGATGTATAAGCTATAGTGACCTTTTTTCACTCTTAGAGATTGATCATAAAGATCAGGACATAAATATAATAAAAAATTACACTAATTTCAATAATATTTATACACCTAAAAATATACGAAGTTTTATTTCCTAACTCTCTCTCCTCTTTCTATACTAAGCATTTAAAAACTACCCTTTTAGAGTTGCCAAAAAGGTTGATATATGAGCAAAGTGGGTTTTTATCATTTTTGACATAAAATTTACTTAAAAACACTAATATGACATTTTTATTACCTAATTAATCCTTTTATATTCTTTTCTCATAAAAATCCTTTGAAAACTAGTATAAATGCCTTAAAAAGGCTCATTTTTGCATTGAAAAGGCCAAATCCACTAAGGAAGTCTGATTAAAATACTATAAAATGTGTTCATGAGTATTTAAAATGTTTTATAGGGTGAATAAATATTAAATTTATCTTCTTATCTATTATATACCATCAAAACCTTATAAAACCTTCTCTGGAGGGCACAAAATGGTTAAAATTGCATGGAAATGAGTCCTAAAGTTAGTCAAGAATGTGATCAACTTGATTATTCATATGCCAATGTCATGTTATTACAATAATAAAAACACTTTCAAATAATCTCACCACTAAAAATGGCTTGAAAAGGTTGAGAAATGACAAGACAAACAAAGACAAATGAAGGGCAAGACCTTAATTCACCAAATCAACCTTAAGGCCTAATAATCATTACTTATAATAATCAGTTTAAAGAATTTTAAAGACTAAAATACTAACCCACAAGAAAAACTAGAATGATATGCAAATTTTCAAATGATAGGGGTGATAATTTGACCTATGAGGTTAAAATTTTCAACATTTAGGTAGCTCAATTGGGATGTATTCCTGTTATGTTTAAGAACCAAACCATTTAATTTACATGACTTTTGGACTCATAAAATAGTGATGAATCTGATTCATGACTACAAGTACACTTTAACTTGAAATAATAACACTTATTCCTTGAAAATAAGGAATGAAACACATAAAACAAGGGAAACTAACTAATAAAGAAAATATGCAAATAAAACACTTATTTAAGACAAAATATTAATAAACTAATGTGTTGGGACTATACTTGGAGGAAAAAAAACTAAAACTAACTATGTAAAAAGAACTTAAATCTCAATATTAGTATTTCAAATGTATCCCATTAATTAAGATTATAAGATCCTCACTATCCATCTTTGTAAGTTGGAAGGCATTGTGGGATTTATAGCTGGAGATTATTTATGTGCAACTCCAAATAGAGTAAAATTTAGAATGCCTTCTTGGTTTAACTCTATCTTGGTCCTACTTGAGAACCAAGTCTCCTTCTTTGAAACTCTATGAAGAATCTCCTTTGTCAAAGCCTCTCTCCTCTTCTGTTTGGTGAATTTACATGGCTAGAATGGAATGATTTATAATTTATTCTTTCTCCATAAGTTTAGCATACATGATCTCCATTGGTTCATTATCTAACAACTCAAGCTGATGCATTAGTTATAAAGTATGAAACTCAAGAGAAATGGGTAACATTTCTTCCTTACCATATACCATCTTGTACTAAGATTTGGATATTGATCTTTTGTATATGATCATATCATCCCATAGAGATAACTTCAACTTTAAATTCCATGACCTTTTATTATCTTCAATAATACTTCTTATGATCTTCAACAGGTTCTTATTTGTGCATTCAGTAAGGCCATTGCCTTGTGGATAGTAGTTTGATGAAGTGCTAAGATATACACTATGTTGAATAGCCCATTGGCTGATCCTAGTTCCCACAAAATCCATGGCATTGTCCAAAATTATGGTTGAAGGAACTCTAAATCTAATAAGAAAAACTTCACTAAAATCTAGAACATTGGATTTGTTCACTTCTTTCAATGTTACTACTTCTATCCATCTTATGAAGTAATCCATAGTAGTAATGATCCACTTATGACCTAAGCTTGAAGAAGGATTGATGAAACCAATAAATTCCAATCCCCATTTGATAATGGGTTGATCCACCACAATTGGTTAGAGACGTAAGGCTACAAGTTTGACTTTTCCTACAAACATAACACACTATTTGGATTTTCTAACCCATACATGACAATCACTAAATATTCTTCGATAATAGTACTGACCTCTCATGATATCAAGAGCTATAGTATTTTCTAATAAATATCCTCTGCCATGTCCATCATGGAATTATTCAAGCAATATTTATTTTTGGCTTGGATTTATACACCTTAACAACATGTCATTGATATATTTTTTTAAAATAACACCATCAAAAATAAGAAATGGAATGGATTGCAATTTGAAATATCTTGTTTTTGAATCACTTAAATGAGAAGGATAAAGACCATCTTAGATATATCTTACCAAGTCATGAAACCAGTTGGAAGGTGAGGTAAGATCAACTAGAACTTCTTCATCATTTGAGACTAAAACCACTTCATTAGCCTCTTTCAAGTCTTAGGCTAAGTGATCACAAATTCCTTTACCTCTAATTAGTTTTGTGACCTTGATTTCCAATTCATACTCCATTACCTTCATTATCCAATTATCTCTCTTCTCATTTATATCTTCGTTTAAGAAGAACTTCTCGATGCTTGGATGGGAAACCATTAGGTGTATCTTGTTATTAGATAATAAGTATCTAAACTTCTTGAGAGACCTTATTACTAAAATTACATGTTTTTTAACAAAATAATACCTTATTTTATACTCTTCCAAGCCTTGACTGAAGAAGGATATTGGATGCTCCAAGGCCTCATGATTTTATTGTATAATAATACTCAAAATGGTGTCCATGTTAGCATAGGTGTACAAGATTAAATCCTTTGTGAAATCTAGATTTATGAGTTTAGGAGAACTAGTTATGGCTCTATTTATCTCTTCAAAACTCTTTATCCCCTTTTGAGACTAGATGAAACTTTTATTCTTCTTTAGCATGGTTGTAAGTGGCTTAACTAAAGTGGGAAAATTTGAAATGTATCTTCTTATAAAATGATTTTTCCCTAAGAATATTTTTAAGGCCTTTTTGTGATTATGGAAGGAAAGATCAAGAATTGAATCTATTATTTTAGGATCTAGACTTAATCCATACTTCAAAACCACATGCCCAAGAAGCTTACCTTCATGCACTGAGAAGACACACTTTTTGAGATTAAGAGATACCCCAAAATGCCTACACCTTTCAAACACATGTTTGAGATGGACCATGTGCTCACTTTCACTCTTTGAAAACATGATTATATCATCCAAATAGACAAGTAAAAAAATATTAATAATACCTTAGAATGCCCTATCCATGGCCTTATGAAAGGTTGATCCATCATTGGATAAATTAAAATGCATCTTTATATATGCAAAAGTCCCCCACTTTGTAGTTAAGGCTATCTTTAATTATTCCTCTCCCTTAACCAAGATCTAATTATAGCCACTATATCCATCCAACAAAGAGAACCTTTCTAAACCTACAACCAACTACAAAATTTATTTCATAGATGGTAATGGACAGTGATCTTTAAGGGAAGCCTTGTTCAAATCCTAAAAGCCAACACATAGTCTAATCTTAACATTCTTCTTACATAATGGAACAAGGTTTTATACCCAATTTGTGTGCTTGATTTGGAATATAATGGCTAACAGTATTATATTATGAAGTTTATCTCTCATCAAAGGCTCAATCTTTGGATTGATGGGCCTTTGCCTTTGTCTCATTGGTTTGGTTTCAACTTCTATCTCAATGGTGTATTGAGATAGAATTAGGTCAAATCCTTTGAGATAACTATATTTATATAGAAACACATCAAAAAAAATTTTACATAATTCAATGAAAGCTTATTTCATACCTTACCCAATTTTAATTTCTTACCAAATGCAATCTCTACATTGGCATAGTGTTCTTCTTTATTTAGCAAAGATGACTTATTTTTTCTCATTTCATCATCACCATTGAATATGTTCTCAAGTGTAACCAATAATTAAGGTAGCTTGTTAGTTTTAAATTTTATAATCTGATCATCATATTATTATAAGTACTTTGACTAATTTCTTGAGGAAAACTTAGCCTCTTCTTGTAAAAACCTGACAATCTAATTAACATCCTCAAATACCTTCCAATTATCATTGTTATCCAAAATGGAAGACCTAAAACACACCTTAATGTGTGACTAAATTTTCTCATTTTGATATTAGTTGGGATACTAAATTGAGTCCCTATGATAGCCAACCTATTTGCATGTTCTTAATACTCTCTTGGTAATGCTTAAATATTAAAACCTTAAAAATTATCAAGTAAGTCTCATACCATATGATTATAATATATAGTAAATATTTTTTTCATACATTAAGACATATTACTTTGTGAACTATAATTTCACTATCACCAAAAACTTACAAGGTGTTAGTTTTCATCTTCCTAGCCCACTGCAAACCATGAACGAGTGCCTCATACTCTGTAACATTATTTGAATAACCAAAATAAAAATTAATTGAGAATAAATAACTTTGATTTAATGGATAGATAAGCATCATTATATCCCCAATACCATGTTTATTTCTTGATCCATGGAAGTACAATTGTCATAGACCTTCGCTAGATTCATCATCCTTCACCATTGCTTGAAATAGTTCATCATTCTCATAGAGGAAATGAAAACCAAGTCCATCCTCCTAAATTAAATTTTATGTATCAGTATAATGTAAATTATAAAATAATTCATAAATTAAAAAATTTGTAACTCCATCTAAAGGTGAATCAGTTTCCATTCCACTAGTTTTTAGCACCTCATTCAAGATGACACAATTAGTGTTTACAACACTTAGCATATATGGATCCAAATAGAAACATGAAATGAGTTAATAATTAATTTTTAAATTATTAACATACTTATTTTTTTATGTTAAATATGTCTAATTATCTGATAAGTACCCCCAATCTTTGAGGTGAAGTCTCTTGAAAGACACATGGCAAAGTAATGAGGCAAGTCTACCACAACTACATCCTACTAAATGGAAAAAATTATACAAGAATGTATCATAAAATTTATATTGTTAATCATTAATAATATATTATTTGGTGAACCATTTAGTTTCAATCCTCCTTTATCATTCAATTCATAAACTAGACCAATCTTATCTCCAATTTGCTTAGGCATAATAGTGTTACTGGATCCACTATCCACCATATTGTTATGAACTAAAGTGACATATACTATCAAGGAGAGATTTAAATTAGGATTTTTATTTATTTTACCTTATTTATTTCCACACTTACCATATTATTTACCTAATATACTTGTTTCTTTATTTGGTAGTCTGAATTAGTCAAGACAACACCTTTCTCAACCCAGTTTTAGAGACAACTTGAGAGCTAAAAGATCTTGAATGAGTATGTATTTTTGTCCTATAATAGATAGATAATACCACATAATTATTATGATTTTATAATTATTAATTTAATCCACTATATTTAATTTAGTTCCACTAACCTTTGGCTACATTTTTTGAACCACTGGATGCTCCTGAACTAAAGTTATTTGATGAACTTTTCTTGCTACTATATTCTAATTTTTCTAAGTTGTTTAGGAAGAAAGATAATATTTGGTACCTTTGTAAATAATATTATGAGTATTTTAATGATTAATCACATATTAAGCCTCATAAATGGCTCTTATTTTAGCTCTAGTAACAACTACAACTTGTCCATTTGAAGTACTAGTCTCACCACATTAATTGAAAGCCACATGATCATCCATTTGCCAATTTAAATTAATGGCATCAGGCTACCCTTGAAATTTTTGATCCTCTAATTATGGTTCCAAACATTTTTATTTTTATTAACCTCCTTTAATATAAAACTCTTCTTGTGTCATTTTTGGCATAATCATGTTTTGTGATACCAAGGTTTGATTCTGAACATCATTGAGATTAGAGGGTTACCAACCTATGTTTTGCATCAATTTATTTTTGAAGTGATGTAATAAAAATATCCTTTGAAGTGAAAAGTGCATTAATATCAAGATATTTATATGTTTTATCTTGAGTTATGGATATTTGAGCTTGGTAGGATGGTCTATTCTCTCTAAATCCTTGATAAGGAGGCCTTTTATCTATGAAGGGATAATAGGTGGGATAACTTGGTTATTGATAAGGTCTATTTTCTTAATATTTTTGCCTCTTTAATTGTAATATTTCATTTCCAAAAGATTATAACAAAAAATTTAGTTATCCAATCTCATAAGATTGACTAGAAAGGGATGCAACTTGGGCTTGAGGAGGTGGAATAGGAACTAATGATGGAACTTGAGAGGCTAGTATAGACTAAAATTCTAGAAAGATAGGCATTAGAGGCATTAAAGAAATCTTACCAACTTGTATCATACTGTTATTTGATCTTATTACAACCTCATAATCATTTAGTAAGGTATTACCACCCATTGACTATGTCATGACACTAATGTTAGAATTGAAGCCTCTTAGATAGTACAAGCAAACATATTCTGGGGATGGCCTAATCAACACAAGTATCATAGTCCATGTCTTTTGGAATTTCACATTTAAGTTAGTCATGAACTCATGAGGATCTCTATTTATAGTATTTATTTATTTAAATAAGGATAGGTGATCAAATTTATCCTCAAATTATCTAACTAAGGATGATCCTAAGTCATCCCAAGAAGCAATGTAGTTTAGTGGGAGATTTCTATACCACTATAGTTCTTTTCCTTTGAAGGAAATAGCAAGCAATCTAAAAGCCACATTCTCTTAAATAACATTGTAGACTAAACAAAGGAACAACATACTTGATGTGCTCAATATGATTTATTTGATCTTATTCTGAGAAGAATGGGATACTCCTAAGAGCTGATATAGGAATGCCATCAAACTAGGCTAAATTCAGTGGACTACCTCTATTGAATGAAACAAACACTTGGTTTCTAATGGCCATCTACATAGTGGGAATTTCACTACTTAGGATAATAGGATGACCAAGAGATAGATATTAATTTTTATGATATGGATTTTTCCTATTAAACATTTCTCTTTTGTAAGAAGTAAAAGGCAACTCAATGAACTCAAGAGGAATACCTTTACTATAGGATCTTGTGGTAACCTTTGGCATGAAAGTGTTTCCTAAATGCTAATATAAAATCTATAACTTAAATAATTATTCATATTTTGATGACAATAAATATCCTTTTCTACTAAAAGTACTTCTCCTCAGATCCAAACTTTAGCTATGCCAAGGAGAATGCATCCCACCAAGTGTGACAAAATTTATTATCAATTAAGAGTTTGCCCTTGAGATAAAGTGTGATATTCCTCACTCCTATTGGAACATAAAATCTCTCCTACGTGTGGGTGAATTTATAAAGGAGAGAATCTCTAGATAGGGCTAGTTCCCTTGGTGCTCTCAATAAAACTTACTCTTAACCTAATATCTACTAATTTTGTCAAAGAAAAAGGTGAAAAAGATATTGTTTACAATGAAAACGAAAGAAAAACTAGAAATGAATCTGTTGCACCAATATTTTATGAACACTTATGCTTTAAATATCACTCTTATTAAAGGGATAAACCTTCACATATTCTCTAAACTCAAGAATTATTTCTAAAAAAGTGTTTCATAAGGACTTGACAAACTCAATTTATGTAAGGAAGGACTAAACTCACATCCAATACATGAACTTAAGATGGTTTAGACACTTAAAATTACCTATAGAACATATAATATCTATCATTAAGGTAATATAAGTAGACAATAACATATGAAAAAAAGTGATTCACTAAATTATATCAATGACAAACACATACACTTCACTCAAAAAGCCTAAAAATGGAGGAATAAAGCTTTTTATTTCTCTCAAAATGTGAATAATTTTTTTGGAATAATTTAGGCACAAACAAAATAAAATATTTATTATTATATTATTTAAAAATTAATTCAAATATCAAAATAAATATTTGGAGAAAAAGTAGCCCCAAAATAAGGGACTTCAAACTTGGTCTTTCCCCTCCTTTAGTGATATGTAGCATTTATTATCCTTACAAACATTAATACTCAATAAGGTTTCATTTAGAGATTATGAAATGTTTTTTAGACTTAGTAAATTTTTCATAAAGTTTATTTAACCCTGGACCACTTCTTGTTATAACCCCTAGATTTTAGCTAATATGTTTCCTTGATGAATGGGTCTTCCTCCATAAAATTAGGTATTCAAGTCCATTAAAATATTCATTTTAACCCTTATTTATGCTCATGAATTATCATTCAAAACTTGGCATAATTTTTTGAGAGACTTATTCAACCCTCTTTTTGAATTTGTCTTCAAATGGGGTGTAGGAAGGAAGGAAAAACCTATTTGAGCTTGGAGACCTATTAAAACCTATTATTATTCATTTTAGATCCTTAAAAAACTCATTAAAATTTAAAATTTGGTGTATAATCTCATTTAACAACTTTATAAGACCTGATTAGTAGTCACATGCCTTGATTTAATCATTAAACCCCTCAAATCTCTCATTTCCCACTAGGCATAGAAGGCAAAAGTTGATTTTTCTTAAATTCTACTCATTACCTCCATATATTAATTATAAATAGCATAATATACCATTAATAAGGCAATTTGATGCATCAATCACTCAAATAGACCTAGTTCTATAGTTAAACCATGCATTTCCTATGAATTCCTTATAATTTTTTAAGGCAAATATCCTTGTCTAGGATAATATGTAGATAATATTGGGAAAATGAGAAAATTTTAAGACACCCTCTATCTCCTTACATATCCTCACAAAATTTGGTGGCCAATATCCAAGTTTAGATATCATTTCTAGCACATTCTTATAGCTAAATTAGGCCTAATTAGCCCTCCTAGGCCTAGAAGGTGAAAATATTGCTCCTGTGACGCACCCCCCCCACACATTTTAAAATCATAGAAAACATTTTATTCAATTTTCCCATGTAACCATACTTGATGTCAATTTTTGTGGCTGGAACACTATGGAGGTAAAAGAACCTTGAAATGGTTATTGGCACGCTTGCCTTTTTTAAGCCTTTTTATGATTGGCCCAAAAGGATTGAATGGTTTGGGTACATTTTAGTGATATAATCTATTTTTTTGAGTTTTAGTAGGTAAAAAAAGTCTCAAACTACCTTTCCCATTGATTGGCATATTTTTACATTCTTTAGAACCCTTGTTTTATCTTAAAAACATGAAAAAGTATAGTTTTTGTATTTTCCATGCAAATAAGGGTACAAAAAAAAAATGTGGAGGGCTCTATGAGAGTTTAATACAAAATATGGTATGTTTTAGAAATAAATTTTGGCATTTTATGAGGTTTCCAACTCAATATTTGAAAATTAGTTCAAACTTTTAGGTCATTTTCACCCTTAAGGTTTATTCATAAAGTTGTGACATTAGAAACCTAAATAAATTACACTAGAAAACTATTTTTAACCCTCCATAACATATAATATATCCTTTATCTTCCATTATAAACCTACATGTAGGTGTGGGCTTCCAAACTTGGCTTATCGAGCTTTCCTTCACAATCTACATACCCTATCATGCTCTTGAGCCAACAAATGTCTTATCTATGAAATTTTATACAAAATAAAGGCTTAAATACACCTTATATATCCATATTAAGGTCATTTAATTATTTTCAAATATTATTTAGTCTTATAATTTATATTATATCCTTTTTTAGGCATTAGGCCTAGTCAAGGCTTAATAGGCTTAGTCTAGAAATAGATACTCACCACTACCTATGAGTGGTTTCTCAATATTCCTAGGATTCATTAAATTTTTTTAAATATACATTCCCCTTAATAAACCATCTCAATGTGTCACATAGTGTTTCCAAGACCTATCAACACTCCTTTTGATCATCATCTGACCATAGCTTGTAGTCTAGTCTTCCTAAAAGTGCCCTACCTTTGAGATAAAATAAAGGATATCTTACCTATTTTCATAAAAAATTTGAATAAGGAGTTATTTTAGGTCAAAAGGGCCATATTTACCAATATTGGTAGGTAGATGACCTCTCTAGCACCTTCAAACACTAAAAACTCGAAGGTAGACTTTTACAACATTGACTGCGTGTAAGTTTGGTGTGTGAGTTGACATTTGCCTGTGTATCCAACCTTAATGATGGTCATGATGTCTCAAAAAAATATTTTAAACTCTTCTCAAATTTATTTAAACTTTATTATTCTTATCATATCCAATAATACCACCATCCATCTCTCTTTTTCATATCTCCTTTAATGCACAAGCTGATGGTCAAATTTACTCATTATATGGATTGTGGCTCCAAACTTGGGCTCAAAATGAGGATTATCTTCATCCTTAGCACTAAAATTCATAAAAATTCCTTTGATATTTCCTATATCACTTCATTAGATTTACCAACTTACTTTTCCACTCTAGGAAATCTTTCATAATTAACCCTTTCCTAGCACTAACATGGTTGTAGGTTTCTCTTTTTGAGCATGAAGGTCTTGTAGGTTGCACTCATACCCGATATGTGTGTATTTTAACTAATTTAAATCTCAATAATATTTTAAATACCTTATTAATCCTTTTAAAATAGTCTCAATCCTTAGAACCTAATAACCATCTTTCATTCCATAAGATAACTTCTTTAAAGTGCTAAGGTGGTTGTAGGTGGGTGTTTGGATGGATGTGAGACCCTATAGATGTATGTTTATGAGAATTGGTTTTTAAATAATCTTGAGGTAAAATTTAGGTATATTAGGTAATTTCCATTTCAATATGTAATTATACTCTTAAATCATGCTTCCTTTTGTACACCATCATGCCATGGATTTAAAGTACCAAATTGACTACAAGTTATACTCATAAATCAAAAATTATGTAGGTGTATACGTAGTGGACTGTTATGTATTTCAAAAAAATATATTTTTAGTTAATTAATACCTATTTCATAATTATTCATCCATTATATGATTTTTGGACATGTCTCAATTCCTTACTTAGTCAATTAACCCTTAATGTACCTAAGCCTGGTTGTAGGTGATCCTTCCAGGCTTAGAGACTAATGTGGTTACATATGTAGTTGGGTTCCATGTATTAAATTATATTGAAGTCCATTTAGATTATCAGGACCATTTTCACCTCTTTAACAAACACACTTCTTACTAATAACTAGACAACTTATACTCTAATCACCATGACTAGCTTCCAATATACTTAGTATGGTTCTAGGCTACCTATGGAAGTTCAATACCCTATAGATGATTATGATATCAAAAATAGATAATTTTCATAACCTTGATATTTTATAATATCATTATGATTACTCAAATTTAATTAACTTCACTTTATGTCTTGGAAACATGACTTCATCCTCTACTCAGTCAACCTTCAAGATGTTTGAGCTTTCATACCCCATTTTATGGATTGTGGTAGAAATAAACTTGATGTAATAAGTTTGAGGATTTTACAAGGGTTCATGATGTATCTTGATGCTTGGTTCTTTATTCAATAAACTTTAAAACAAATTTCATCCATTATTACTAAATATCAAGGCTTCCTTTCCATACCTTGAGAGCATCCTCCTATGGCTATAGGTACAAATCAGGAACCCATGTAGGTGGCGATGTACCTTAGGACACCTATCCCACTTTATTTAAAGTATATTAGGGTTACTACCTATTAAAAGTTATCATATACTCCATCTTATTTAATGATTAGGAAATTTTCCTTCAAACCTCATGACTAGTCTCTCAAAGTACCACACAAAATTGTAGGTTATTTCTTCTACTTAAAACTTGTGAGGTTATCTCTTTACCTTGATTTGAGGACACCCTAGACATTAGAGCACATAATTAATAAATTTGGGCTATATTTTCTTCTCAATTAGAAATATAATAATTTTATGAGCTTATGTGCAACTTCTAGGTATTTTTAAACTAGGAGTATTGTGTTCTGCTGTGGGTTTTTAGTCAACACTGACTTGAACTAAAACACCATTTAATCTCCATTACTATTCAAAAAAACAAATTATTCTTGTATTTTAATGATTGATACTAGGTCTAAGGTGTAATTACTAGATGATTTAGCTATTTTAGTCTCGCATTATAACCTCCATGGCATGAGATCATTTTCAATAAAGAGTAACTTTAGATAAGTTAAGGTATAGTTTCCCTCAAGAAACTTTTATACTTTGTATGGAGTATATGCATTTTATTTAGAGGCACATGGGCCATAAATTATACTAAGTCCTTGTTCAGACTTATAACTCATATTGGAGACATCTTTAGTATGAAAACCTTACAAAGAAACATTCTCCCATGTATATATCTTGACTATAGGTTGTGTCTTTTCTCATGTGGTTATAGGTATAGATTATTGACTGTAGGTATAGACTGTGAGGGTTTAAGGTTGCGAAAACCTAGAGAATTTTAATCATATTTTGAATAATTACTTTATCCTCATAGACCTTAGGTATTTCATGTCAACTTTGAGTGCACTTCAACATCTCAATATCACCATGGTCAAACCCCTATTATCCTTACACATAATTATAAGTACCTATTTCTAGATTATGAGGTGTATTTTAGTGTGAAGTGTAGGTATGGTATATATATCATGGTATAAAAAATTAAGGAAATATTGAGATTAATTAAAAACATTCCTTATGTCAATTTTAACTCTATATATGTCTTCCATTAACTTCATTGAACCTTATTTTCTCCTTTCTCCATACACTGGCCTGTGTGTATGCATTTAGCACCTTGATTATGAAAAAAACATTGATTCTCATTGATTAACACACTCCATAACCACTTTCACTTAAATGTCACTCTAAAGTGTGTATACACTTATAATTATTTCATACTACACTAAAACCAACACTCAACCCTATTATATGACCTTTAAATATAGGTTAGTTGTAAACATAGATTGTTCATGAGTTAAGGTCAATAGTCACTTCATCACTTGATAGGAAATTATTTACCGTAATCCCTGACATAATATTTGGAGGTGTTTAATGCCATCCAAAATCACCTCATAACCTTATAAACATTGAAAACAAGCTCAATAAATGCATGTGTATCTTGTTAAAGAGATCAACTCAGCTTAAACTCTCTCAAAGGAGATATACTCATAATGGAGACCTATGAGCCCTTAATTTGTTGAATTAGGTATTTAATGAATTATATATTCCATTTATAACCAATTAATATGAAAAAAAATTCTGAACAACTTAGGTTTTACTCCAAAACTGGCCTAAAGGACCATTCTCAAAGATAATGAAGGAAACATGGTTTTATGATATAAATACCTTCCTAGAAGGAGTTATAAGATGAAAAAAATGAAAAGGAGACTAATTACCTCTAAAATAAATTATAAAAACATTTATTCTCTACCATTGTCTAATCTTAAGAAATAGGTGCAAGAATAGACCCCTCTCAAATGTATAGGCTATAGTGACTTGTTGTCACTCTTAGAATTTTTTCATAAATATGAGGCCATAAATATATGAATAAAATGCCAATAATTTAAATATTTCTCATACCACTAAAAATTTCCAAATTTTCAAATCCTAAATCTCTCTCTTATTTTCATACTAAGCATTTGAAAATTGCCCTTCTAGAGTTGCCAAGAAGGTCAATATAGGAGCAAAGTGGGTTTTTGTCATTTTTTCACCTTAAAATACTTATAAAACACTGATATGACCCTTTTAGGACCAAATAAATCCTATGATATGACTTTCTCACAAAAATCCTCTAAAAACCAATATGAATGCCTTAAAAAGTCTCATTTTTGCACTAAAAAGGCCAAATTCACTAAGGAGATCTGATTGCAATGATGTAAAATGTGTTCTTAAGTATTTAAAATGTCTTATAAGGTGAATTAAGATTAAATTAATCTTATTCCTAATTATATACCATCAAAAACTTACAAAACCTTCTCTAGAGGGCACAAAATGGTTTAAATTGCATGAAAATGAGTCATGAAGTTAGTCTAGAATGTGATCAACCTGATTATTCATATGTTAGGAATGTAATGACATTAAAACATGCTATGAAACTCATAAAAACAATTTATATTCTTATCACCACTGAAAATGGCTTGGAAAGGCCAAGAAATGACTAGATAAGAATAAGACAAATGAAGGACAAGACCTTCATTCACCTAATCAACCTTAAGACCTAATAATCATGGTTTATAATGATCACTTTAAGGAATTTTTAAGACTTATCTATTGACGCACAAGATAAATTGGCATGATATGAAAAGTTTTCAATGATAGGGGTGACAATTTGACTTATGAGATCAAAATCATCAATAGTACATATGATCTCCATGCCTATTTAAATCTATAAATGCCATCATTAAGACCTCACTAATACTAGAAACACTCATTATTTTGTTACATACCTCATGCAATCATAATCAATCATGTATGCAGGAAGCCCATAAGCTAATTTTGAAAAAAAACATCTACAAGTCTCTAAAGGTGAGATCCAACTATGAAACTTGGTACAAATGATTTTAATGAGTGGTTATAGGGATCCATAATCATAGTTAGGCCACATACATAGTGGAAGTGTCCATTGTTTTGTCACATCCATGTTCTTGTCTATTGACAGCCACCATTGGAGCTCAGAAGGTTTTTGAAAAGTACAAGTATGATATAAGTTTTTTGAATTTTTGGGATATTTTCAAGGTATTTTAAGGTGTTTTTAAGTCTTAATACACCTAATTAGAGTTACCACACTCATGGTTTCATACAAATATGCCCTTTAGGGCTAGTTAAAGGATGTAAAACATAGGCATTTATGCATAAGTATAAAAAATTTGCCTATTTAAAAACTATTTTGAAGTATAATATGATTTATGGAGATTTTATAGGTCCCATAAAGGTGTTTTTAATAAGATAAAGACAATTTAAATATCAATTTGTCTCAAGGAGCTAATTCAAACTTTTCAAGTCTTGACACCCATTTCAACCCCTATTCAAATGTTCATATCTTTCACCCCAAAATTATATTAGTATATTTTCAATAACCCTATTTAATTAAAATATATTAAGGATTGATATTTTTTGAGTTGATAAGCTTTATGAACTATTGTTAAGACTATAATCACATCCAGAATCCATGTAGAACCCCCCAAGCAAACCTCTTTACGTAAATATATTTTCACACCTTCCAAAAAGGAACCCAATATTCTCAATAAATTTGAATGGGTCCATGGAATAAATATATATTTCAATAATTTATATAATGGATGTATATATTTTATAAATAATCATTAAGAAGGTAGGCCAGTCTGAGCTATCAAAGAGCCTGTTTTGACCAATTTTTATTTTTTGAGCTCATAGGCCCATGAAATGACTTAAAGTCACTTAGAAACTACCTGGGACATGAAAGGGACTATATAAATATCATTTTGACCTATTTTTCAAAAAACATTGGCATGGGTGGGTGCCTAAGATGCCTAAAATAGCCTAAAAATACCCATTTTTATAGGTATTCAAAGAAAGAAATGTTATAAATGCATGGAATAGGAATAATGGGACATTAATAGATATTATATGTCACTATGATCAATTCCCATGGTTTTTTAGGGATATTTTCTATGATGAAAGGTCAAAACCCTAAGTTTTCTAATAATTTGTGAATGGTTATAGGTTTAATGGACATTTCCACCATTGTTGTAGGTCTTCAAGGTGCCATAAAACCCTATTTTATCCATAATAATATTTCTATGGATACTTAGAATATTTCTATAGGTCCAAATGTGGTTCTCATGGTGACAAATGGCCTTGGGAGTAAGTTCTAGGATAGCTATTTGAGGGTGGCTTGAGCTTGAATACCTACATCAATGGAGTCCAAGAGATTTATAGGTTTCATGGTGTCTTTTGTAAGTGGGAAGAGAAAATTTGAGTTGAGAACAAAAGTAAACACTCAAATTTAACCTTCAAGGTCAGTGTGAGAATAAAATGCCAAGATCACTAACCATTTTTCTATGTAAATTCTAGAATCCAAGTGGAATAGGGTGTAGAAGTCAAGTGGGGACTCTTTGGGAATTAAAGATAAAGATAAAGAATTCAATAAGGATTCTAGATCTTTGAGAATTTTCTCAAATTTATTGGAGTGTGACATCATCTTCCTCAAATATTTTTTGTCTACTAGTGCCTTTTTAGGCCAATGAGAGAGCATGAAGACCCTTTTTACCTTTGAGGGTTAATTTTATAAGAGAGGATCAGTGATTAAGTAATCTAAATGTTGTTGAGACTCCATGGAAGGTGGTTGAGTGACATTTATTGAATTTTGAGAGCTTTATTCTCCTCTCTCTTCCCTTTTATCTTATATATCCCTTTTATTCCCCATTTTTAAAATATAATCTCATTTGACAAGGCAAAACCCCATCAAAATTTGTAAAAAATCCATTTTGAATTAATAAGATAATTTATTTTTCCTATCTCTTACTTACATATAGTGCTCTAGTCATTTTGTGCTTGATTTCTTTATGGAGATGTTTTATTCCTTGGTGATTATCCTTATTGATTTCCTTTTTTTAGGGTTTCCACCATTTTTTTAGGTCTTAAATTGTGATTTTTAAAAAATTGATGAAGGTATAGTGTGATTTTGATACTCCTCCATACATCATATCTTGTCTAGTGAGACTAGTTTTATAAATATTGATGCAAAATGACTAGTTTGAGAGATTATTTAAGTGTGGGTTATTGTTGAGCTACCTTAGTGTTAGTTTCATGTAATTTGGAGTGTCTTTCATTTTGTTTCATCACCTTCTTTGTGTTTTTAGTCATCCTTTTCAACCCTTCTATCCCTTTTCCAAGTAGAATCAATAGTTTAGGTGAGCTACCAAGAGGAACCAACCTTCTTTGGAGGTTCAACCCCATCACAAAATATGCACAACCTAGGGTTGATCCCATTTTTTATCTAGTATTGAGAGAGATTTAATAACCCTCTTTCAAGGGTTTAATTCTATTCTACAACAATCACATCATAATAAAGTAGCATACCCATAAAGTATTGTATAAGATATGAGTAACTATATATATATATATATATATATATCAACATGGTAAAATTTCATAAAAATATATAACCTATGATAATTTGACCTATGGAATAATATTCCCCTATCATTGGCATGTCCACTTAGTATAGGAGAGTCTAACATATATATCTTGATGTGTAATCTGTATGTCCTACATTGTACTCATATATCATGAAATACATGTGTGTATGAAAAATAATATGCCATATAATAAACATGTGATAAATCATATATATAAATAGTGAAATTTGGACATCATGTCATTCTTAGGTCCTTTTTTTTTTAAATTGTTTTATTTTTGTATTTAATTATCTTGAAATTGGGATACATGTCGATATTATCAAGCAATATCAAGTATCAAGGCTTAAAAAATTAGAATAATTGAAGGGATAAAAACAACATGTAACATTTTACAAAGCATACTATGCCTCAAGCTAGTATAATATCAATCTAGATAAATTTAAGTTAATAAATATTACCCCATTTTATATGCCAATTATCACATCATAACTTAGAAATGTATGCAAGTGGTTGATGGGGACATGGAGGAATCCATGTATGTGATCATATAATGTGCATCCATAATTATATGTGATAATATATAGGGAATTTAAGACATAAATAGAAAAAATATAAATAATCATCATGTAGAAGTAATAAAGTAATATTCCATAAAGAAAATATACTACGATGTAATTGTGGTGAAGGATACATCATATTATAAATGTCATGGATGTTTGGATCAAGAGGAAATGACAAAATGAATATAAATATAAGGCCTATAAAAATGGTTAATGAAAGAGAATATTTACACATGTATGTGAAAGTATAATAATAAAGGGAGTGGATAATCAATAATCTATGTATGATGGATTATGTCTTAAATAACAAAGGAGTTGAGTAATTACCACCACTAGAAGTAAGAATTTTGAGTAATTTGGACCCTCATTTGAAACTATGTTTATTTGTTTTATATATGATATTATAGTCATAGTGACACCTATAATTGTGTGATATTCATTTAACTTATTATATATGATTGAGAATGTATACCAAACTAGACCATATGTTTTAATTTGTTTAACAAATGTGTTATCCTTTGTATTATGTATCTTAGCATTGATTGATGAAATGTTTTTAGTCTTTGTTTATTAATATTTATGTAATTCTCATTACTTGTTTCATTCTTAATCCATAAATATTTATTTTTCTTTGGTATCCATACTTTCATAGGATATGTTGTAATTATAGCCTTTTTTTTATTTCTTTAGATTTATGGTATGTGATTAAACCATATTGTAAAGTATAGAAGATATTAATATTAATGTTATCAAAATTTGATCCCATATATTATAACCATGATTATCCCAATGTAACATTTCCTTGTGTGATAGTCTTATATACATATAATAATGTTTTAACTATATTAGGCCCCAACTAAATTAGAATGGTAAAATAACCCCTAACATTCTCATGTGTATGTTGTAAATCTCATTCACTATATCTAAAATACTAGAGAAATATAATTGTGTATGTATTTAATTATTTATTATCATTTATAAAATGTATTTTCTATTTTCACCTATAATAATGGCTCAAGTGACCATTGGTTCCATGATAAGAATGTCCTAGGAAACATCAATCCTTGATAATGTGAACTAGAATAAAATCTTATCCTATAGACATTTTACTTATAAGGTTGATGGACCATTGGATCCTTTGTAGGAACACCTTGGGATGTCTTGGTATTCATTTGATGAGAAATACAAGAGTATGGATAAAGTGATATGTTTGACCAAGTTTCAACTTATGCATAAAAATGGTCATCATGATGTCCATTAGTATAGCAATAGTTACAAAATTATTTTGCCTTAAATTGTTCAAGGTGATGAGGTGGGTGATGATAGTAATTAAGAGTGAATTTTATTATCTTTTTATCAATTAATATATCCCAAATAGTATGTATTTGATATCAATTAATGTCACCTAGTAAAAATAAGAGTCAACCACTCTATTTTTATTATCATTTTTACCTCTTATTTAGAACCTTAACTAGATTTTATTGCTTGGGAGGTAATATACTTAGTTAAACCTTTTTTTTTCCATGACCACATTTGCAATTTATTTTTTCATGTGTCTTATTATTAATTCCTCATGCATAAATTTCTTGTGATTTATTTATGTATTTTCGTGATCATGAATTTGATTATATTAAATATTATCCTCAAATAATCTAACCTTTGAACATAAAGATTGTAATTAATGTTGGAATGAATATAAAAATTAAATTTTAGAAATGATATGGTTTGGAAAGATTCATGCACTTGCTTTAACTAATTATATTCTCTAAACATAGTTATAATATATCCATCATAAATATCATTACAAATCCTAATATTGCATTTTATGGAAACACCATTGAATAATTTGGATTCTTTGTATAGCATGGCATTCTCATCACATTTTTCTTGTAAATTAATAGTATAAATTACATCACCTCATGTTTTAGTAAAAGTTTCATGAAAATAGGTTTTTCACATTTCTTTATATAAGGAAGAGGAATGTGACATTGATTTTAAATAAAGGATAGATAATCATCACACTAATGTGTATCATTTCTATAGAAGGATAAAAATTATTATAATCTACTTGAGAAAGAGGCTTGTATAAATTTTAGATGTTATGAAGAGTATCAATATATGGAGGCATATTATTTTAAGGAAATACATCATGAACATCCAAATATACATCATTTACACTTGGATATTTTATTTTATTCTTAAAGTGTAATTATATAACCATGAAATAATGCATAATTATTTTCCTCTTTTTGTAATGTGTGTTTAATAGAATATTATAAAGAAGAAAATGGGAATTAGGTTCTTATATTTTATCATTATTTTGTTAGTTTTTATTATACAATACATTATTCACTATTTTACCAATTATCTTGATATTCATAGTCTTAATAATATGTCTCATTGTCATATTCATATAAATAATCAAATTCATGAATCATATAAGCTTGACTATTTATACATTCACTATCATAACCATAAGACACATAATTCTTAGATAGTAGGAAATCCTTAGGATGAGGGCTATTGGGAGTTTTATATTTTTCAGACATTTTGAATTTATCGAACCCTATCCAATGATATAATTTCAAGGCCTACTCCTAATATTAGAACAAACATATAAATGTTAGAGTTTTAGAGATGGAAACCTAAGGTTGTGGCCATATATGATGGGGAAATCAATGATAATAGTTGTAACCAAATATAAATATATATAAGTATAAAACCATAAAAATAAGGAAGAAACACTATAGGATACCTAGGGTTTGTCATACACTAATATCTTTTACCCTAACTATTATAGTAATTTGAATGTAATTAGATTGTGAAATATGATAATAAATCATAAATATGAATGTAAAATATTTAAACATATTTTAAAATTGGCATGTGATAAATATATAAAATACTAAATAAACTCAAAATACTTATCTTTTTGATTAATTAAATAACTATGTATGACTTATTAAAATAGAAATGGGTTGGAAGCATGCCTATAAGTCTTTGATATCTAGAACTACTTATATGCTCATGGAGGGTCACTAGTGTCAGGTTGGGGATATAATGTCAATGAACATAAATGTAGGTTGACATTAATATCTTGGGATGTTTTGAGGCAATGTGATCATACAATCAATTTTGTCTACCTAAAATATCTTTATATGTACAATATTGATGTTTGAATATGTGCACAACTCTAAAAATAAATCTCCTTCTCATTTAGAACCTAGTTCCACTTATGAATGGCATAAACATATATTTTTTTTGGAATTTTAATGGGTTAAGATGACCCAAATCATCCCTATTTATGATTAACCATTGATTATGTATCCAAAACTTGGAATAGAGAAGTAAATCCACCCTTATCTCTTAACCTTAATGTGAATGTGCAATTGTTCTCATTTTTGTATATGATTGAACCAATAATCTATATTTTGATACTTGATAATATTCATTCTTGACTTAGATCAGTGTGATTTAGACTTGGTTGATGACTACTACTAGTGATTAATTGGTAATTTTAGAAGAATAAGGCAACTTTTATCAATATGTAAGTGTATATATGCTTGATAGATAAGTTTCCAATTAGTAACAAGTATGGGTTTGATTTAAATTTACATGAGTTCATTTGGATAATTTCTCATACCTATGACATGATAGGTGAATGGATTGACCCATGATAATGATTTTGATTTGAAAAATAATCATTATTAGGTGAGAGATAGTAGTATCACCTTTAGGACAATTTCACTAAAAAACTATTTCAACTTAATGTTAGTGTTTAGGATATAGGAATGTAGATATGAGTATTTATAGGTGTTTTAGTAATATATTTAGCTATTTTTACATAGAAAAAGATGTTTCTATAGGTAAATAATAGAAAAACAAAGGGTGGAACTCATATCAAACATGTGGATGTGAGATAATGGCTAATAAGATACATCTCAAAATTCATGCATGGTGAAGATAGGTCATAAGTGACATTTTCAAGTGTATAATATCATATTTTAATATTTAAACACCCTTATAAGCTATGAAATTATGATATGTATAGAGAGTGATAGTAATATGAAGAGAAACTTGTGATCCCCCACACATGGGTGGGTATCACATATGTAACCATATGTGTAGACATAGAAAGAGTAAAAATAGTGGTAGTAGTAGTAGTAGTAGTAGTAGTAGTAGTAGTAGTAGTAGTAGTAGTAGTAGTAGTAGTAGTAGTAGTAGTAGTTTGAACACTTATAATAGATTTATTACCTCAAAAAGATATATTAGTATATATTAATGGATCATGTTGTTCCTCATATGTGACAACCTTAGTATTATTTTTCATTTCTTATCTAGATATATGTAATAAAGCATTATTGATGGGTCATTTATCACACCAACTTAGGTAGGGTGGTCACTTATCCAACCTCTCCTAAAAAAAAGCATAGATGTCTCTCTAAGGTTTGTTATTGTTAGGTCATAACATACTATGTGACCCAATGGTTTATGTGGAATTGTTCCAATTCAAGGGGTATGATGTTTTGGAATATTTTATTTAGATTTAAACATCATTTTGGTCTTAGCACCATTTAGATGAGAATGTTATTTTAATTTTTTCATTCATGCAACATTTTAATGTGTTTTAAGAAGCAAAAACAAACATGCATTTTTAAATTTACCCAATTTAAAAATCAACATTTAGGGTTTATAGATAATAAGAATGCCACTAATTATTTTTAATCATCCATTGTATTAAAATAATTCAAAAATTCATTAATAACAAAGGACATAGATCTCATAATTGAAATAAATGTAAGAATTAGATTACATTCACACCTAGATTAAATCATATTTAAAAAATCTATAAAAATGGAAAAATAAAGAGAGAAAAGAGAGAAAAATCATGATGTCATGAAGCCAAATCAGATCCTCCTAATAAATGAAACCCATGAAATCAATTTTCCACCTAGATAAAATATTCAAAACCACAAACATAGATTATTTAAGAGTCTAAGGATGAGAAATTAGGGATAAAAATAACATCACCACCATATTCATCCATAGGTGATGAAATAAAAACTCCATGGCTTCAATTAATAATATATATGCATGAATAACACAAGTTATAAGCTTACATAGATTAATCATTTATAAATTTGGTAACATAATAGATGGATCAGGAAAATTAGGTAAAAATTACACTAAGCATAAAATTGGTTGGAAATAAAGTGCATGGTTCAATATTCCTCCTTGTAGTCACAAGATCTAACACTTTATAATTCTTCATCACAATAATATATATATAAAACATTTTTCCTTTAAATTATGTGCACTTTTACATAAAAAATATCATTGACTTTATTTTACCTCTAAAATATCTCTAATGTTGCATTACATTTCCATTTTTAAAAAAAATACAAAACACAAATCAAAATTTATCAATAAAAACAACTTTCAAAAAACATGACACAACAACACAAAAAAATTAATCAACTCAAAAATACCCAAAATTGAAAACATCATTATGTTTAGGCTAGAACCAACCTCTCAATGTCACAAACGGTTTGAAAATTGGAAAACTAAGTAAAAATATATTGTCAAAATTTTGAGAAAAGGTCCAAAAGTTCCTTCCTAGACCTATTTGGTTTATGGGTTAAAACAAGTATGAACTTTTAAAAACTTCAATTTTCCCTTTACTTATGAGGCTTGGAAATCCTAATTAACCATAAGGGAAATTTGAAACATTATTTAGTTCAAATTTATTTTCTATATCTTGAATATCCCTAGGTTTAGTTGAATGAGGGATCCCTAGACTTAATCATGCCTAGGACCCCCAATTACATCTATCAACATTTGAATAGTGATCCCCCATTTTAATTAGGTTTCAAAGCCCACATGGAACTTTGTTTCATCAAGGGGAATAGATTAGTTGTATATGGGGGATAAACCCCACATAGTTATACATTTCAAATAAGGAGGGGCTCATAGACCCCGTCAAGGTATCAAGCCCAATAATAACTAAAATAGAGGCCATGTGACCCTAATTGACCTAGTTGGGGCTTGGGCTCCACTTAACACTAAAGTCTATAAAACAAACACTAAATGACTTAATCAAGGTTAAAACACCGATTACAACTAGCTACCCACTTACTAATAACCCATGACCTGATTTTAGCAAAACAATTGACTATAATAGGGATGTTTATGGGTAAATAATAAATAAATAATCATATTTATCTCTCTAATTAACAAGGAAAAATATTAGAATGAAAGGGCTAGACATATTCAAAGTAATTACCAAGTTTTGATAGGGTTTTCAACATGCAACAAGTGTGTCAAAAGGTTATTTTTAGCACAATTTTTTTATATGAAACTTTACTTCACAAACTTGGTATTTCTAAAGGAGTAGGATTTGGAGGTTGATTCGATAAGAAAAGTGAGATTACTCTCAAGAGTGGCCTAGGAGAGTTTAGCAAACAAGATTTTCAAAGGTAAAATAGGAGTCAAAAACTTTTCTTTCATGATAAGTGATTTATATGAATTTTTACTTCAAAAATGTCTCCTTTCCAATGGTCATGGTTATGGGACCTAGTTTAGCATGTAAATTGAGACAACCCATAAAATAAACATAAGAGAGGTGAGACCAACTAGCTAACGAGAATAAGCAATAGCGAATAAAATATAAAAAATGTGTTGCATAATTTTTGAGGAATTAGAGCATTTTTTGTAAGCAAAAACAAGCATCATGAGTGTCTAGATTCATTTGAATATATTGACTTAATTCCTATATATCCACTGATTCAAACTTACCATACATAATAATTATTCCTTCAATTATGATTATCAATTAATTATGTGAATTACATGGGTCAATTAAAGATTAAAATTTTGACTTTGAATCCATAACATGGAAATTTTAAACCCTATGAAAGAATAATGGAAACCCTAAGGGAACCTAGGGTTTGGTGTCCTAGATAAAATAATATAGTGTTAAGGTGTGGAGCCTAAAAGCTTCACATATGAGTGCATTACCAAAGTTGCAGGTTTACATAGTCACCGGCATCGGTCAGGAGCAACCGACATCGGTCCAGTGCAATTGAAGAGACGCTGGCATCGACAGAGGATCAGCTGACGTCGGTCATAGGCAAGCAAGCAGGAACTGGCATCGGTTACTTGTGCGTCTAGAATGTTATTTCTGAGGACAGAAGTGAGTGTTTGCATGATGAGTTTAAGTCTTAGTCTTAAGTTCGTATTTCTATTATTAGTAAGATTGTTTTTAGAGCCCTTGTTCAAGAGGCTTAACTATTGGTTGTAAGTGCATGCTCAAGTTTCCTAATTCTATATGTAGAATTAGATCTTCTTAGCTTTGTGTGATTATTGTAGTAGTTCATTGTATGTGAATGTTGAAGAACAGTACAAAGTTGTATCAATCTAGGTTGTTGGAGTTGATTGTACTTGAGAGAGAGAGCTCTTAAGGGATAGAGATCTAGAGAGAGATCTTGTGCATCTAAGAGAGGTGTGGAAGAAAGAAGTTTCTTCAATTGTATTCCTTTTGTAAAGAGTTTTAATACAGTTTTTCAGGGTGGTTTCTTGTATCTCTTGTTCATTGCTATTATTTGATTCTAGTTACTTATCTATCTAATTTAATTCCATGATTTATTGCTTTCATAAGTGTAATCTATTGTTGGTTGATCCCCAACAAGTGGTATCAGAGCCTTGGTTGTATGTTTAGAGTTTGATATCCAATAATTGGTATCAAAGCTCAGGTTCACTAACAGGTGGTTCAGATCTGTGTAGTGTGTATTGATTACAGGTTGCTCATAGGAGTTTCTGCAGGGATTTCTATTTGAGTGGGAGAAGCAATGGCAAATGAAAGTAAACAGAGAATGGAGAAGTTCAATGGCAAAAACTATCAACATTGGAGAATGCAGATAGAGGACTATCTGTATCAGAAGGATCTAAAATTACCATTAGGTGGGATTGCAAAGAAGCCCATAGACATGGAGGATGAAGAATGGGAAGTTCTTGATAGAAAGGCTCTGGGGTCTATAAGACTGAGTCTAGCATCTACTGTGATATCTAATTTATCATAGGAAAAAACAATGATAGAGTTGATGACTACTCTAGCAAATTTGTATGAAAAACCCTCAGCTTCTAATAAGGTATATCTTATGAAGCAGCTATTCAATTTGCATATGCAGGAAGGTGGATCTGTATCTAATCACCTGAATGATTTCCATGGTATTGTAAATCAATTAAGTTCAGTCAAAATTGTATTTGATGATGAAATAAAAGCTGTTTTAATATTATGTTCTTTGCCTAAAAGCTGGCATAGCTTAGTAATGGCAGTTAGCAATACTGCATCTGCATCAAATATTTTAAAAGTAGAGGATGTTGTTAGTGTTATCTTGAATGAGGAAATTTGTAGGAAAAGCACAGAAGAGACATCTGGGAATGCTTTAAGTTTTGAGAGAAAGGGAAGGCAAAAAGAGAAGAGCAAGAAAGGGAGATCAAGATCCAAGTCTAAGGGGAAAGGCAGATCCAAATCCAGAAATGGCAGAAGGCCACAATGCTGGAATTGTGGAAAGATGGGGCACATAAGCAGAGATTACTGGTCAAAGCCTAAGGAGGACAATCAGCACGAAGGAAAAGAAGAAGCAAAGGTTGCAGGTATTGCACAAGATGCTTTAATATTCTCTTTGCATAATAATATAGAATCTTGGGTGTTAGATTCTGGTGCATCTTTTCATGCTACCCCTAATAGGGAATATTTCTGTGACTATATCCATGGAGATTTTGGAATAGTATATCTAGGGGATGATGAACCCTGTAAAATTATTGGCAAAGGTAAAGTGCAATTGAAAATGTAGAATGGCAACACATGGGTGTTGAGAGAAGTTATGCATGTTCCTAGCTTGAAGAGAAATTTGATTTCTGCAGGAAAGTTAGGGGATGAGGGTTGTACAGTAACTCTCACAGTAGAATCTTGGAAGGTGACCAAGGGTGCACTTGTTATGGCCAGAGGTAAGAGAGTAGGTACTCTCTATTTGTGTAATTGTGTTACTAACAATTCTCCTTCTGTATTATCTACTTCAGATGTGGATACAAAATTGTGGCACTCAAGGCTTGGCCACATGAGTGAGAAGGGGATGTCAATTCTTAAGTCTAAAGGTAAGCTTTTAGATTTGAAAAGCATGGATCTAGAATTTTGTGAGCACTGTGTATTTGGAAAATAGAAAAGGGTTAGTTTTCTCAAGACTGGGTCTACAAAGAAGAAGCATAAGTTACAGCTTACTCACATAGACGTGTGGGGACTGGCTCAGGTAGCTTCTATTGGAGGATCACAATACTATGTTTCGTTCATAGATGATGCTACAAGAAAGGTATGGATCTACTGTATTAAGAAGAAATCTGATGTATTTGAGACTTTTAAGATTTGAAAAGCTATGGTTGAGAATGAAATAGGGAAAAGATTAAAGTGCCTGAGATCAGATAATGGTGGAGAGTTCTATAGTTATAAGTTCAATTGGTATTGTTACATGCATGGAATCTATAGGCAAAGGATGGTTCCAAGGACACCTCAGTAGAATGGAATTGCTGAAAGGATGAATAGAACAATCATGGAGCATGCAAGATGTATGAGATTGCATGCTGGTTTGCCTTTAGAGTGCTGGGTAGAAGCTGTTGACACTGTAGTGTACCTAATTAACAGAGGACCCTCTACAGCTCTAGATGGTGGAATTCCAGAAGAGGCTTGGACAGGTAAAAAGGTAGATCTCTCTTTTCTCAAAGTTTTTAGTTGTGAAGCCTTTGTGCACATAGATAAGGAAAATAGAAAGAAGCTCAATGCTAAGTCTATGAGGTGCACATTTATTAGCTATGGCTTAGATGATTTTGGTTTCAGATTTTGGAATCTAGGAACTAACAAGATAATTAGGAGCCGTGACATTGTTTTCAATGAAAAAGTGATGTATAGTGATCAACTAAAGAAGCTGAATCAATCTGGGCAGAGCAATAGTGAATTGGATGAGGTGATGGTCCAAAATGAGCTCGCAGGAAAAATAAATAATAACTTGCAATAAAACACAGAGACCGACATCGGTAGTATAGGAACCGATGTCGATAGAATAAAAACTGATGTCGGTCATACAGAGACCGATGTCGGCAGGACAGGCACCAGCGTCAGTCAGGCAGAACCAGCATCAGCCAATAACAGGTCTGGAGGTGACCGAGGTCAGTCACTATCAGAGAATTTAGGTGGACAGTGTGTTGTGAACGAGTCTCAGACACCCATCAGGAGGTTTGAAAGGGTAAGTAAGCCTTCAATTAGATATTCTCCTTCATTATTCTATTTATTGCTAACTGATGGTGGAAAACTAGAAAGTTTTGAAGAAGCAATACATGTGGAGTCCAAGAGTCAGTGGGAGCATGGCATGGTTGAGGAGATGGAGTCCTTAAGAGAGAACCAAACATGGGATTTGGTTGAATTGCCAGCTGGTAAGAGAACACTAAAGAATAGATGGACCTATAGGATGAAAGAAGGTGAGAATGGATAGATGAGATATAAGGCCAGATTGGTAGTGAAAGGATTTGCACAAAAGCTAGGTATTGATTTTGGTGAGATTTTTTCTCCTATTGTTAAAATGACTTCTATACAGATTGTACTATCTTTGGTTGCTGTTGAGGATTTGCATTTTGAGCAGCTAGATGTTAAGATAGCATTTCTTCATGGAGATTTGGATGAGGAAATTTATATGGAACAGCCGGAAGGATTTGAGGTCAAAGGTAAGGAGAAGTTAGTGTGCAGATTGAAGAAAATCTTGTATGGCCTCAAGTAAGCTCCTAGACAGTGGTATTTGAAATTTGACAGGTTTATGACTGAGCATGGCTATAGTAGGTGTCAATCTGACCATTGTGTGTATTTTAAGAGATTGGATAATGGTAGATATATTATTCTATTGTTGTATGTAGATGATATGCTGGTTGCAGGATCACACATGTAGGATATCTCTGAGCTTAAGGTGAAATTAGCTCAAACATTTGCTATGAAGGATTTGGGAGTAGCAAAGAAAATCCTTGGCATGAGCATTAAGAGAGACAGGAAAAATCACAGGTTGATATTGTCTCAAGAGGATTATGTGGACAAGGTGTTGAAATGGTTCGATATGCAGGATGCTAAACTGGTAAGCACACCTTTGGCTGGACATTTTAAGTTGAGTAAAGAACAATGTCCTAATTCACATGATGAGGTAGAGTACATGAGTAAGGTTCCATAATCTTCCACAGTAGGGAGTTTGATGTATGCAATGGTGTGTACTAGACTAGATATTGCCCAAGCAGTGGGAGTTGTAAGTACGTATATGGCCAATCCAGGTAAGGAACATTGGAAAGCAGTTTAGTGGATCCTTAGATATCTGAGAGGAACCAGCAGTAGGCACTTGTGCTATGGAGGTTCAGATACTTCTCTACATGTTTATGTAGATTCAGATATGGCAGGTGATTTGGATGGCAGGAGGAGCACTATAGGTTATGTTTTCATTGTAGGTGGAATGGCGGTTAGCTAGAGATCTAAGTTACAGAAGGTTGTTGCCTTGTCAACTATAGAAGCAGAGTATATTGCAGCCACAGAAGCTAGCAAAGAGATGATATGGATGACACGGTTCATGGAAGAGCTTGGAAGGGAGCATGGGAGTTGCAAATTGTATAGTGACAGTCAGAGTGCAATCCATTTGGCTAAGAATTCAGCCTTTCATTCAAGAACCAAGCACATATAGCTAAGGTACCACTTCATATGGTAGGTATTGGAAGATGGTGATTTGAAGCTAGAGAAGATCCATACAGATAGGAATCCTGCTGATATGTTAACCAAGCCGGTTACAAAGGAGAAGTTGAATCTTCATTTAACTTCTGTTGGTCTTCATGATTGAGGTGAAGATAGAGGAGCTAGAAGATGCTCCTGTACAGGTACTGGTGTAGTTGTTTATCTCCAAGTGGGAGATTGTTAAGGTGTGGAGCCTAAAAGCTTCACATATGAGTGCATTACCAAAGTTGTAGGTTTACACAGTCACCGGCATCGGTTAGGAGCGACCCACGTTGGTCCAGTGTAGTTGAAGAGATGCCGGCGTCGGCAGAGGATCGGCTGACGTCGGTCACAGGAAAGCAGGCAAGAACCGGCATCGGTTACCTGTGCTTCCAAAATGCTATTTTTGAGGATAGAAGTGAGTGTTTGCATGATGAGTTTAAGTCTTAGTCTTAAGTTCGCGTTTCTATTATTAGTAAAATTGTTTTTAGATCCCTTGTTCAAGAGGCTTAACTGTTGGTTGTAAGTGCATGCTCAAGTTTCCTATTTTTATTTAGAATTAGATCTTCTTAGCTTTGTGTGATTATTGTAGTAGTTCATTGTATGTGAATGTTGAAGAATAGTACAGAGTTGTATCAATCTAGGTTGTTGGAGTTGATTGTACTTGAGAGAGAGAGCTCTTAAGGGATAGAGATCTAGAGAGAGATCTTGTGCATCTGAGAGAGGTGTGGAAGAAAGAAGTTTCTTCAATTGTATTCCTTTTGTAAAGATTTTTAATACAAGTTTTCAGGGTGGTTTCTTGTATCTCTTGTTCATTGCTATTATTTGATTCTAGTTACTTATCTGTCTGATTTAATTCCACGGTTTATTGCTTTCATAAGTGTAATCTATTGTTGGTTGATCCCCAACATATAGGGTTTAAAATATTGAAACCTTAATAATAAAATATCACCTATAAGGAGAAATCAAAAATTTAATATTTAAATTAAGATGTAAATACAAAAATATAAAACTATAAGATAGTATAAAGAAACCCTATGGGACCATAAAGTTTGTTGTGTTCAAGATAAGGATCGAGTTCACCAGTATGTTTTAATTAATTTTGGATTTAGTGATAAAAATAATCTAAAACATTGATTCTAATAAAATCATATAATATATGTCTAAATTAATCAAATCAGATTGTAAGAGTAGATTATAACTAATTTATTACAATTCATTGTTTATGGAAATGACCTAGAAGTTTTTAGGCTATTTTCTAGTATTTTATAATGTAAATTAGTTAAAAATGATATGTTGGTAATATTTTTTGACTAAGATCAAGAAAATAAATGTGAAACTTGATAGGAAAAATATAGTGTTATTTGGCCACTTCTAACAGCTAGATTCATTTGTGCTCTATTAGATTCATCTAGGAAACATGCATAGATTTGGGATAACTTGTATCATTATGCATGTGCATATAAATAGATATTTTAAATTTAGGTTTATTTATACTTATTCAAATATATTTGGTTTACTTATCTTTTACTCAAAAACCTAGGATGCATTATTGATAAAAATTTGACCTAGATAAAGGGATTAGAAAAGATGGATTGAGCTAACCTCAACCAGCCCTTGATCAGTGGCTAAACACTACCTACTTTACAATACTTTGAAGAGGTATAAAACCACATTTATTTATCCCACCTAAATGAGTGTGTGAAATTTATATAATAATAACATGTTTTACAATCCTATGTATAGCCTTCAACACTTGACAACCTATTAATTCAAACTTGCAATGGTATTCAAACTTGGAAAAGGTCATGTTCCTTTGAGGGGTTTCATATTTGGAAGCTACAGGGAAATAAATTTCAATGTTCATATGTTTTATAGTGATAAATATATATTTTATAGATACAAATAGGGTTAGCCTTGATATTCTTATATATCTAGCTCTTTAGATAATTTCCATTCAAATTGACATGTGAAATGCATAGGCAACCCTTAAGAAGGTTTTGAATCTAGTAAAATATTCATTAAAGAGTATACATATGAGTTTAGATAAGGAAAATGGATTTGGTAACTAATTTAAATTTGTTGAAACTTTCAAGAAATAAGTACACAATGATTTGAGATATAGAGATAGTTTTAGTAAGGTAATAAGTTGTTTAGGTAGATAATAAGGAAATATTGTGTAGTAATAATTTATTTTGGAAAGATCATGCCCATATAATATAGAATGGTTAAGAGAGAATGTGAATGAGATATATTCTTTTATACACAAGTCATGTATATTAAAGCTTTATCAAAAATCATTTTATCAAGTGTCTAATACCAAATATGAGTGTCTAAAGTTATAGTGCTTTGACTTGTGTTACTATGTAATATGTGTGTCTTATGTTTTAGTGTCCATATTTATGGATATTATATTATGAATTTAATGTTATTAATGGTTTGATAAAAACATAATGTAAGTAGGTGGGTCTTACACATTTCTAATCATGCCCTTACACTCGTGCTAGAGGAGGTTGAGCTAGGATATATGATTTTTTGGTATTATATCATAGTGGGTATTAAGTGGATATCTAAAATTTCAAAGACTACAAGTTAGAAATTAGAGATTTGAGGATCTGATGTTGTAACATAACCCCTTCGAGATTTTTATATTATTTTCATTATCTATGAAATTTGTATTTCCATTCACTAAAATCAAAAGAAGATTTAATTTATTTTTTGGTTCATTTTAATTTTTTGTGTTATGATATCTATTTTTAACATTGAGTGGTCTTAGGCATATCTTAATTCATATCTCATATCATGATTACATCATTTGGTATCAAATCAAGGTTTTAGTCCTTGAAAACTAGTATTGTTATCTATATTTTAGAGTGTGGATAAAAAGTATTTTCAAACATCTTGTAGTGATAATATTGGGTAGAATGTGTGTAATTTTTATTGTTTCTAAGTAAATTTCATAGAGATGTTTTTTAAATACAATGAGGTTGCAAGTGGATGGAGTTGACAGACTTACAAACCTAGCAAGATTTATGAGTTATACATAATTATAATTATATGCTATGAAAATAAAACAACTCCAAGGTGTTTTGGTAATGAATGATGAAACAGATATTGAAGTCATATAATAAGTACTTAATAACTATGTCATAGAGGAAAAGGTCAATGAACCCAAAGATATATTATTTTGAGATATTGCAAGGATGATTATTAAAACAAAAGTTGAACCTTGGAATTTATTATATAATTTTCCATCATGAAGAGATAATCAATTAGATCATTAAGTTGGATAAGTATTTTTAGTATGACAATATGTTATATCCAAAGTGAGTTAAGTTCAATAATGCAAAGTTGAAAATTCATTCATATTTATGGTGGGAGAATGTTCAAGATGAAAGATTATAAAAACACAAAGATATTATCAAGACTAAGACTAGATTCACCAAAAACCTATAGGCTAGATTCGTTCTTGTAGTTCATAACATGAGTTTGTTTAAGAAGATTAAAAACTTGTAACAAAGGGAGATGAGTGTAAATAATTACACTAAAGAGATATATAAACTTACTATTAAAGTGGATCATTTTGAATATGATGTTGAAAATGTCTCAAGGTATGTAAATAAGTTATGTATTAAAATTCAAGATGAGTTTGGTATGAATATATTATACCTTATTGAATAAGCTTATTAATGGGCATTGAATGAGAAATAAAATTTATTATGAAAATAGTAATGAGAAGTATGAAGAAAAGGAAAATTCATTTGAGGAAATGGAAAAAGAGGTTGATGTGGCAGAGGTTATTTTGTCTAAGAAGGTAATGCAAGTATCTTGAAGCACAATTATTCTAATTTTTAGAATGGAAGAGGAAATTTTAGAGGTTGTGGATTCTATGGCAAATGTTTTAGATCTCGTGAGACTAGGCATACAAAAAATTAGTTTCCAAATATGAATAATGAATGTGATAAGAGAACTTATGATACTGTTCAAATCACATTATCTGATGAGGAAAGTGTTACATCTATATATAATCTAGATGAACTAGAAACTAGATAAGCTCTCATGATGAAGTGGGTGTTTTTAAGCTTGTAAAAGAGGAGAATAGTCCTACCTAAAGGAATATTTTTTTCAAAAACATTTGTAAGTGTGGAGGTAAGTTATATAAATTTATTTTTAGTAGTGGTTGTATAAACAAAAATATTTCATAGGAGATGGTAGATAAGCTTGGCCTACAAAGAGTTATGCATTTAAATTTATATAAGGTTTCGTTCTTGATGAAAAACATTAGGATTTAGTGAATGAACAATGCCTAGAAAGTTTTAAAATTGGTACATATAAGGATGAATTCATATGTAACATTATTTATATGGATTTTTTAAATATTTTGATTAAAAATCCTAAGAAATTTGATCACAGAGCACAACATGATGGTCATGAAAATAGATAAACATTAGTGAAAAAAAGATAGAAACATACTTATAATTATTTTGATGAATAAAAGTGAAGAAGTGGAAAACAATCCAAAGGTTTTGATAATTTTAATAAAGTTATTTACAAGAAATAAATATGCTTCACATTAATCCCTAAGCCCATAAAAATTGTGATCACAATAGAATGAAATAAATAAGCACTTTTTCATAAGGTGAAGGAGATGATAAGTGAATTTATGAATAATTTTTCAAATGATCTATTGGATGGGTTTCCATATATGAGAAAAATTAGTCAATACATGGATTGGATACCAAGATATATTTTAATAAACAAAGTGGCATATAGGTTGACACCTAAGTATAATGTAGATGTACAATGGAAAGTGGAGTAATTATTAGATAAAGGGTTGTTCAATAAAAGTTTAAGCCTATATGAAATACTAGTAGTGTTAGTGCTTAATAAGAATAGAGATTTGAGAATGTTCACTAATTTTAGATCCATTAACATGATAACCATAAAGTATATGATATAATGGATTACTTGAGTGGAGAAATATACTTCATGAAGACTGACTTAAAGAGAAAATATGACTAGATTCACATAAGAGAAGGTGATGAGTGGAAGATTGTAAACAATACACAATAAGGATTATATAAGTGGTTGGTTATCCCATTTTGGATAAATAATGTACCAAGTACATTTAGGAGACCTAGTAATGAATTTATTAAGCCATTTTTGGGAATTTTTTTCAATGTTTATCTTGATGACATATTGATTATAGTAGGACAAAGTATGAACACTTGTGACATTTTTTCAAAGTGATAGAGAAGTTTTGAGATGAAAATTTTATAATGAATTTATATAAATGTAATTTTATATAGAATAAATTAGTGTACTTGGGATTTGTGATTTCATAAGAAGGTTTAAAGATGAATCTAGCAAAGGTGTGAGCTATACTATATTGATCATCATCATAGAATATATTTGACCCTAATTTTTTCATGGATTTATGAGTTTTTAATATTAATTCATTATTAATTTTAGTGGATCATAGGTAAAAATTACAAAGGTAATGTGGAAAGATAGAAATAATTGTCTATACAATATAAATGGAACATAGTTTATAGTAATTGAGGAAGAAAATAAATGAGCAAGTAGGGTTGGCATTACCAATTTTTGGTAAAGTAATTTAAGTGGATTATGATTCTAGTGCATAAAAATAATTAAATTATTAATTTAATTAAAATTATCACATTTTTATATAAAATTTAAATGATGTGTAATTCAAGCATTCATTATATGATCGAGAGTTTTATCTAATTATGAAAGTACTCAAGAAGTGGACATTATCTATTAGCTAAATATATTATTTTATATATAGATAAATAGGCATTATAATTCATAAATAATAAATTTAAGTTTAATTTTTATTATATAAAGTGGGTTGAGTTCTTATAATTCATTACTCTTGAAGCATATGAGTGGAAATTTAAATAAAGTTGTAGATGGAATGAGCTACAAAGTCTTATTATTAAATTAATTGAGATTGGAAGTCATAGGATTTGATAATATGAAGGGATAATATGTAAATGATGAATATTTTTCAAGAAACATTGATGCCACATGTATAATTAATGAGTATTGATAGGATACCATGGTTAATTTTTTTTCCATAAGGTTTATTCTTCAAAGGAAATCATTTGTGTATATCTAAATGTTAAATGAGATAAAAATTGATTGATAAGAATCATTTTGGAGATTTTTAAAGTCACTTTGGCTATGAAAATAAATTATAACAAGTTGAATAAATCTATTTTTTTTTAGGAATGAGAACATATGTGCATAAATTTGTTTACGAGTGTAGAGTTTAATAGATAGTGAAAGGGATAAGTCAAAATGAAATATTGTATTAATCATTGCCTATTTTAGATAGACCATAGGAGGATATAATTATGGATTTTCTTTTAGTTTTTCCTAAAATATAAAGAGAAAATGACTTGGAATTTGTGATATTTTATATATTTTCAAAGCTGGCACATTTTATGGTTTGTAAGAAGACTATAAAAGGGGAAAATATTATTATTTTATTTTTCATGGAGATTTTAATGTATCATGATTTTATGCTTAGCATGGTGTTATATAGAGATGCAAATTTTGATAGAAATTTATATAAGACATTATACAATAGTTTTAACACCAATTTACATTTCAATTCAACATATCATCCTCAAATGCATGAATACATGGAAGTAATAAATAAATGTTTAGGTAATTTATTGTGATGTTTAATTTGTGGTTGGCTATGAAACGGGATAATATTTGGGCAAAAACTAAGTTTTTATATAATAATTTAGTTAATATGAGTAAATAATAGAAACCATTTCATATTGTGTGTGGGTTAAGTCTAAAATGAGTTATGAAGTTATGTGACATCAAAAATGAACAAAGGAAAAGTGTGGATGCATATGATTTTTTAGAATAGATATGATACATGCATAATCAAGTATGTGAACAATTGGAAAAGAGTAAAACATAGTATAAGTAATGTGTAGACATGAATAAAATGGAAGTATACTATAAATTTGGATAAATGGTCTTAGCAGACTTGAGGAAAGGGATATTTCTAAAGGGGGAATATAATAATTTGAAGTGGAATAATATTGAATAGTGTATAGTGTTGTGGATGTTTTAAGATAATGTATGTGAGATTAAGTTACCTAAAAGAATTAACATTTTGCCTAATTTCAATATGGTGGATTTGTATCCTTATCATGAAGTACATAATAGTGGAAATGTAGATTCAAATTTATATTTATATTCTAAAGACATAAATTATAGAGTAAAAATTCTAGAAAAGAATAAAGAGGAGTTGGAATAGGTGATCGATATAATATTCATCAAAATTATGTGTGATAGAGTATAAATAATATATATCTATTAGAGGGCCAAAACATTGAACATGTGATATGGATAAACACATCAAATTTTGAAAAGCATGGAAAGTCATCTGTAGAAGGCATATGATTCAGAACTCATGTTTCTTTTATTTGACTAGGGTGTATGATACAAGAGCATCCAAGTTCACCTATAATCTTGTATCAACAAAAAATATGTTATATTAGAAAATTTGGATAAGTTTTGTTTTGCTTTATTTTCTAATTGTGTATAAATATTGTTGTAAATTTTCACAAGTCTATTGGTGCATGCAATTTCTGTCTTAGTTTTAATAATATTTGAAATATTCATGCAAGAGTATTTGTTATTTATTTTGATCAAGTGTATTATTTAAAATATTTATAAGTCATTTTTCAAGGTTTGTGGTATCTTTATCAACATCAAAGCATGTACCAAAGTCACTACATATTCTAGTTCTTTTTCACATAATCAAAAGAGTTAGAATGCTACAAAATATATTAGAAGACTTTTATCTTCACCATAAAAATATTGAAATAACTTTAAATAAGTTTAGTGCATGGGATTAACATCAATATTTGGTCTACCATCAATATGCTTAATTTATAACATTTAGATTTGGTATAAGATTACTGAACATACTAATTCCATTTGGGAACCTTGCACTAATGCATAGTAAGATTCATGATAGACATGAGAATTAATTCAAGACAACATATTCATTAGAGGTTCATGTACCTATCAATTGAATTGTATTATTTATGGAGGCATTTAATGTTATTAGTGATCTAATGGATGGAAAAATGTCAAGTTATTATCTTTATAACCATTTCTTGTTGGGTAGATTACATTGGAATAGTAAATGGCGATAACATGTTACATGTGATGTGTTATAATTTATTGAGTTGTATAAATATAAAATAGGCTATATTGTGATACATTATCATTTGGATTGTGTTAAGAATTTATTGTTATTACTGGGTTGTTAAGCACTTAATATAATTAGGTGGGTTTTACACCTTTATAAGGATGCCCCTATACTCGTGTTAAAGGATCTTGGTTTTTGAGATATTATTTTTTCATATTATATCATATAAACTATTATTTTTATATCTAAACTTGAAAATACCATAAGCTAATAAGTAGATATCCAAGGATCTGATGTTTTAGTAAATCTCATTTGAAATTGTTGTTTGTTGTCATTATTTTTGACAGTTTTATTTCCATCCATTGAAATCAAATAAAGTTATGAGATTATTTTTATTTTTATTTTATCAATTTATGTGTTTCATTATTTATTCCAAATTTTGTGTGTTTAATTCATCCCTTAACTAAAACCCCTAATTAAAATTTCATAATTAGATATGCGCATTAGCACAAACTTCATATTTGTAGTGAAACCCTCATGAACAAAATTTAAGAATTAGATATCAGACAATGTAATTTCCTTATTTTAGTGAGTCTAAGGACAACCTAATAGTAATGTGTAATAAATTTAAATAATAATAATGATGAGCTTGGTGTGTATAGTTTTTATTCCTATAGTGAGAAGAAACCAAATCCAACTAAGAGGCTTTTGGTTATTATTATCATGTCCATAAAAATTAAGTCTTATTTTATTTAGATATTTTATTGAATATCCTATATTTTTAACTAACCATAGGGAAGTGACATGAATTCCTAAGCCTTCATCTAAAATATTTTTTTATTATTTGAACATTATTTATTATGGCACTAATGTAAATAGGTGGACTATTGACTCAAAACATAATTTATTCATTTCTTATATCATCCTTAGGAAACTCAATAGAGATTTTTTTATATTGAGGATGGGGTATGGTTTAAATAACATGGACTATGATAGGTGTTCATCATTTATGAGGTTGACTAGATGGTTTTCTTTCATTTTTTATTGTGATTTTTAAATATCTTGAATCTACTTCATGAAAAAGTTATTATGGTAGGGTGATGTTCTCATAAGTTCCATTGGAGGAATATTTCAAAGCATAGTGTTATTTTCTTAAAGTAAATTACATTGAGTTGATTTTTAGTAGGAATCATAATTATGTTTATATGGGTAGATATGATTTTATTTTAGATATTTAGTAATTAAAGTAGGTTGGTCATTATCTTGAGGCTTTGATGGTGGAGTGGATGAGTCAATTGATGGCATGTCGATGGTCATTTTATAATTTGTTGTAGATTTGAGAATCATGTGTTATTTAGAAGGTATTTTAAATTTGGTGACATGTTTTATATTATTTGGATTACATTGGTAATTTTTTGTATTAACATATTGAGAGTTGATGTAGTATTGATCGTAATTGGCATTAATAATATCTATAAAATTTCATAGTGGTGGTATTAAGATTAAAATTTTGTTTAGATATATGTTGAGATTTTTGACATTGAGATTGATTTTATTGATGTGATTAGTTAGATTGATATTTATAATCTTTGATATATTTTTATAGTGATTTTTAATGATAGATTCATGGTTAAATTTTTTACCTCACATGAGGTCATAAGGAATTTTTTTGATTTCATGATAATTACCAAAATTATCATGCCACCCAAAAAACTTATTAGAATTATACCATAGTGGGAGGATTACAAAGGTGAAAAATAAACATTATATAAGGTGACATCCTTTGCTTGATCTCTTATAGACTTGAGGGAGGGTGTATAGGGTTATGATTATTTGGATTGTTTGAAGAAGATGTTCCCAACTTATTTTATTGGAGAGGCTTGATTTATGATGTGTTGGTGTTGATTTCCTTAGTTGATGTTGGAAAATATTCCCTACTATAATTTTGAAAAGGTTCAAATTTATTCATAATGTAATCTTTTCACTTGGGTTCATCAAAGGCTTCATCAAAAGTATTAGAAAATAAGGACCTTAATTTATATTTAATCAAAACAATGATGAATATTTTTAAAATATTTTCTTAAATCATGTTGTGATACAATATATGAGCTAAAAAATTGCATCATTTGATGAAATAATGGGCAGATTCCTTAGATAAATGCTTACCATTAATAAAATCTCTAAGGATATTTTTAGGAAGATAATTTTATTGGAGTTATATAACTAAATCATTCATTATATCTTATAGCTTTCTAATTAAATGGGTTAAAAATTGATTTTACCAATATAATGCATTCTTAATAGCGTTCTGACTATAAGCTTGGTAGTTTCATAGGTATTAATTTAAATCCATTATTTTTAAAGGTCCGCAAATGTTCTAAGATGTAGTGTTGGAATGGTAGTCCCATCATATGTTATATTTGGATAGGTACCTCAAATATTCATAAGAAAAATATAGGGAGCTAAAGTTTCATTTCAAAGTGTTTGAATAACCTTGTTATGAATAGGAGTTTTGGGAATAGGATTTCAATTAGAAATTTTTAGGGGAGAAGGAGAAGAGTATTGATTAAATTAATTCTAAATAACTTATTGAGTTTGATTCACCATTTAAAAAATATGGTTTTGCATTTAGAGAATTATATTATTATTAGTAACTTGCATGAGGGGCATTTGGTATAACACCCTAGTAATGAGTTTTTTACTATCAATAGGAGGATTTTGACTAGTGTTATTTATAAAATTATTAATAGGATGAGGATTATAAGGATAAATATTAATGGTGTTATTGTTAAGAGTAGGAATGTAGTTTAAAACTATATATATATATATATATGTAGATTTGTTCATGGTTTTAAGGATTCCATATTTGTAATAATTGTAAATAACAAATCAATCAATATCCTTGATATGTTTTTTAATATTTTCATGATCACTATACAAAGAGAATGGAACCATATTACATTGGATAGATCAAGATTGAGACTAAGGAAAGTTGTACCATGAGGAGTTGCCTTCAATGGTGAGCATGGGAGGGTTAAAGGAGTAACTTATATAAAATATATATGATTTGAAACTCACTATAAAAACCCTAAGGGGAGAAATAATTTAAAATGATGGAAAAATCTAAGTTCAAAAAATAAAAACATGAAAACAATTGAACATGACACTAGGATAAGATTCGCATTGTATCACTAAAATGTATGTAGGATGAAAAAAATAAACAATATAAAATATCATTTAATATATAAAATAGAATAAAATCATAGTAGATCCAACATATATACAATATGTCATTCTAAAAAGTGGGTTAAGGTTATAAATAATTTTTTTTGTAATAAGGATATCAAAGATATAATTAAGAACTCTATGTAAGGAACTGATGAATAAAAAGTCATGTAGATATAACATGTAAAATGGGTATGATAAAGATAAAAAAATTATTTTATGTGGTAACCAAGATCTATTTAATATAAGGATTTATAACCAAGTGGTATATAATATAAGGTTATAACCCAGAGGTATCTAATCAAAGGAGCTATAACCAAGTGGTATCTAAATTGAGGCTATAACCAAGAGGTGTAAATAAAGTAAATAAATCATGAAAAGATAGCATATAATAATAATCACATACTAATCTAGACATGGAATATAATGTAGTTACTAAAATATGCTCTCCATTACTTGATAATGAAAATCTTGACACACATGACTTGAACACTTGAGCAAATTCATAATCTGCCATTATCTCATGGTTACATGTTATCTTATGAGTTGACCCTTACATTATGTTTTTAAATTCCTACATTAACCTCGCCATTTTTTTCAAACTTACTAAATATACTACACAAATTTATCTAGATTCTCATTTCAATTTGCATGTACATAGGTCAATTCCACCAAATAAGTTTAATATTACTAGTTGACAAGTTCAATATTACCAATTGATACTTTATCATGATTTTAACTTATATAATATAATCATAGTCAAATAGTCACCTATAAAATCTAAGTATTCATATTTTTATTATAATTACTATATTTAACATATACCACTTGTCAAATAAAAAGAATCAATCTCAAGATTTTACATTCATATGTATACTTAAATGCCATATTATTAATTTGAATCATATTAAAGTTTTCTATCTTAATTATATTAAGTAATCCACATTAATCCAAGATAGAATAATCCATATTGGTGAACTAATACACATATCAAAAATTGCAAAAATTATAAGTTTTTTTTAGGGTTTCATCCTTCCAAGGTTTCATAATTTTTTTCTTTAGGTTTCAAATTTAATTTTTTATCTCCTTACACAAAATATTTTTAATATTTTCCCCTTGAGTTTCATTGATTTGATTTTTGATTTCTATGCACAATATGTTTTCACCTTTAGCCTTAGAATTTCATTAGGGTTTAATATTTATAAGGTTTCAAATGTTTTATACTATTGCTTCAAATTTCATTTCATATCTCCTTATACAAAAAAATATTTTTTATCTAAGGGTTTCATTGATTTGATTTTATATTTTCATACACAAAGATTCTTTTCAACTTTGGCCCTAGCCTCATTTATACTTATATGATCATATCATGTACCATCCAAGAAGTATATCTCCCTTATACATCTAAGATGCAATGTCATATTAAGTGGGACCCATATAGATCATAATCAAATTCATTCTAATTCATATGAAATGGATTCAATGAATGTTTCTTCTTCTTTTGATGATGCAATTATTCATGAATATGTGAAAATAGATGATTATGTTGATATTATTCAATTGAAACATGATAATAATTAAAAAAAAAACATAATGACTAAGGTAATTAATTATGAGGGCCTAGATATAATTGATCCCAATGGACTTAATGGGTTAGATCCTCACCAAGTTAAATCTTTATCTAATTTTTGTCAAAAGTTCTATCAATATCATAAAGACATGGGTATAATTGTACATTTTATCCTAGCATTTAAGGTTTCACACCAATCAAATATTGACACATCTCAATTACCTAAATAATATACCTTTAACAACATTATCCAATACTTTTTATCTAGTGATTCCACAGTAGGTATTCAAATCACTACTATTTGTACTATGCCTACACTTACACCTCTAGTGACCTATGTAACATTTACCCAAATTGAAGGATTTTTCTTAAGAACATTCATCAATGATAAATGAAAGTGCATAAAAATAAAGAGAATAATAGCAAAGTTACCTCTAAAATTGTAAATAACAAATGAGATAATAATTTTAAAGTGTGAAATTAAATGTATCAGAGAAAAATCTACATGATCTTATTAGAAGGTTTGTTACCAAAATCTCTACAAATATAAGATTAAATCAAGGGAATAATGATAAGAAGAAAGAGAGATGAGTTTATATTAAGGAAATAAGGAGAGGAAGGGATATTTTATATAGCTAAAATAAAATATTTGGAGTTATAAGGAATCCATTTATTACCTTACAAGTATCCTATATGTGTGACACTTGTGTTCTAGTCCCTTAGAAATTGAAAGGAGGTGTGTGCCAAGTGGGGGAAGGGGTTATTAATGAAAGTCACTCCCAAATCCTAAAATATAATAAAGAGGTGAGAGATACCTCATGTACTTTTGATTTATATGAATTATTAATTCACATAAATAATAATTCCACACACAAAAATGAAACTTGGGATAAAATAAATTATCCTAAATAAAGGGTAATACTAATAATTCCCTTAAAATTTTATTTAGGGGTTTTACAAACAAATGATAAGGGAGGAAACATCACTAACTCTCCCCCTTGATGATAACTTCCTTCAATCCTTACTTATTACAAAAGAATACAATTTTTTCTTTAAATAATGGCTTCATGAAGATATCATCCATTTGTTCTTTAGTAGGATATAAATAGAGAAAAATTTGATTGCCTTCAATAATTTCATGCTAAAAGTGATGTTGAATATCAATTTCTTTAGACTATTCATGGAAAACCATTTTTTCTAAGGAAATGTCACTTTGATTATCACCAAAAATTAGAGTAATCAAATGTTGAGAGTGGCAACAATATGCAAGAAGTTTATTAATCCAAATAAGTTCCTTTGTAGTGTGATTACAAGAATTATAATTAGTTTTTGTGGAATATAAAGATACGATAGTCTAATTTTTACTATTCCATGAGATTATGCCAGAACTCAAGGAAAAAATAACCACTAGTAGATCTATGATCATTAGGATCATCAGGCCAATTAGAATCATAATAACCTATAATAGAGAAAGTGTTATTCAAGGTATACTTAATGCCAAAATTTAGAGTACCTTTTATATAATGAATAATTTATTTATAAACTTTAAATTGAGTATCTTTAGGTTAAGACATAAAAAAAAAGAAATTAATCTAATAGAAAAAGCAATATCAGGATGAGTACGAGTAAGATAATTCAAATTGCCAACTAATTGTCTATAGAGAGTTATATCAACAGGTTCGGTTTCCATGTCATCAAGTAATTTGACACAAATTTCACAATGGATGGTAAATTTTTTTCAATATAACATATTAAAACTAAATAAAAGGTCATATGAATATTTATATTGAGAAATAGAAATGTTATCTTTTTCTTTCCAAACTTGAATACATAAAAAATAATGTAAGAGTCCCAAATGAGTCATTTTAAATATATTCTTCAATGCATTTTAGTGTAATAAATCATTGAAATATTACTACTAGTTATGATTAATTTATCAACATACAAAACAATGATAACTATTCCATTTGGATTGTTTTTGACAAAAAGATTAGAATCATTAGAACTATGATTAAAGCCTTGAGCTATAAAAAATTGATAGATTTTGGAGTACCATTTTCCAAGATATTATTTCAAATCATAAATAGCTTTGTTTAACTCAAAAATAAAATTTTAATTGCCTTTATTATTAAAACTATGGGGTGAAACATGTAAATTTCTTCATGCAACTCACCATTTAAGAAAGCACTCTTAACATCCATTTGATAAACAAGCCAATATATGTGAGAAACTAATGTTAAAATAACTTTAATTGTGGGCATCTTAGCAACAATTACAAAAGTTTTATTATAGTCAATTACTTTACTTTGTGAAAAACATCTATCAACTAATCTAGATTTATATTTCTCAATTTAATTATTAGAATTGAACTTAATTTTAAACAACCATTTACAACTTACCAAATGATGCCTTTTAGGGACAGGGACTAAGTACCAAGTGTTATTAGAGATCAAAGAGTTTTATTCATCATGCATTGTTTTTTCCCAATGAGGGTGACCTTGAGCTTGTTTTAATGTTTGAGGATAATTATTGTTCATAATTTTAGACATCAAAGTATAATTATAAAAAAAAGCCTATTTTTACTAGTATCATTAAGATCTACATTGATTCCAAAATCTTCTATAGTAACCTTGACCCACTTAGGAATAACATTACGTAGAATAAGAATAGAAAAAGGAGAAGGAATGTGAGGAAAAAAATCATTATGCACCACATCATTATTATCATCACTTGATTGAAAATTAAAATAAGAATAAATTATATCAAGAGAATTCGAATTGAAAGCACAATCAAGTACACCATTTTTAGTAATGTTAACATCCCTTTTAATCTTTATTTTTTTAGTTTGAGGATCATGCACCCTATAATATTTATATTATTAATCATAACCAAAAAATTTAAAATTTTATACTTTATAATCTAACTTATTATATTTTTCTATTGGAATATGAATAAATGCATCATAACCAAAAATGTGTGAATGCTTTAAATTAGATTTTCTACCACTCAAAGCTTATTCATGTGTAATATTTAAAACAAGTTTAGTGGGAACCATATTGATGATATAGATAAAAATATATATATATTCATCCAAAAAAAATTAATGCATATTTTTAGCAGGAAACATAAACCTATCCATTTCAGTGATAGTCATACGTTTACATTCAACAATGTCATTTTGATCCGATGTATAGTAAATAGTTTTCTCATGTTTGATACCATGTTTCTTACAATATAAAAGAAAATAATTTTTAACATATTAAATACTATTATTATTTCATAATATGTGTAAGTATCAAAAGGTATGAAACTCAATAAAAGTGTCTAAAACTTGATCTTTAGTTTAAAAGAATTAAATCCAAACTCACCTAGTGCAATCATTAAAAAAAATTAAAGCATACTTTGAACCATTAATATAATGAGTTTTAATAGGGCCTAAAATATCACTATGAACTAAATGAATATTTTCAATAGCATGCCAAGATTGATTCTTAGGAAAAGTTTATCTATAAATTTTACTAGCCATATAACCACTACAAACATAATTAGTGGAAGGAATTTTAGGTAAACCTTGCACCATATTAAATTTGTTCATAATTTTAATAGTTTGGTAATTAATATGTATTAATATTGAATTCTAAAAGGTAACATCATTATAAAAAAGTAAAACATGAGAAGAGGAGAAAGAAGAGAATCTAGTAAACTTGAATAAATTATCATTGTTTATAAAAGAAGTAACAACTACTTGAAAATATTACTTAGTACATTTAACATAATAAGTATCATTAGATAATTATAATTTATAGTATTATTTTCACAATTTAAGAATAGAAATTAAATTCAATTTCAAATCAAGAACAATCAAGACATCATTCAATTCACCATTAGGGATTTTAATAGTTCTTATGGCTTCAACATTGCAAAAAGCATTATTTACAAGATTTAATTTATTATTAAAAATATATAGCTATAAGGAAGTAAAAAACTTAGCATTAGATGTCATATGTTGAGTATCATAAGAACAAACAATCCATTCAATAGGGGAAGCACACAAAGTACAAGTAAAAGTAGATCTAGTATTAGACTTTTGTTTCTTTTGGGTCTTAGTATTACTATTGCTAGCATTGTCTTTGACTTTAAGATTTCCATTTTTAATATAAAATTTTTATTAAAAAAATGAGTTTCATCATATGTGTTTTTATCACAGTAATTACACTGTAACTTATTCTTAGGTATTGAGTAAGATTTTTGTTCTTTTTTATCATGTGTATTATTAGACTTAACATGTTCTTTGTCATTTTTGTGTTGGTGTTTCGAAACAAAAATATGTTAATTATTATTAAGACTACCAAATTGAATTAATTTTTTTTCTTTTTAATAAAACAAAGTACAAAATAATTCAAATATCAAAAAAATAAATAAAGTAGAAAAAACTAGTTATAAATGAACATTTTTAATAAACTACTGAAAAGGTTGAGGTTAACACTTTTTCATGATAATATGAATCAAATATAAATCTGAAAGTTTAACACCTAAACAAGCTAACTGAGAATTAAATAGTGAAACTTAATCAAAAAACCATTTGATCTTGATCTTGAATTTTATGAGATTCATTCCCATCATCATAAATAAATTTAAGATTAAACCAAGCATTGGATGCAAGAAGACAACCATCAATGTGCACATGTAGTTTTGGGGTCATAGCCATGCCAATAAATACTAAAGCCTCATAATTTTTAACTTTTCATTTGTCTTGGACATCGATGGTGGTAGTCTTTTTATCAGTCATTGGATTTTTGACATCTACTATACACACCAACTATTTAAAAGTGAATATGTATTGCATATGTAGTTTCCATAAATGGTAATTAGTGGATGGGAGTTTTAATTCAATAAATAATTGAGTAATTTTACCAAAAAATATCATTCAATACCCAAAAAGTGAATAGACAAAACAAATTACTTAAAATGAAGGGGGCATAGAGAAGGGAAATGAAGCGAAAAATAATTAGACTAAGCCAAAATTTAAAATAAATGATAAGGAAATGAAAATTAAACTAGTTTGAGAAATGCAAAAAAAAAAACACAATAGTTTGATTTAAACTACAATATGGCTTCAAAATGCCTAAATTTAAAAAAAAAATTATAACATTTTGATTTATTTTTGAAAAAAAATATGATGATCTAAAAGAATTTTTTTTGGTAAATTAAAAAAAATTTACCTAGAAAACTTAAGACCACACCAAAATATAATGAAATAGAGATATTTAAAAAATGTACTTAATTAATCTAAAAATACTAAAAACATGTTTAATTGAATGAGTTTTTAATTTTATGAAATAAATTAATGCATTACACATGTATTCTAAAACTAAACAAATACTCTTTGATAAAAAATGTAAAACAATGATTTGTTTTTTTCTTTCTTATGGAACATAAAATAATATTTAAAAAAATGTTACAAATAAATCAAGTTAGATTAAACAACCAAAGATTTGAGTTTTAAAAAAATGGGAAGAGCTTGTACAATGAACCAAAGATGGAAAAAGTTGAATATTTTTTGTCATAGAAAAAAGCTAAATTACTATTAGAAAAAAAATGGCGAATAGCCAAAAAAGTTAATTAAAACAAAAATAAAAAGGGAATAATAAATAAAATACATTGAAGATAAATGAAAGGAATAGAGGATAAAAACAATTAAAGAGAAATGGTAAGTGAACTATTATAAAAACATAGAGTACAAAAAAAATAGTTTGAAAGAAAGGAAGATGCACCAAAATTGGGTGACACTATTGGGAGAAGGTCATGCTTGAGAAATTGAGATGTACTAGGAAGAAGATAAACACTATTTTTTATTCTCTAAAAAAAAACTAAGAAGACCTTGGCACAACTAGGGAGACCGAATGTTACTGAGATACCATAGGAAAGAAAAGAAATACATAGGTTAGGATGCACAAGAAGCATTAATAGAGTTGAACAAATAACCAAACAGGAAAAAAACATAGAGGAAATAAAATTTAGTTTATTTAAGACAATATAGCAAAAGGAAACCAAAAAAATATCATGGATCAAAGGAGAAAATTTAGAAATCACCAAGATCAAGAGGAAGGTGCAAGATTGACTAAAAAACTACAACATAGGAACAAAAAAGAAAGAATGCTCACTACAATAAATTTGAAACAAATATTTTATTTAATGTTAAAGATAAAATTCTCATTTAAAAAAAAAAAAAGAATTATATATATATATATATATATATATATATATATATATATATATATATATATATATATATATATTCTCCTTAACATAGAAAAATAAATTCACAAAATAGAAATCTAGAAGCAGAATGATTTTTACAATAGTGAAATAAATGTGGAAAATAACTAATCAATAAAATTAGAACAAAGATGAAATTTAAATCCTAAATTTTTTTTTCTTGTATGAGCTGGAAATAAAAAAAATACTTGGAGGTCCTCTCAAAACTAGGAGAAAAGTTTAAAAATTCTCCTTGGGAGCAACCCGCAACACTTAGTTAGGGAGCATAAAAAAATCAAGCAAAAATATAGAGGGAAACAAATTTTATTGAAGATAAAGGGTGGAGACCTTCCAAATAAAATTTGAAATATTTCCCAAAAAAATCTCTATGATTCTAAATAAAATGTCAATAAAATGAACTTATATCTAATACCATGAAGGATTTATACCAAGAACATTCATCAATGACAAATGAAAGTACATAAAAATATATAAAATACAAATCAAAGTTACCTCTCAAGGTGAGAACCATAAATGAGACAAGAATTTTAAAATGGGAACCCAAATATATCAAATAAAAATGTATGTGATCTTATTAAAAGTCTTGCTACCAAAATCTCCACAAGTATAAGATTGAATGATGATCACAATGAGAAGAAGAGAGAGACATATGATTTTATATTAAGTAAATAAGGAGAGGAAGGGATGTTTTATAGAGCTAAAGGTAAAGAATGGAAGTTACAAGGAATCCCATTATTTCCTTACAATCATCCTATGTTTGTGCTACTTGTGTCCTAGTCTACTAGAAAGTGAAGGGAGTTGTGGGCCAAGTGGGGTAAGGGATTTCTCATGAAATTAACTCATAAATACTAAAGGATCATAAATATGTGAGTGACACCTAATGGAATATGAATTTATGTGAATTAATAATTCCCATAAATAAGAATTCCACACACACAAAAAGGGAACTTAGGATAAATTAAATTTTTTAAATAAAGGTTAATCCTAAGACAAATATTTGGAGTAACATGTATACTCTTAAAAATGTTTATACCTATTCCAACGTAGGAAATATTTACCCCTCCTATGACTACTACACATGTTCCATCACTAACCTAACCTAATGCATGACCCCTTGAGCAGGATATTATAACTTTACATGCTAAGGTGTTGCAACTAAATCAAAATGAATCAAGAGATAGTCATTCCATGGATTCACATGCTTTTATTTATAACCCATTATCCCCTAATATAGCATCCTACCCTTCACCAATATTATTTTTAATTCATAATATTCCATTATATGAATGTAAAGGTGATCCCAAGAAACACCCTAGATTATTCCCTGTAGCATGCTTTGGCTATGCATACAATGATAAAATATTGACCAAATAATTTTAAATTTTAAATGGTTCTATGATATCCCCCTCTAACATGTAATACCATTCAACCCCTTGGATAACCAATTATTAGAGAATTTTTTCATCAACATCTAAGAGAAGCTATCCTATGCATAAATTTATAAGCTTAAACAAGGGTCCAATGAACCAATTTAATATTATGTACACCAATATAAGACCAATCTAGCCAATATTACTAACTTAATGGATACAAATGAGTTAAAATATACATTCAAATAAATTTTACTAGCATTAATCCATTAGTCCATTACATTAAATAGATTTGAATCATTTGATGATTTATGCCATACAATGAAGGATAAAGTGGTTAAGTTAATATATTTTTAAAAAATCAAGTATAAATCAACTCATATGACTACTTCAAAATGAATTTTTAAATAAAACCAAGTTATAAGATTAAATAAAATGGTAACAAGAATGAGGTAAAGATAACACTAAATGAAATGTTGTAACCTAAAAACTAATTATAATTGACAATACCATCAAAGAGGTAGTTTTACATATAACCATCACCTCCTCATCTATTACTAAATAAGTTACTCAAGTGTAAACTTATCTTACTTATTCCTCCACAATATCTCTATCTAATTAGTCCTAGACCAAGAAGCTATGAAAGTAGTGTATATTTTGACTATCATCAAATTATGGGGAATTTAATGAACATATGTTTAAAACTAAAACATAAGATACAAGATCTTATAAATGACAAAATTATCAATTTGGAAAATTCTATCAAGGATTATATACCATGTATGAAAAGGATAGGATTATCTAAAGCTATCCACTTTATCTTAATAGACTAATACTTGAATAAGGTTAATCAATAGATCGTGTGTATACTTAGATGAGTCAGTTAAGACCAAGAATAGTTGTAGACCTAATATAGGGTAATATAAACTCAAATTTCAAGAGTAAAGGGCTCAAAATCATGAGCCAATGACATGGGATATAGATATCAGTGGGGCTCAATGATGGGTAAATTATTTTAAGGATGCAAGTAAAGTAAATAATGGGTAAGAGTTACAATTAAAATTAGATTATGGGAAAGTGATTGTAAATAATGTAAGGTGTAATTGTCAATAAAATAGAGGTATATGAAACCTAAGTTGATAAATGGTAATAGCAAGAAACCCTATATTTATACTAGTGCATTTAGTATAAGGAAGAGCATAAGCAAGGATACACACATTTATCCACTAATAAATAAATAAAGCAATGTCTAATCTAGTAATTAAATAAAGAGAATAGTATAGGGATATAAATACTTACCTTTCGGTGGACCCATTTACGCTTCAATCTACCCATTTGGATCAAGTGGCACTTTTCAAGAGATGTAAATTTAAGACCTAAAATGGTGATATGAATACTTATATATCATTAGTTAGTAATTTCGTAGATGTCTCCTTTTGAGCCTCAATGACACCACAACACAAGACCTCCAAGATACCATTTTATGCCCTCTAACTCTCCCAAATACTAATTATCAAAAAATATAATAGTGAAAGTATATTATATGAAAGTGTTGTATTTTTGGAATGAAATATTACCCCTATATATATGGATTTGATACCCAAAACTAACCCTAAACTCTAGGTCAATAGTATCATCTAGGTTGATAAGGTTCAAATATGTTGGCAAAAAAAGCATCGTATCAATTAGTTTAATATAGTACAAATGATATGAGAAAAACTCATAATTATATAAATTTGGTGTAGACATGAATATTAAAAATAAATATTTAATAATTCTTATTCTTGAAACCTTTACCTTGCTTGGCCAATTCACCATTCCGATAACCCACAATCTCTTAGAAAGCCTTTAAAGACTTGAAATTACTAAGAGCATATTATAAATTTCACTATTTTATCCATATTCATCCTTATTTAGTAGATATTTTATTATCAATATTGTTTCAAAATTTTATATCATTTTATTCCAAGTGTGCACTAGGAAAATAGGGGTGCACTATGCACATGTCCAATAGTGTGAACTTAACTCTCATGCTCTAATAGTTATCTTTTCAAAATGAAATGTTTCTTAATGACTTTATTATGAATATTTATAGGTCAATTATCATAAATATTATAAATATTTATCTATAAAATCACATAAATGGTTACACTTTAAAGGGCCTAATAATGACTTATAAGGCATATGCCTTTATAATTTCAAAATCATGTATTTTCTATGTAAAGATATATATTACAATTATGTTGCAATTTTACATTCCTTAGTAAAGTATGGCATTATTTATTTAAATTTTAAGGCATCCTTTATCAATAATTATAATCAAATTTAATATTTACATTTAAATTATCTTCCCTAAATTTATAACTACATCTACTTGAGGTCTTTTGGGTTATGTAGGTAATACTCAGTCAACAAGGGTTTTCTAAGGATAGTTCAATCATTACCACTTCTTCTATTTTTCCCCATTTTGAATTTGATATAATTTTGTGTTTTTTCATAGTAATAAGGTTTTTATTTTAATATTATTCCACCCATAAATTTAGACTCTGCACAAAATTAGGTCATATATGGACACAAGTGAATAAACCTAGATTTTTAGATCCAGTATATAGTATGAAAGGACAAAGTAGTAGTATACAAAAAATTATGAATTGAATTATTATCCACATCATAAAAAATTGTCCCAATAGATATTGAGACATTATTTTTTAATATATTTGTGTTTTTAATCTTAAAAAAGTTAATACAATCTGAAATAAATCAATTGTAATGACAATTATCTAACCCTAACCCTTTTTTTTTATTTTTTAGAAATTTATAAATTTTGTAGATCTATTTATTTTATTATAATATTGCTTATATTTCATCCTATATTATATTTAAATATTTTACATTTCCAATTAGAGTTAATTGTAACTCATAATTAATTTTAGTGTAAACATTTTGGTGAATTCACTATAGTTAAAATAATAATTATTGTTTGTTGATTTTTGGCTTAGAGTTTCAAATAAATTCCTAAAAATAAAATAATAGTCCATAAACTTGGATAATATATATGACATAATGATTTATATTTGTATACTTTGGAGTAATCTGACATTGAAACTTTTTATCTTGTCACATTGGATAGATATAGACATAACGACTCTTTCTTTCAACTTCAAATTTTGTTATTTTATTATAAAAATATATTTAACCTTTATTTTACTTTATTTTTATTATTATTTTATTGTTTTATAAATATTTTCTTGTAGTTTTACAACTAATTATCTTTTTTCATAAAGGGATACATATTTTTTTATTTATAAACATCATGGTGTGAGGGGTTTTACTCTAATACTCATAACATAGTATAGATCCAAACACGGATTGTAGTTTCCATGTGCCTTATGCTATATTAAAAACACCTAAGATACTTTATTTACACCAATAATAATTCTCTTTTATTCATCAAATTTATGGTGCACTCAAGAGGAGCATATTTCCTCAGGAAGTTACTCTCAACTTACCCTCAAAATTAGGGTTATATGGATACATACATGGATCTACCTCTGTGGTTTGCTCTGAAACATTGGAGTGACACTAATAAAAAAATGTTTAATTATTTTGAAAGCCTAAAAATCATTGAAACCCTTACCTATATACCCTATATCCTTGATTTTTTTTTGCATTATCTCATTAGATAGTATATTTATTTGATTTTATCTTGTACACATAGTCATAATTCTATTGATTCATTATGTAACACTAGAATAAGTGTTTATTTCCTTTTACATCACAGTGGGCTTAATAAATGAATATCACCTTCATATTTTACATAAAATTATGATTTTATTGTCATTTATCACATTGAATTTTAGTATGTTATTCATTATGTACAAACATTTTAAAATTAGTCTAATAAATAAAATCAATCAAACCTTGAGGACTTATATTCTCTTTTTACTTCTTATTATGCTCATATTGCCTCTTCTCCTTATTTTCCTAAATCCCTCCCTTCCTATGAGTCAGGTCTAGGCAAGAATAATATTATTTGAGGATGATAACTCTCATTTAATTTATCCAATATTGGAACTATAGGCCTTAGTTATGAGATATAATACACCCCTTATGGACAAAGTCATGATACACTATCTCATGAGTCATACCCTTTGCTTCGACAACTTGTAATATCTAATATAAGTTAATTCCTATCACAACTAAACATAAAATACCATGTGATCAATCTTTCATGCTTCCTTATATTCACCCCTATCCTACCCCTATTATACTATATTCTATATCCCTTATTTTTCCAAAACTTATTTTAGACCCTCAAGTTGACGTTGTTAAAACTAGAAGAGGGTGATCTCCCTTCACTTCCTAACCCCAAACACCTATTATAGATATTCATCCTCCAAAAAAATAAATACAAGCTTCCAAACCCAAGGGGTATGATCTCATTGAGTAATTATGTAATACAATAGCCAAGATTGTTATTCTAGAATTATTGAAAAGGGTACCAATTTATAAGGATATTTTATATGCAATTTTGTGAGATACACCTTTTCAAAATTACGTGCTTCAATGTTTTATCTATTAAATATTATGTTTACAATACATATTAAACACTTACAAGTTATTTACATGATTTATACACTAATTCAAATTTATATTCAAACTACATGATTCAATTTAATATAAAATATCTTCATATGATTCAATGTTAATTCTCTAATATCTTGATATAATTCAAGCATGAAAAATATTGTTACATGATTATCTCTTTCACAAAAACTCCCACTTTTTATTTTGAGGCAAGTTATTTATAGGAAATTCCCTTCATCTCAAAATATAAGCATAATAATGGGATTATCTCCAAGATTTCACAATAAATACATTTTATATTTAATAGTTTACAATATGAAAAAAATAGAATTGTAAAACTATTGGGGCATTTGGATTGCTTATTTAACCCACTATTATAACTACTCAAACATATATAAACTTGTGAAAAGATAATTATAATATTTAAAATATTTTTCAAAAGATCAAATTATCACTCTATATAATATAGGGGGCATGATATTCATTCATGTCCAAGCTACTACTTTTTAAATTTAGATTTATCTATTTCAATGTTTCAATAATTTACAATTCGAATCTAGATTCATCTGCAATAGTGTAATTCATATTTTTTAAGTGGACCACATTTTATATTAGTGATTCTCCACATCTTGGTTTTGCTTTAGTGAGCCATGTACTACTTCACACCTCTTATCTTATTTCATCAAGTGAGATACGTCAAATCTTAGTGATGCACAATTTTTTGGTTACACTTCAACAAACTACTTTATTGGTTCTCATATATTTAATCATTATATATAAGTCCATTCTTGTTGGATCATATAATATTTATAACTAAATAGTTTCATTTATTCTTCAAATTGATACTTGATCATGCTCAATTTCCACATGTCCATCACTCTTCCATGTTTCTCAGTAATAGGGCATGCACATCTCCAAGACAAAGACAAATTGTGTATACACACTCAAGTTTACATTTAATTTATTCTAGTAATTTTATACATCAATATAATAAATAGGGGTAAATTTAGACACTAAACTTTAAACAATAAATGTTTGACAATGCTTTTTCTTGACAATTTTACTTTGTTTGGCCAATTTTCCATTATAATAACTCACAATCTATAAAAAAACCTTAAAAGTATTGAAATAACTCTCAACATATTCCAAAATTCCCTATTTTATCCCTATTTAATAGATACTTTATTATTGATCTATTTTTAGAATATTTTTTTCTTTTAATATAAATGTACACTAGGCATATAAGAGTGTAGTACACATATGTCTAGTAGTGTAAACTTAACTCCCATGATATAATGGTTATATTTTCAAAATGACATGTTTTAATGGATTTTTTTGCATATCAATAAGTTAATTATCAAAAATATTCAAAATATATCGCTATAAAATCACATTACTGGTCACACTTTGAATGACCTAACAATCACTTTAAAAAAATCTATCTTTCTTATTTTAGAAGCATCTATTTTATGAATAAATATCTCCATTATAATAATTTTGCAATTTTATAGTCCTTGGCCATGTATAACATTGTTTATTTTAGGTTGAGGGCATATTTTTTCAATCATTCTAATAAAAAAATTTGTTTCATGCATATAATCTTCCTTAAAGGGATAACTACATTAACATGAGGCCTTATAGGCCATGTAGGTAACACTCAGTCAACAAGGGGTTTTTTAAGGATAGTTTGATCATTCTCACTTCCCCAATTTTATCCCCATTTCACATTTGATATATTTTTATGTGATTGTGTATGAATAAGGTTATAATTTTATAGGTATTCCATGCATCAATTTAGGCTTTGCACAAAAACATTTCACATATATATGCAAGTAAACAAACCTAGATTTTTAGATCTAACACATAGTCTAATAGGACCATGTCACAATACATAGACATAAATACATTACGCTTTTATCTACCTCCTACAAGTTTTTCCTAGTATATAGTGAGGTACTATTTTCTAATACATATGTTTTTTTAGTTATTTTTATATATTCAAAGCTTAGATAAATTTAATATTATCTAAAATAATTTTATGTGAAGGACAATTCTCTAACCCTTACCTTAGTTTCTATTTTTATGAATTTACAAATTCTATAAATTATATAGATATCTATATTTTACCATATTTTGTCTTATATATCACCTTATATTATATTTAAATAGTTTACATTTCTATTTATATTTCATTTTAATTCATAATTAATTCTATTGTAAATAGTTGGTTGATACAATGTAGGGAATACTTAAGCACAAAATAACCTATATTGGCTAGGCCTATATAGTAGGATAGAGGAAAGATAGAAAATTTTAAGAGAAAGAAGATATATAGGTAATAAAAATAGATACTTGGAGGAGGTCAAACTAATATTGGTGATGGTATGATATAAAATTATGAAAAAATCTCTCATAATGTACCACAATATGATCCCACCCCATTATCAATACACCCTTTAAAGTTTTCACTTAGGGAGATTAATGCACTAACAATCCCTTACAATATAAGTGTCATTTAAGTGGAAAAAGTGAAAATATCAAGTGTATACATATGCCCCACCTAAATCTCATCACATCTCATAATAATGTAACATGGGATGGTGCTTTAGGATAGAAACAAAACAACAAAAAAGAGCATAACTAAAAATAAATGCCAAAATAAATAGTGACATGATTAATTGAAAGTAAAATATACATAAATTGACCTAAATTTCTACTAGATGACTGCATTAAAATACCATAGTCTCAATCATGAAGGTTGTAGTAACTTAATTTTATGAAACCATAAGGATACAATTCTAATTATGGATAAAATCAATGTGTACATACATAGGATGGTCAATAAATGTATGTAAAATGAAAAGCTCTCTTAAAATATTGAAAATATTCTAAAATTTTCAATCTATGTTTGATAAGTCTAGGTTAAAATGATAATATATAAAAAATAATTTAAGAATAAATGAAAATTGGCAAGCCAAAACACTAAAGCTACTTAGGACCAAAAAAGAAAAAAAATAATCCAAACTAAGATAAGTAACAATCCAAATAAAATAAAGAACACAAATAAATATCACATGATAAAAACATCAATGTAAGATAACTAACAAACCAAACTCAAACAAAGATGTGAAAATTTTATAAATGGGACCACATAGCCTATAAAAAGATGAAACATGAAATCATGAAAGGGAAAAATGGGACTAGGCGGCTTGAAAAAAAGTGAATATAAAACTAAAGGTCCCAAACATAACTAAAATAAATCCTATAAATATAAGGTAATGTCCAAGAGATCATTCCAAAACAACTCAAAGATGTAGCTTCTTTTTCAAATATGGAAAATATATAACTATGATAACACTCAAATCAAGTTGGAGAGACTAAGAGCTTTCAACATTAGTGGCACTATATAAACCTACCTATAAAACATAATCTTAGGATAAATATTTAACTATAAATATCATCCCATGAAGTTTATTATGCATTAAAAATAAAATGATCCTACTTTCCCACAACTTGTTCCCTACTCATCATCACCCTTTATAGAGTCATCATTCCAATAATAACATTTGGGTACTAACATGAGAAATTATGTGGCACCAAAATGTAAGAATATAGATTATTATGTAATGATACCTCCTACCACAACCCAATGGACATTGGATCTATCATGAGCCAACTATGGAGTTTTAGCTTCAACAAGAAATAGGAAATAAGCTAAAAAATATAACATATTTTGGTATGGTATATTTTATTTTATATAATTTTCCTTTAACATTAAATTTTATTATGAAATATATTTTAATTCTTTTGGTTTTGTGATATAATAAAATCCATGGTGGATAGGATATAATACATCAACCAAAAATAGAGTGTTAGTAATTTTATGTTGATTTACTTTGCCTTTGTTTTATCTTTCTGGTTGTAGGTTGTTTTCTTGGTCTCTTTCAGTGGCATTGTTAATGATATACAACATTATAAATTTTCCTATTAAAGGACTTCCATCTATGGCATAATATTATTTAGTGACATAGTCAATGATACATGACATTATGAATCTATCTAGTAAAAGACTTCAATAGGTAGCATCATATATGATTTTTTAACACTATATATTGTATGTAGGATCTTAAAACTCACCTAGCTAAATAATTTTATCGGTGGCATCATCTATTTTTTTAATGTTCTTTTCAATGGTATGTGGGATTACAAATATGTCTAGGAAAGGACTTCAATCAATGGCATTATCTATTATTCATGATATCCTAAAAGTTTCCTAGGTAAAGACTTCTATCAATGGCATTGCCAGTTGTGTGTGGGATTCTAATTTTGATTAAGTGTGTAATTTCCTTAGTGTTTGTTCTTAGTGATTTATGGATTTAGGAAGCTTGTTTTGGTTTGGGGTAATTTCACAAATGTTTTAAAATTTTCATAAATCCTTTTAAAATCTACCCATATCTAAAATTCAAAACTATGTTTTAATATGTTTATATATGTCCATAAGATACCATCTAAGTCTATTTTAGTTATTCAAATATGTTATTTGACTTTTGTCACACTTTTAATCCACCTTGATTCATTTAGGAAGGTTAAATTCTATAGAAGATGAAGAACCACTTCGGGAAGATGATGGGTCAATCCATTCTTGCCTTAAATGATAAAATGACACTTATGTGAAGGTTATTGTTGGAGATGGAGGATTAAAATTGGTACTATTTTTTTTTTATCTTGTATTGACATTAGTGAAGTGTGATGACATAATAACTTGTATTCAAGACATGTTATTTAAAAATTACATTATTTTCTTGATTTCCCTTAAGAAGAATAAAATAAATGAATTTATTTATTGAGTTATACATTTATTTTATAATTTTATTCTCATGAATGGATGTATTTTCCCACACTAAGAATCATAGATGAAATAATCATCTTTAATTTTAACCCCAATCTATGTGTGTACCACTTATTATCAGAGTTATTTTTTCTCATTGGGAGAGTGCGTGTGAAGAAGACTCAATCTGATTCTAAAGGAAACTTTTGGAAGATAATATTGCATTGGTGGAGAGATGACACATTTAGTAATTTTTATTCAAGAGGAGCAAGATAAGGAGGACGTCTAGTTGTAGATTTGGTTGATATGGTGATAAGTATGCATGCAAGTTTGGATGCAATAGAATTAGCTCAAAGGAGATAGGATCATGGTGGTGATGGGAGTGAGGATTAAGAATGATCTCAAGATATTGGGATAGAAGATATAGAAAATGAGGCTGAGAAAATATTTCTTAGAGTTGTGGCAAGACTTGGTAGTAATCTAAAGCCAGATACACCATGTTGTAATGTGAGTTCAAATCCTGAAGAGTTGGTGGATTAGATAGATAAAATGGAAAAAATATTATTACTATGAGTCTATGGAATAACACAATAAAATAAAATTTGAATGCACAAAATTAAAGAGTCATGCCTCTTTATGGTGGGATCATTTTCAAGTTGAGAGAGTGAGAAAGAACAAGGAGAAAATGAAAAAAATGAGATATAATGGTGGCTAAGTTGAAGGCTATATTTTTATACTTAGACTATCAATTGATCTTATTTATAAATATAAATAGTTTGAGACAAAACATATGAATGTCAAAAACTACATTGCGGAATTTTATAGCCTCGTGATAAGAGCTAGGCATGCTAATAAATATCCAAATAAAGTTACAAGGTATGCAAATTGATTTTATTTTGTCATATAATATGAAATCAGCTTATCAAACTTGAAAACCATAGAAAAATCCTATAAATGTGTATTGAAGTTGGAGGAGAAGCTGACAAGGAAGCAAAAATTGAACTTAAGAGGTAGAGAAAAGTCTTTGAGAGGATGAGGACATAATAATGGTGGAATAGGTCAACAAAAAATGGTGGAGAGGTAAGTAGTTCACAAAATCAGAATATAGGAATGAGAGGATGATACTCTTTTATAAGAAGAGGATTATATGGATGAGGTAGAGGTGGATTTTTTCATACTAAGTGTTTTGGGTGCAATAAGTATGTTGTTCATAAGGAGAAATATTCTCAAAAAAACCCTCAAAATAATGGTAAGAGAGTTAAAGGGATAACTCATAAAATATTTAGAGATGAAGAAAGTGTTGGCTATCCAAACCATGTAAAAGGGATAAAACAAAGAGAGGCTTTATTGATGAAAATAGTGATCTTTAAATTAGCCAAGGAGGTAAACGAATTAGAATAAAAAAGAGTTTATTCTAAAAAAATTCTAAATCTAGAGGTAAGTGTTATAGAATTGTGATTGATAGCAGTAGCATGAATAACTTGGTTTATTAATAAATGGTATAAAAACAATGGTTAACACAATTGACACATTATATTCCATAAAAAATATCTTAGTTGCTTAAAAGGCATTAGGTAGTAGTAGATGAGAAGTGTGTGGTGAAATTTTTATCTTGGTCCATACATATATGAGGTTTTATGTGATATCATGCACATGGATGCGTGTCATGTGATATTGGTAAGACCATGTTATTTTTATAGGATAAACTTGCATGAAGGATGAGGAAAAACCTACACAATTACAAAGGATGAAAAGAGATTCCCATTTAGTCCATTAAAGGATAAAGGAGATGAGGTGGACAATAGTTCCAAATTGATGTTAGTATCTAGTAAAGTTTTTTTGAAGGTTTTTTAAGAAGAAAAAATATGTTATGTTTTAATTTAAAATCTTATACAAGTTATGACAACCACTAAAGTAAGTGATTTACCTATTGAGATTTAAAATATTCTATAATATTATGTTGATATTATGACAAGTGAGTTATCAGATGGGTTACTGCCTATAAGGAGTATTATTAATTCAATGGATTTAGTGGTAGGAGAAATTTTTCCTAAACAAGTAGCATATAGGTTGACTCTGATGGGTAATGATAAAATTAAGTAGTTGAAAGAATTGTTAAAGAAGGGTTTAATATATGAGAGTCTAATCCCATGTACAGTTCTACCTATTTTGGCACCGAATAATTATGGAGGGTGGAGAATGTGCATGGATTTGCATACAATAAATAAGATCACTATTAAGTACATGTTTTCATATCCAATAATAGATGACGTAATGGACTACTTGAGTGTCACTAGGTACTTCACTAAGATATATTTTAAGATAAGGTATCATCAAAATATGCATACATGAAGGTCATACATGGAGGACCACATTTAATATGAATGATAGGTTGTATGAGTCATTTTTCATGTTAATTGACAAATAATTGATAGTATATTTGAAGAAGTCCTCCATTTATGAGTAATATTAATGATAGGTTGTATGAGTCATTTGTCATGTTATTTAGTTCATCAAACACTCTAATTCATTCATGAGTCTCATGAATGAAGTACTAAAGCCTTTCATAGGTAATTTTTTAATAATATATTCATATGACATTAAAATTTTCATTCATTCTAAGGAGGATAATTTGAATCATTGGAAGTTGGCATTGGATAAATTGAAGGAATAATAATTGATAGTATATTTGAAGAAGTGCAACTTCATTCACAAGGAGTTAACATATTTAGGATTTTGTAATCTCAAGATATGGGTTGATAGTGTACCCCAAGAAGGCTAAAAAAAAATTTGGATTGCTCTTCACCAAATAATATGTTTGAAATAATAATTTTCCATGGGTTGGTGAGTTTCTATAGAAAATATATAAACTTTAATAGTATATGTACACCCATCACAGAGACTATGAAAGGAGATAAGAGGAAATTTTAGTGGACTATTTTATCAGAGAGTAGATTTTAGTTTTGAAGATAGAAGTGATAGAATAGTCAGTGTTAGCCTTACCAAATTTTTGGAAAGTGTTCCATTTTTATTAGGATACAAAAATAACAACCATAGGTGTGGTGTTAAGTTAGGATGGTAAGCCCATTTCCTATTTTAGTCAAAATTTGAATGATGATAAAAGGAATTATTTGTTCTATGACTAATAATTCTATGTAATAGTGAAAGATCTCAAGAATCGGTATCATTATTTATTACCAAAGGAGTTTATTTCTTTCATAGATAATCATGCTTTACATTTCATATATAGTTTAGGTTAGATAAATCAATGACATATGAAATGGGTAGAATTTATTCATATCTATTCTTTTGTGTTAAAACATCATAATGTAAATTCTAATAAGGTAGAATATACCTTGAGTAGGTGAGATCTTATGGTGAATGACCTAAAGGTATAGGTCATTATATTTGAATCCATAGAGAATTTGTATGAGGAAGACTTGGATTTTTGAGATGCATAGACAACATGTAGGAATCCAATATATGAAAACAAAAATATATGGTTAGAGTACATGATATAAGATGGATTATTATTTAAAAGACAAAATTTGTGTATACCACAAGTTCCATGAGAGATATTTTGTTGAAGAGAAGCATATCTGAGGACTTTTTGGTCATTTTAGATATGACAAAACTTTGGCACAGTTGAATGAAATGTATTATTAGTCATAGATGGGTATATATATGAATAAATTTATGCAGAAATGTAAAGTTTTATAATGTGAAAAAGGCAAGACTCAAAATGTTTGTTTATATCATCCATTTCCCATTTTGGATAGACCATGGGATGTGTTGAGCATGTATTTTTTATTGGTTTTCCTATAATGCAAAAAGGAAATGATTTCATATTTTTTTTGGTGATATATTTTGTAATATGACTCAATTTTTAGCATGCAAGAAAACTAGTTATGACACCCATATTGTAAATTTTTTCTTTCAATAAAATGTTAGATTTCATGGATTACCTTAGAGTATTGTATAAAATAGAGTTGAAGTCTGTTGGGCACTTTTTGAGGACACTATGGAAGAATTTGGTCAATAGATTAATCTTTAGTTTAACATATCAACATAGATGGATGAATAGACAAAAGTGGTGAATTAGAGTCTTCATAATCTACTAAGATGTTTGGTTTGTGATAATCCCAAATAGTGGGAATTGATGTTGGCACAATCAAAATTTACTTACAATGATTTGGTCTACTTAAGTATAAGCATGAGTCCTTTTCAAATAGTATATGGGAGCAACCCTAAATGCATATATGAATTGATGAGTATAGTTGAGATGAGAATAAGAAGTGCATAAGGTGAATACTAAACTCAATGTATACATTATTTACATCAATAATTCAATAAAACACTTGAAGAGAGTGATAGAAAATACAAGTAATATGATGATATGAAAAGGAGAGAACTAAAATTTGAAGTTGGGGACTTGGTGTGGAAAAAATTGTGCAAAGAGAGATTTTAGAAAGGTAAATATAGAAAAATAAAGTGGAATAATATTAGGACTTAGAGGATTTTAAATGATTTATTATCTAACATGTATGATATTGAGTTTTTAGATAAAGTACATATTTCACCTATATTCAATGTGGCATATTTATACCCATGTGTTGAAGGAGAAATAAGTGACAACATGAACTTATTAATCAAGGAATGGGAGGAGCCATGATTAGAAAAGGATGACATGGAATCCATTTTATATATTTAGGTTGGCAAGTAGACATAATACCATGATTACTATGAGTACTTGGTCAAGTGGAAGGATAGAGAAATTGAAGACATAACTTGGATGAGTGCATGTAAATGGTAAAACTATAAATTAGGTCACTATAGGTTCATGATAGGGAGATCATTTTTATTTCTATCTACCATGGGTTTAAAATTTAGGATCATTCATGGAATACAAGATATCATGCATCAAACAAAATTATAATGTTGGTTATTTTATGTTGTTTTCCTTTGCCTTTGTTTTCATGTGTTATTTTCTTCGTCTCTTTTGGTTTCATTTTAAATGGTACATGGAATTATAAATCCACCTAGTAAATTACTAACATTAATGGCATTATCTATTATTTGGTATCATTTTTAATAATATGCAACATTATGAATCTTATTAGTAAAGGACGTCAATTCGTGGCATCATCTATGGTTCGGTGACATTGTCTATTGTATATGAGATCCTAAACCCCACCTAGGTAAATACTTATATTAGCATAATTATCTATTTTTTGATGACATTTTAAATGGTACATGGGATTAAAAATCCATGTAGTAAATTACTTCAATTGGAAGCATCATCTATTTATTTGGTGGCATTATCTATTGTATGCAAGATCCTAAAACCTACCTAGGTAAAGACTTCTATCATTGCCATTGTTAGTTGTGTGTGGGATTTTAATTCTAATTAAGTGTGGAATTACCTAAGTGTTTGGTCTTAGATATTTTCATATTTATAAATCCCATTTTGTTTTTGGCTCATGTCATAAATGTTTTTAAATCCTTTTAAAATCTACCCAGGTTTGAAACTCAAAAAGTGTGTTTTAATATAATTATATTTGTCCATGAATGACTGTGTAGGTTTAATGTAGATATTCAAATGGTTTATTGGAATTTTTTAATGATTTAAATATTCCTTAATTCATTTATGAATGTGAAATTCCATGGAAGGTGAATAACCACATAGGGAAGATGTTGGGTTAGTCCATTCTCACCTTAAAGGGGAAAATGACACTTGTGTGTGGGTTGCTACTAGAGATGAGGGATTGAAACTATTATTATTATTTTTATCTCCTATTAACATTGGTGAAGTTTTAAGCTACTAAAAATTTGTATTCAAGACTTGATATTGAAAACTTTCATTATTTTCTTGACTACCTTCAATATGAATAAAAGATACAAAGTTATGTACTAAGTTGTGCATTTTTTTAATTTGGTTCTCATGAATGGATGTGTTTTCTAAAAATAAGCATATTATATGACAAAATTATCCTTAATTATAGATCTAGTCTATGTATGCATCATTTTTATATTTTATTCCTCCACACAACCTCAAAAACAATAAAATGGGTGATTAACATGACTATCACAAGTTAGCTTACACTCGATCACTAGAGAAAAGGACCTAAATGTCATGGTTCCTAAAGACTCATATAATTTCACTTTAGAAAAGAGTTTAATCTTTAAAGTGACCTTAGTGAGACCATAAGTAATTAAAATATATGGAATCATGGAAATGATCATGGAATGATGGGGTTGTCCCAATCACAAAAAAATGTTTAAAGGTAGATGGTACAATAACATGTAGGTATGAAAAATTATCATAAGAGGATGTAAAATTTAGATGAGGACATGAAGGAAAACTATTATAGTTTTACCACAAGATAATATTATTGATTCTATGTGAGGAAAACCACTATTATTGACCATTACCTTATCTTTCTAAAAAAACACCTAGCTAATATTTGGAGAAAACAATAATCTATGTATCAAATTAAATAATGATGGATGTTTATAAGGAGGATTTGGTTGATTTTTTGAGTCTTACCATTCATCTGAAAAAATAAAAATCAAAGGGCATAAGTAAGATAAATCTATAAAGCATAAGAATGATATTAAAGGCCCAAAGGGTGTATGTAATTATAAAATAATCCAAAGAATCACAAAGGAAACAATGGTTGATTAAAAGAAAGAAAATTACTATAGGAATAAATATTAAGAGAATGGGTCTTTGTGAAGAGGTCCTAGTAGTGTTCCCCAAGTTACTAAACTACAATTCACAAAATAAAAAATTAGTAGGTGTAAAAACTACAAAAGACCTTAGAACCAAATATGGTTATTACAGCTAATGTAAAAGAAACCTGGAGGTCTATGAATAAATGTTGAAATATAAGAGAGTTAAATTATAACCCAAATTTTTTTTTAACTCAACATAATATATAATCTAACTATAATCATGAAATTAATATGTACATAAAATTCAAAAGTGTTAAAAAGGTAAACATAGGTCAAGTAAATACTTATTCAATAGCTAAGTGTTGCTTGTTCCTTGAATTCATGTTTTTTATTTTTCTATAGTTTATAAGTGATAGATGATAAGAATAATTTTAACCACCAATTAAATTTATGTAGACAAATCTCTAAAGGTACAACTTGATCTTACAATATGGGATAGCCACTTGGTTTATAAAATAATATAATTCATTAATTTTTAACCTAAGGTGCATTTAGCTTTGAAAAGATGTTGGAACTATATGTAAAACACTTATTCACTTGTTGAATTATATCAATTACATATAGGAACACACTTGCATAAATGAATTTACATGAACTAAAAGTACTTGGAATTAATTCACACTTATGAGAAAGAAATAAATAAACTAAATTATATTGTATTGAATATGATGGAATATTCCTCTAATAAAGTAACAATAATTTGACATAATTAAATAATACAAGAAGTAATTACAATACTTGACTCAACATATGTAGAATTTAAAGGATAGAAATAAATACTTGCACACCAATTCTATTGGCTACTCTAATGAGCTAGGATCTTTACTACAACTCCTTCCAAGGGATCCCTCCTTGCTTGCATTGAGTTACTACAACTAGTTTGTTCCCTTTCTTCTTACAATTTCAATATAGGTGTGAACACGATCAAGGTCAGTTTTGAGATTATATCTAGATAATTATTCTTTATTTTCCAATTCAAGGGTAAGATATTTACATCTAGTTATACAAGCTCCATATTCTTCTTTCCCTATTGTGGTTAAGAATGTGAGATAGTGATTCTGAGCTTCAACTTATTCTTTCACAAACTAATAATCAACCTATTTATTTTTCATCAAGGAAACCCATTCATGCACTTTTTCCTCAAGATAAGTAGCTTCCCCTCTAAGCATAAAATCTTATTATTTTTATTTTTCTCTATAATATTTCAAATCTTGACCCCTTTTATTCTCATTTATAAAATATGAAGATAAATATTTAAGTAAAACATCTCCTACCTAAAGATCAGGGTTCCATTCCACATTATGAGGGATATCATAAGTATGTATATAAAATTCACATAATTGAGATTTTACATTAGGAGTGATATATATATATATATATATATATATATATATATATAGACACACACAGACACACACACACACATAGACACACACACACACACACACACACACACACACACACACACACACACACACACACACACACACACACACACACACACACACACACACACACACACACACACACACACACACACACACACACACACACACACACACACAATATTGAGGATTGATTACTAAGAGAGGAAGATCACAATAAACCCTCATAAACTTGAATTTTATCCATTGCTCTTCAAGGTATATAAAATAAAATTAGGTAGGTGGTCTTTAATTTAGTAATTGATCTATTAATTGAGCTATCTCTTCCATTTTTTATTCTAGTTTCATGATTTATGTTGCATCCTCTTGGACTTTATTTTTCAATTATCTATTTTCTTTCCTCAACTGACCATAATGTTTAAACCAATTAAATTTATTATCTCCCCTTACATATATTTCAAATAAAAGGAATGCTTGCTTTAGTTTTTCAATTTGTGTAAAAATAGATGCAATAAACTTTTTGATGATAGGAATGTCAGGATGATCTTAAGCCATTATTTATTCTACAACACATGTTTTGGGTTAGGACTCAATTGGTATAACCAATTCTTATAGTTGTGAAGTAACATTTGCCAATGTATCCAAGTTATTAATTTTTTCAAACATCTAAAATTTTCTCATCAACATCTTAGTTTCTCTAAAATCTTACTCTAGGGTCTGAAATTTAGTTTTTATAGGCCTATATGGAGTTGTTTTTCTCTGACTACATACTAAATTGATTTACATGTTCCTTTTTATATAAATCTAAATATTTAGAATCATGAGAAGTAGATTATTATTCATTATTGTTTCAATCCATGGAGGTGTTATGTTATTTGGTTTCCATTTTCTCTTCTGATGAACCTTCACTAATATGAATTACAGTGGGCCTTTTTTAAGTATATTTTATCAATGGCTTGCTCTTAGTCTATGGGACATCCTCCTATAAAATTTTTTATCTTTATCTTTGGGATTCTTAGTAGGATTATGATTTGGAGGAGCTTCTTCCTTTTTTAAGTCATATGAGGAAAACGTGATAAGTAACTTCCTCTTTCTTCCTCTTGTTTGCATTCCACTTATCTTTTCTACAAGATCTTTTGGTTGTTCCTTTATTTCTTCTTGAGTTATCCCAATAGCTTATTATCATGTAGCTACATACTATTATTATGTTCATTATTCTTCATCTTCTACTTAAAACTCTTCCTCTACCTCTATGTCTTCTTCCTCTTCTTCTCCACTTGTTTATTTTTCTACCTCCTCTTGATCATTATCTTCCTCAAATGGTATTTGTCAATATTATTTCCAAGATAATTTGGGTATCTTTATATTCATACATATATGAACAATGAGTTAAATGAGCCAGTCATGGGATAATTACTTTGGTTTGCCTTTTTTATATTCCTTATCCATTCTTTTTAACATATTCAACAAAACTTTTGGCACATTTATCCTTATATTTTGCCTCAAGTGGTTGATAATTTTAAATTGAGTAGCATATAGCATTGAGTTTATCTCCTCACAAGTAAATATTTTGAGAATGAATAAGGTAACTTATTCCCATACCTAAGTTAGTGAGAGATGAAACATTACCCAATTGGATAATTTAAATGATCATTCCCTTCATAGAATATTTCTCTCTATTTCAACACTAGCTCTTTACTTCCATAGCTCCCATGTTAACAAAAGATAATTTACTTAGCTTAGGGATTTATAAATAATCCTTATTTTAAATCCCTTCATATTATCCTTATTGTCTCCAAATGTGCTATCAAACTCTTCTATAACTTTCTGATCATATCTATTCAATTTATCAATGTATGATGACTAACCTACATCTCTAAAAATAGTGGTGACATCTAATAGCTCGAATAAAGTAATAATATATGTGGGTTACCTTAAGACACAATATCCTCCCATTGTGTATTAATAATTCTTGCATTAAAATATAGTTATGAGGGTTTTGTAGGTATATTGGGATAATAATCCATTTGTGTTTTTTCATGATGACCATTATTTTCCTTAATCTTGCTAATTATTATTGTATAGTCAATATTCCTTTCACTACATGTTGTGAGGAATGTAGTTATTTTGAATGATTTTATGGTAACCCCCAACTATCTTCTCACTCTCCTTTGATTCAAGGATAGAATATAATATATGTGCATTAAAAGGGGTAATGGATAATAGCATTGGAGTATCGATAGTGGGATAACAAGGCTGATATGATATAATGGTTGATGAGATTGGTAACCAAAGTGGATTTTATATTTCCATAGGCTATGATTTTAGAAATAATTTTACACATAATATTCATTGGTAACATAATAATTACTATTTTTAAATAATTAATTATGATTATTTTGAAAAAAGGGCGTGATTACCTCTATCAGATGGGATACTTCATGATGTAAAGTTGTGTGGACACCATGAGGGAGTGATGGAACTAGGAGACATGAAAGAAGGTTTTTTCATTATGATGAATCATATGAACCATTTAATGATGTGTATGATTAATTTATAATGTGTGTAAAGCTAGATAAAGGTGGTGGAGTCTGATATGCTAATGTAACTAACATTGAGTAGGGGTAACATGAATAGAGAATCCATTAAAATACACCATCCTATAGTAGGTTTTTTATATGTGGTATAAACTTATACTTTAGGCATTGGGTTTACTTTATGACATGGGAGAGTGATGAGATAGGCAATGATAGTTTTCATCTAGTTGCCTCATGATTCCATCATCCTTGAATGCCTACTACTAGTGTTATATTATGTACCATGCAACCAAAAACAAGTGTAGAATAACATGTAGCAACTGAATTAGCATATTTTAGTAATAAAATATACATCATGTAGTAAACAATTTATATATTAAGGTTTTCTATAAAGTCTAAAATAATTTTTATGTTGTAATAAGGGATGATTATCAATAGGGAGTTTGGAAAGGACTTTTTTATTACTTTGTTTTTATTTTCTCATTATATATTTTTTTCTTTTTGACCCTAAATGATCAATTTAACAACTTAATTTTTAGAGTATTTATTCAACATATAGCTAGCCAAGAAAATGTATGGATAGGCAAGATGCAAAAAAGTTATTAACCTTTATTAATGGATAGAAAGTGTATATTGCAATATCTTACTAATGTGAAAACAATATATCTAGAGGTCTAAGAGGAAGATAAGGTGTGTCCATATAGAATTTGTTGTTTTAATCTCTCCTTGGAAAGAGGTCTATTCTATAGTTTGAGCATTAAATAGTAAGAAAAATCATATTAGATCAATAGTGTACATATTGACAAATCTATTCTCAAAGACTTCCTTGATTTCATAAGGCCCAAGCCATCTAGTTATTGAATTTCCTTTATGATATTTATACTTGGAATCAAAAAGTATGGTTCAATCTCATGGATGAAATTGTCTTGTCTTGATGTACTTGTCATGCCATCTTATCCTTTGTTATTACACTAATTCATTATGATGTAATGTCTATCATAAAATTTCATCCAAATCATTCACCTACATGACTCTTTCCTTTTATTCTTGTGATAAATCTAAGCCATGTTATAATGTTATTCTTAATGTTTTGTGCTCAAATTCAATGGGAAGGATAGGATTCTTTTCATAGACTAATGTATATGGGTGAGGCTAGTTGTGGTATTCCATATAAATTTGTTATGCTTAAACTTATTTAGGAATATGAGCCTCCCAATCTTTATAGTGCATGTTCACTATTTTGGTGAGAATATTTTCCAATTCCTTATTTGTAATGTTTGTCTATCTATCTATCTATCTATCTATCTATCTATCTATCTATCTATCTATCTATCTGTCTATCTGTCTGTCTGTCTGTCTATCTGTCTATCTGTCTATCTATCTATCTATCTATCTATCTATCTATATATATATATATATATATATATATATATATATATATATATATATATATATATATATATATATATATATATATATATTGTATTGAGTATGGCATGGGATGGATTTACTGTGCCTAGTGTAATATTCTTAGATAAGGGTAAACAATATATTAGACATAAATTAAGGACCTTGGTTTGTAACAATATATCATGGTATGCTTTAGAAGGTGAAAAAAACTTCATACAAAAATTATACAACTTTCTCATCTCTTACATGGGTTTAGGCTTTCACCTCTACCCTTTTAGTCACAAATATATGAAAATCAATATGTACTCTTTGTTATTGGATTTAGGATATATTGTTATAAAAAAACCAATTCCCCACTTATCAAATGGTTCTAAAATGAATTAATGTTGAAGTGAAATCTCATTTGGACATGCGGGTTTCCCCATATGTTGCAATTGATCACACTAGTGGGTATATTCAAAGGCATCATTGTGTAAGGTAGGACAACAGAATATCATGATTAAAATATTGGTGTTAGTCCTCTTTTTATTAAAATTAACCCCATAGGGTTCATTATTACATGTTTTAAGGATGTAAACAAACCCATCTTCATAGATACACTAGTGAATGACTGAATCAGGTCTAGTGAAATTTTTTTAGATATCCATGACTATGGACCACTTTTTGTGACCAAATTATTCCTCTTTTTGGATATAAATTTTATGGGAGAAATCATATGTTCAAGTAATTTTAAATTTTGACATACAAATGAGTGTTATATTTTAATGAAAAAATATGTTCTTCAAGAAAGAAGTATCTACTACCAAACTTTGTTCATCAAATTATAAATGTGACATAAAAATTGTAACTAAATTATCCTTTCATAGTCTATAAAAAATATTAATATAAAATTTATATATAAAATTAGACCACCTAATTATCCTTCCACTGAGGATAGATTTATTCATCAAATACCTTATTATTACAATATCAGTATGGATGAAATCCTGATAAATGGTAATGCAGTGTTTAAAATTTTTGATATCATAGACTACAAAAAAAAATTCATTATTAGTTACTATATAATTGATCTCATCTCCTTAAAGGTTTTTGTTGATGAAGTATATGGCATAGCTCAATGACTATTCTTTCTAACCAAGGACATCTCCTGGTGTAGTATTAGAAGCATATATATGGATATGAAAGGGTAATGTCCAATCAAGACCTCTCAATACTATATTTGTTAATAATATATTTTTGATTTATTATAATGTTATTTGGTATGCATTGGTCCCAAAAAAATAATCATCCTTAGAAAGTAAGACAAATAAAGGTGTTATAATGTTTTTGAAATCTTTAGTGAATCTACAGTAATGCCAGTGTGTCATAAGAAACTTCAATGTCTTTTACCTTTTTATAATTTTCAAGTCCTTTATTATGTTTATTTTGGTAAGATACACATTAATACTTTTAGGTGAGATGTGGTGTCGTAAGATAATATATTAAATAATCTACATGTAGCATTTTTCATGACTTAGGGATAGTTAGTTTTTGATTAATTAAGGTGGCAAACCAGGGGCTGAACCCTATACAGTCAAAAAAGACAAGAAGGCTAGCAAATAAAAGATGCCAGCACCGAACCAATGGCACAGCTGAGAAACATAGTTAGAAGCAAAATAAAACACTGGAAAGACCAGAGTTAGAAAGGATGAAACTACATAACTATAGAATTAACAAGATCCTTAGAATTCTCATTGTCTACATTGTTAGCATTCCCTAGATTACCCACTGCTTCCAACATAGTCATATTCAGTAGAATGTTATTTCAAAGGCCTTTAGTGAAGACCTTTTCTAGCTTTTGAATGCAGTCCTTCAAGGCCCCAATTTCTATTTTCCAATCATTCTCATTCTCCAAACCCTCACCAGCTTCTTCTACATGCATCTTCTCCTTATTATTAGCAGTGCCCCTCTAATTAGCACCCTGCTCTTCAGTGACCTCACAAACCTGAGAAGCCTATTTGCCACTAGTGTCCTCCAAAATTTCTTAAATTTCTAGATCTTCATACTCTTCATCCTAGGTTTCATCATCAAAAGCACTTTCAGAATACTCAATCAACCTTATCTTTAGGGCTAGTTTACCAATGATCTGCCCTAACTTGTGCACTCCCAAAGGGAAACCATCCTTACTAATTTTGGAGGGCCTGTGGGGTTTGCCACATTGGCCCCTCATGGCCCCATATATATTTTTGTGGGTCCCTTCCTTAGTCGCTTCAAAATTTCCTTTTTCTCCATCAACCTTCCTCTTCCTTCCCTTTTTGCTCAAAGGGAGCTCAGAGTATTAGTAGGGTTCATAACAAGGGTGGAGAGAGGGGCATCATTGGTCTTGGTAGGAGCAGGGGAACCCAAGATTCATCAATTGCATTTCCAAAAATTGGGTTTGAAGGAATGTCTTCATTGACACCTCTGATATTCATGTTTGGCTCAAGGGAATGGTGGAAATTGTAGAGACAAAAAATAAGCCCCTGGTGTAGGGGAATAGGTTTTAAGTCCAACTTCTTGGCCATTTTGGCTCTCACCCTCAGGATAGAGTGTTCTAATGAGGACAGTAGGTAGAAAGGAAAACTAATAATAGCATTGCATCTAAAATGATTTAACAAAGGAAGGTGATAGTTATAAAACCTAGTATATCACCCCTTGAGAGTGAATTATTTCATAAGAATGAAATAGACACCATCCCATGGCTCTGGGAGTTTGGCACGCTCAAACCCTCCTTGATATGGGATGATTTCTTCTCCTTCACCTAGAAATAGTTTGTGACTAGCCAAATCCATGATTTTGGTTCTCCTTTGGAGTTTTAAACCCTGCATGGTCATTCCAATGGCCATTGAAATCACCTTTTTCAAGATTTCAAAGCTAATACCCCCCACAGTGACCCACCTATTCAACTAAGATCTTGCGAATTGCTCAAACAAATTTTCATCATAACCATTCAACCTTTCCAAGTACGAGATGATACCTCCTTCTTTACAGTAATGCCAGACTAATGGGTTGTCCTTAAATTCATAGTAGAAGACTAGTTCAGTATGAATATGATCTCCCCCCATTCTATAATTGTAGACCCAACTGATGAAATTCCCAATTATCACCTTAAGCTTTGAACAAGTAACAAGCCCTCAGTTTTGTTTACACTGAATGCAAATGTGAAGGCTCATTTTACAAAATGGCCCACCATGGTGACATCTACTCTCATTCTTGAAAATGATTCCCCCTTGGTTTTCATGATGCGACTCTCATACCTCCACCTCATGATATAAGGAATTAATCATGACAATCAAAGAAGTACTAAGGTTATCATTTTATGTGATCCATAATGGCCTTCTCCATGTGGAACACCTTTGAAAGCTATCTTCATCATTAATGTGCATCATTCATGATCTATCATCTCCTTCTAAATGATTTATCTAATGTTTAGGGGTATATGAGCCCCTTGTCACCATACCCTCTATCCTGAGAATTGTTGACCAAGGTTGTCACAAGCATTAATGACCCTGTTACCTTTTCTATAGGTGTGGGTAATCTCAACTTTGAAAAACTTTTGTAAAAGAAACTAGATGTCTACAATGATGTCTTTTAGATGGATACCAATGTCAGATGCTTTATTAATAGCATCTATGACCAACTTAGAATCTCCCTGAATATTCATATTTCTAATTCTTAGGGATATAGCTAACTTTAATCCCTAAAGTAAATCCATAGCTTCAGCATAGTTATTACTCTGGAAACCAATGCCACTAGCATAGACAACATACATCCCTCCTTTTTCATTCCTTATTATTCCTCCTCCACTTGCTCTACCACTCAACTTAGATGCCCCATCAAAATTGAGTTTCATCCAATTGGGTTTAGGTGGTATCCATTTAGTATGAAGTCTCTAAAGAATTTTGGAATTATCATGCCCAGGGATAATGTTTAAAACCTTCCATTTGGAAGCAATTTGACTTTCAAATTGAGATAGGGATTTCTCCACAACACTAATATGAGTTGTTGTAACACTTTCCAAGATGGTCCTAGCAAAGGAGTTAAACACCTAAGCAGCTTTTCTAGCAGTGTCCCTGAAAATACTTAGGGATAGTTAGTTGTCTTGACAACATTGAAATACTTTCTCAAGGTGTTAGAGGGAATTATCATATATTTCCCCATATAATGTGAATTCATCCATGTATATTTCAATTAAAGCATGGGATATATTATAAAATGTGCTTAAAAAACCTTTGAAAGGTGATTAGATCATTGCAAAAAATGAATGTAAGTATAACATATTAATAGGTACCCTAAAGACATGTAAAGGTATTGTTATCTTGGTCCCTGGGAACTATTCTAATCCAATTTTAGCCACTAAATCCATTAATAAAGGAGAAGTATTTATTTCCTACTAACATGTTAATAACTTGATCAATAAAAGGGAAAGTAAAGTGATATTTCATCATAGATGAATTTAATTCTCTATAGTCCACACATATACACCATTTAACCCCCCTTTTAGTAATAATAACTAGGGGTAAAACCCATTGACTATCAAAAATAGGAAAAATAAGCCTTACATCTAATAGTTTTTGTAACTTAGTTTTGACTATGTCTTTGATAGTGGGGTTCATTTGGAATTATGGTTGGTGAATGGGTTTACATTATTCCTTAATGTAGATATGGAGGGTACATAAATATGGAGGAATTCATCTCATATCATGATAAATCAAAGTAAAATTTATTTAGTGTTTTTAGAGCATGGTGACTAGCTTAATTTATTATTGAGTTTCCAACTTTTTCTTAATAATGAGAGTTATTTGAATCACAATTACTTAGAGGAGGGTGAATCAATTTTTAATTTTTTTTTCAACTTTACCTTATCATTCATGAACTATCAAAACAATATAGTAAACTAGCAACACATTAAGAGCCATGAGTATGAGAGAACATAACACAAAACACTTGTTTTAGTGGGAAACCCTCAAGGGTAAGAAAAAAAAATTATGATGCAAATGGAATAATGTCCTATAATTCAACCATAAATATTTATTGAATCAGGAACTTCACTTGGACCACCAACTCCAACTAGACAAACACTAATTTGACTAAGCTTTAGCAAGCACCCACTTACAATGAGGCACCAACCCCTTAGATAACTCAACACTAACTCATCCACATCAAACATTTGATCACCTTAAATTTTATATATATATATATATATATATATATATATATATATATATATATATATATATATATATATATATATATATATATAATATATGATTATCTCCTTCTTCATCTCTTCACTCACTTCTATCTTTCTCAAACTAGTCTCTAGCCTTCTTCACTCAACTAGGTCTCTTTAAGATATATTAGGTATTTTGATATTAATTGTCATGTACACTATCCATATTATATATTCATGATAGTCTCTATATTTAATAATTATGGTATATATGACCTCCTTTTTCTATTCAAAAATATATATCTTTCACTTCAACTCTCATACATTCTAACTAGCCAATTAGGCCTTATTCTTATACTAAGCTCTTGATCATACACCTATTGGTTAGACATAGACATTTTATCACTTAAATATTTTAATTAAATATTCATTATAACATTAAATAAAAATTAAACAAACATTAAATTAGGTTGGTCATAGCATATAGGACCAAAACCCCCTTTTAGGCCTTAAGGAGACGTAATTCAATTAGGCTTTCATTAACACATGTTACCTATTAAACTATTTGTAACTCTATAGAAAAAGATAAATAGTAGAAAAATATAAAATAATACTCAAATATACCTTATAAAAATTTAATTTATGACCACAAACCTTTTAGTTCCAACTATCACTTGAACCTTTTCTCAAAACGCTTTTCATACTAGGCCTGTACATACCTAGAAAATCTATCCTGAATAAATGAATCATAAGAAAAAAATTTACAAATAACCATGGAAAAAATAACACAAATAATATTAATTACCTAAATTTAATCACAATTTTAATTATATTCTTAAAATCAAGGTATACAAGATCAAACTCTTTTCTGCAAGATGTTCATTATGAACTACCAACTAGCTTCAAAACATAGTCAAAGAAACTTGATCTTCAACTTATGAAATAACACTTTATATGAAATATGAAAGCTTAAATATATTATTTTATATATTTATATCATTATAAATTATAAATATTATAAGTTATAATTCAAAATATTGGTCTTGCAGACCAATCTTTTATCTTCAGGATACATAGTCAAATATGAACCAGTCAACCCATTTTGGCTTTAGCATTTCAATCACTTTAATTAAATTAAAAGATTATGAAAATAATTTATATGAAATTACTTTCATAAACAAAAAATCATATTAATTTAATGCTTCATATCAATTAAAATAGCCTCCAATTCATGATCGTAACTTGCTTATCTAGATCTGCCAGTTTACCTTCAAACATAGTTATGGTGAAAATGACCTTCAATACCTATGCAGACACTTTTAGACACTTAAAATTAATGTTTATTATATTATATTATCATTATATCATTATTATATAGGTATATAACATGGTAATATGTAAATATTGGTCTTATAAGCCAATCTCACAACCTTGCACCTTCACTGTCTCATCTTCATTAAACAGGTCAACTTATGAGTAACATTTTAATAATTACCGCTAACCTAAAAAACATATATATATATATATATATATATATCATGAAAATGTATTATATTATTTTAAAAAATATTTATGAACATGTTTTCATCCTTAGTCCATGATAACACATCCCTAATCAACTTCTCACTTCTACCTAGTTTTCTCACTGTCTACATCACTAGGTATGTTAGCAACTGGTCAACTTATAAGACCAATTTAACACACATTATGGATATAAAATAATAATAAACCACAATTTACATAATATACAAGTATAAATATTTGTACTTTATCTAATTATTAGCTTTTACTCGGTCATCTCTGCTTGTTATAGCAAACCTTTGAGAAATAAAGCCTTTCTTGTATGGTTCACTCACTCTCATGACAAATAAAATAAACTTGGAGATTTTTTTATAGAGTTTAATTCATTATAATATATCTACAATATACAAACCAATCCATTTTAATCACTTTATAATAGGTTCTTTCACATCAAGTCACTATTAGGGTTCTTTGAGAGTTTAGACTATCTTATAATCAAAATGATCATTCATAAATCTTATCCCCTTATTATAGAAAAAAATTCTTGTAAATTTGATTTATGACCCTTTACCATATACCATGAAGAACTTATATCCTCATGAAGATGGTGCATGTGCCAATGAACACTTGAAGAACCTTCTCAAGTAGACAACTCTTCATCCTATGCACTTAAGAGACTTTAAGACACTTTTTTAAATTTAAACTTCAATTTTTGACCTAAAAATTCACATTATTTAAAAAAATTCAATCCCCTTTTTTAATTCTCACATACTCACACTTTCCTTGGAAACTGATCCTAATACTCCATCTAGACATCATCTCTCTCTTTGCTCTCTTAGGCCTTTGACCTTCAAGTTAAATTAGGCCTTAAAACTGATCTTATAGCCATTTTTCAATATGCCAAAACATCATATACATGTCACAAAACTTCTTACCATGATAAAAAACTACCATACATATGTCATATGTCTTGACAATACCTCATGACACCTCATTAGGTTAGGTAGGGTCTATAACTACTCTTGTTTTATGCTAGGTCTATAAGTCCTAGATCACCTTAAAACTCACCTGAGTGATCTAATTCATCATATTAATACTCAATAAAACCTATATATCCTCTTATGCCTCTTTGTATGCATCTCAAAATTCCACCATGTTCCTTTATGTACAAGACTAGGCATCCTATGCACAAGCCTTCTTAAGTCTATTGCTAGGTTCAAACACTTTTCAACTTTGAAAATTGATCGTGAAACACTCTTTGATTCTTCTACACCTTTATAACATGCCTTTAATTCTCATTAGACAATATCATACTTATACACATATTGATTCATGCCCACCATGCACATGCTCATGATATGAATATGCTTCTCAAGACACCTTGTATTTAAAGACTAGTAATTCAAAACATGCTTACCTTGATAGTAGATATATTTAGAGTTACTATATTAAACTACAAATTATAGTTGGGCATCTTAAAAGACTAGTTAGAATGTCTTTAGAGCTACCTAGCTAGATCTTTAGATATTTTACAGAGTATCTTTAGAGTTTCTTAGCAAATCTTCAAAGCTTGACTAAGAATCTTTGTATCTTACTTGTTCTATTTTGAGTCTTCATATTAGGTATATAAACTGGTACCCTACACACCATGCATATTTAAATCAATGACATCAACCTTAACATAAAATTATCCATGACATCAATGATAAAACATCTCAATAACAAATATAATTCTCAACAATCTCCCACTTTGTCATTGATGGCAAACCATACCCAACACTGATCATCCTTATCTCCCCATACTGGTCTTTATCTACAAACCATACTAAACATTAATCATCCTTATCTCTTGGTATTGGTCTTTCTCCCCCTTTGACAAAAATTACAAAGTGATGTATGTAATTCTTGGGTTCATACTCCTAGAAACCAAAATACTCAACATATAGAATTAAGAGTTTATGAGACATAAAACAAACATTCTCCTCATATCCCCATGCATACCTTCTTGGAATAACTCACATGTTCTTAGAGATAATGAGAATGATTAGTTCCCCCTCAGTACTTTGCTTTTTTAATGACTACTAGGGGTAGTAATTACTCCTAATTCTTGTCTTAGGTGTTCAAAAGTTAAATTTAAAAGTAGTTTGGTTAGGATGTCTGTAAGTTGATCCTGTGTAGAAACATATTCAAGTTTGACACTTTGTTCACTTACCTACTCTCTTAGAAAATGATATCTGATGGTAATATTTTTGGTCCTTGAGTGCATGACAAGGTTTTTTGAGTTGATTATAGAACTTTTATTGTCTCAATAAATAGGGCTAAGACCATCATAATCCACCTTATAGTCTTTTAACATCTATCTCATCTAAAGGACCCGAGTCTAAAATTAAGTTGTTGCAATATAATCAAACTCAGAAGTGGACAAGGCTACTTATAGTTGATTCTTGATTATCCATAAAACTAGGTATCTATCTAGGATTAAGGATCCTCCACTAGTACTCTTCCTATCATATATACATCCAACCCAATTTACATCTATATAGGCTATAAAATTAAACTCTTTACTTATTAGATACCATAATACATACTCCATAGTCCCCTTGAGATACCTGAGTATCCTTTTGATTGATTACAGATGATTCTCCTTTAGATATACTTGAAACCTTCCCACAAGACCAATGCTTACATGATGTTAGGTCTAGAGGTAGTGGTATAGAACTAACTTCCAATCATTATCCTATATGATGTCTGCTTGAAATTTTAAGACTCATCTTCCTTGTTTATCTTACATTCTATGATCATGGGTGTACTAACTACCTTAAAATCCTCCATCTTAAACTTCTTCAACATCTCTCTTATATGCTTGACTTGTGAGATTAATATATCTTGTTTAGATTGAGTGATATTTAACCCAATAAATAATGATAGTTCTCCTATCATGGACATTTCAAATTCTTTCTTCATCACTTTTTTTAAGGATTTTATCATGTTCACATTATTTCCACCAAAGATGATGTCATCCACATAGAATACTATTATTAGCTGATGCTCATATTTTATCTTGATGTATAAATTATTGTCTACAACTCCTCCTTTAAATCCTTGATCCAATAGGTACTTGTCCAACCTAGCACACCAAGCTCTAAGATCATGCCTTAGACCATAAAGAGCCTTTTTAAATATAAAAATGTAGCCTTTGTCATATTATAGTGAGAACCCTTAAAGTTTCACAATGTACACTTATTATTATAGATTCCCATTCAAAAAGGTATATTTGACATCCATCTAGTATACCTTAAATCCTTTAAATCCTCCATAAGCTAGAAACAATTTGATGGCCTCTAATATTTCTATTGGTGTAAAAGTCTCCTAAAATTTTAATCCTTAAACTTGTGCATATCCCTTACATACCAATATATCCCTTTTCCTAATGACTTCTCCATCTTCATTCAACTTGTTTCTAAACACCCATTTTGTTCCAATGATATTTTTGTCTTTTAAGGCTAGGAACTAGTTCTCAAGTATCATTCTTCTCTATTTTATCTAACTCCTCATTTATAGCAACTATCTAGAATTTGTATTTTATTTCTTCTATAATAATCTTATGTTAAATCTTGGATAATGTAGAAACATTATATTTATTTAGATTACTTACCAGTCTTATCTTTATTTGCATACCTACATTTTTGTTGCCAATTATTTAAGATTTAGGATGATCTTTTTGAATCTATCTTTAGGGTCATTTTGAGTCCTACCTCTATTCAACTTATTATTCTTCCTCATCAACCTATATATTATCCTCATCATTCTTTAATTCCAAATTCTCTAAAGTATTCTTTAACTATGAGTGAGATTTCCTTGTCTCATCAATCTTCACATTGGTACTTTCCACTATCTTTTGTAGTCTCTTGTTATAACATCTATAGGTTAAGAATTATCTCATTATTATATGAACCTCACATAATTCATAAAACACTTTGGACCAAAACTCTCCTCCTCTATTATATATTAGTCACTTGATCTTCCCAATCTTCTCATTCTCAACAAGGGCCTTGAATTCCTTGAACTTGTTAAGAGATTCTGATTTCTCTTTTAGGAATGCAACCTAGGTCATTCTTGTGTAATCATCAATGAGTAAAATGAAGTGGATATCTCCTTTAATTCTTTTAATACTTGTAGGTTAAAATATATCATTATGGATTAGTTCAAAGGGTGTTATGGTAGAGTATTACTTGTACTTGAACCTTATTCTAGTCTGCTTACCATGTTGACATGCCTTAAAAAGTATGTTTATAGGTTTGATCATCTTAGGTATGTTCTTCATAGACTTATTAGTGATAATTCTAACCAAATTATCAAATTTTAGGTGACCTATCTTTTTATGTCATAATATAATTTCATCTATCTTACTCATGAAACATCCATCCTTCTTCATCTCAATCAATACATATAGGTTGTTCTTAGTCATCTTGGTATGGGTAATTACCCTTCTTTATTTGACTCTCTTTATCTCAAAACATCTATCATGAAAGGTTAGTGTGTGTCCTTGATTGCACATTTAACTTAAATTGAGTAAGTTATGTTTTAAACATTCCACATACAACACATTTTAGGTCTTGGTCTTTTCATTATCCAAACTCAAGATACCCTTAACAACTATATTGCTAGTTGTGTTGTCTCCAAACCTCACTATTCCTACGACATTAATCTTCAATAAGATGAAATTATTTATGTATCTTATCATTTGACTTGAGGAGCCACTATTTATATACCATTTAATGTCTTCATCTTGAATGTGAAAGGCAATCTAAGCTAGCATAAAATCTTCTTTTGTCTTTTGTTCCTTCTTGGAAAATAGTCTATATGTAATTATAATTACATGGTGTGTATGAATCAATCTTGGATCAGATAAGATAGATCACATGTACACTTATAATTGTGGTACACACTTATTAAGCTAGAGTATAACCAATATGAGGATCCGCTAGACCCAATTAGGGGATCACTTGTATCATCTATCACAACACATCATACTAGGTAGGGCTCTAAAGACTATAGTCTAGCATAATAACACAACAAACATAAAATATTCCTATGGATTATATATTCACTTATGATAATAAACAAGAAAGTAAAATAATCTAGTGATAACCAAAGCTTGTGGCATAAAGTAGGGGTTAAAATGAGACAAGTAAATAATGAATAAACTAAACATGTATAGGAGACATATAATCATGTCAATGTATACAAAATTATAATACATGGGAGAGAAGAATACATACTACATTATCTATCTACTCTTACAAAGGAGAAATAAAGTTAGGAATACTTGCCTTTGAAGATGAACTTATCAAGTCTCAACCTCTCCCTTGACCAATGGTGCTTCACAAGAGATTATTATGGCTTGTAAGGAAAACCAAGATAAATCATCTATAGGCTACACAACCTACCTAAAAATCCAAAATACTTCTCCAAAATACAATATCAAATCTCCAAAGTAAAGTATTTAACCCTAAATCTTTATTCCTTAAGTAGAATGGTCAATAAGCAGATGTTTGTTTGCACTTCTTCACTTAATTTAACTCTCTTATGAAATGGCAAGGAATGACCTTATATATGTACATATATGACCCAATTGAAGCTCATCACGTGTCACATAAGTGAAATACAAGATGGTGCTTAGAGATAGAACATGATGACATAGCACTGATGCTAAATAAAGTGAAGTAAGAATAAAATAAGATAAATGAAAGGATAGAATTTAAAAACACATACCTTTAACTTACCATAGTGTCAAAGATAAATAATAAGACTACAATAAAGTGAAGGTGTCTAATGTAAAGCACAATAGGTGAACCTATAGAAGTTAGTGCAAAAATAGCCAAAAATTCAAAATTTTAAAATATAGGAATATAATAGTGTAAAAAAATCTCTATTTCATCATGAATCTAACAAATTTTATGGTTTGAAAAATGGATGAATAGAAACAAAGATATGAGAAAAAGAATGAATTTGAAGGAAAATAAATGAAGAATTTTAATGGATAAAAATTAATTTTAAATATGAAAAAGATAATTCATTTTATTATTTTGAATTATAAGAGAATTCACACTAGAATATGTCTATGCCATCCTCAAGCTACCTATGGTAGGAGCACTAGTGACCACAAGGATACCAGATAACAGAGAGGAAAGGAGAGCCTTATCCATGTGGGCTACAATCTCAAAGATAATATTACCGAGGTGGAGAGTGAGCATGGATGATGTCTACATATCATAGATTTTGAATCTTCAAAAGGTGGTGATAGGCCTTATGACATAATAGGCAATCTATCATAAGTTAGATGGAAAGGTACCACTATACATGGTAGCCTTAAGTAGGATAATGCTAGAGGAGTGAGTGTTATATGATCTAGGCTCTACCATCTAGGTCCATCTCATGGATGATCTATATGAGATACTAGTTAGAGGGTAAAAGACTATGGAACTGATCATAGTATGGTAGCATGGATATATGAGATATTTCCTTTATATCGATCAATTGGGTTTCCCCATGAAATTGATGATAGGTCACCTCAAGTGAAGAGATGGAGAGAGGAATAGGTAGTGTGAGTCATGCCCCACATGCCATCACTATATATAGTAAGATGCACCAACATAGTATGGTGACCATATGAGTAGCTAGAAACTACTTGGGAAATCTAGCACATAGTTAAGCTATCACTATAGAGGAGAGATATTATAAGACACTATGCATAGTAGAGAGAGCCACATCTAGTGGCATGGGTGCCAAGATATATGGGTCTACCTCATCTATAAATATTGATACTCATGCCCAAGTAGTGGACTCAGGATTTGAGGGAGCCATAAGGGAAGAGGGGATTTTGACCATTTATAGTGAGGCTAATAGTATGGCCACACTAAGAGTGACCATGGATTGGTTAGGCATGATGAGGGGTAGAGTAGGAGGAAGAGGTAAAGGAAATGATACCATATATACCACCACTATCTCCACAGAGAGACAAGTTATGTTTATTGAGGACACAACATCAAGGGAGGAAGGAGGAAAGAGAAAAGACCATCATCATCCTTGACAAGTCAATAGAGGATCTAGAAGAAACACAAATGAGTGAGATAATACTCAAGCATAGGCTAAGATATATGTGATCCATAATAGTCAATTTTGAGTAAAGAAGGTGACCTACAAAGTAGGTTTTGGGAGTTCACGTAGATGGGGAGACTATGCTAGGTATTTGAGCATATGGTGAGACCATAGTAGTTGAGACATAGATATGTAAGAAAAATATGATTTATTTATTGCTTGATATTTTAATTGAAATATAGATAGATAGACAGATAGATAGATAGATAGATAGATAGATAGATAGATAGATAGATAGATAGATAGATAGATAGATAGATAGATAGATAGATAGATATTATGATATATGACAGTGATATAATATCCATCTAGTGTAATTTTTTAGTTGTAATTGAGGATGAGGAGGAGATATGGGGGTCCTTAGTTAGGGGATCAATCCATGATGTCCTAGATGAGACTATTTGGCCATATAACCCCATGACACTAGAGTATCTGAGTGTACCATCTATGCCAACTCAGGTGAGCTAGTGTAGACTAGCGAGAGAGGATATAAGGTAGATATAGATGTAGAGAGAGAGGGAAAAACCTCCAATAGAGATGGGTGTAGGAGAGAGATAGGCCTGGTAGGCCCTAAGAAATGAAATATCTATGCATTTGGAGATAATTACATAGATGACATAGGCATATACAATGATGTAGACCTAGCTAATGTAGGCACATGCAGTGACCTAGACCAAGTTGGTACAAGCACAAGTGTAGATAGCATGCCTATAGGGATAGGTATATGGATTGATATCTTGGACTACCTCATTATAGTGTAACATTTAGAGGATTCAAAATTATATCTTAATATGCATCATGGCTAGGCCACGAGATAAATAGGATGAAACCCAACCCTAGAGCTAGATCATTACTTATGGTTGTATATGTTGTATCAAAATCTTGAGATATATATATATATATATATATATATATATATATATATATATATATATATATATATATATATATGATGTATCATTTTGGCTTAATAATATGATTTTTTATGTGTTCACTATGGTTGTATTGTTATCATTATGTTGGTTGTGTATGTGGATGCTTTGGATATATTTCTTTCTAGCACATGTATTTAGATTTATTGTATATGTTACAGGAAATACATGTGATGTGGTTTATTTTATAGAGTTATGAGAAAAACATGCATGGTTAAAAAGGAACAAGAAAAAAGACTTGGAAAAATAAAATCAATCCAAAATACACTACACACTAATTCAAGCTGGGAAATGTGCAATAACATGAAAAATGACTAAGTATAAAGAACCAAGAAATGGAAACAATATTGTAAAAAGGGGGTTTTGTTTTCAAAACAAAGATGAAATATTTTTGCACCAAATTAAAATAATTAAAATCATACTATATCACATTGGAAAGTATGAAAAATAAACTAATAAAATGGAAGGTATGCAGAAGGTCACACAAAGTAAGAAAAATGCATGAAAAGTCAATGAAAATGTGGTCTTTAATTTATCACACTAATTTAAGTTGGGAAGTATGAAAAAATTAAATAAATGGATAAAATATTATATGCACTCAAAAAATAATAAAATAAGAGGTGAAAGGAAAATGAATTAAGCATAAAACATAATAATTCATGTTGGGAAGCATGTCAAATGATGTGTAACTTGATAATCAATTGAATCTTATATCAAACTTGACACATGTAATTTGATAGTGACTTGATTGTTGGAAAATTGTGTGAGGAGTGTCATGTCCCATCCATGGTCTTACACTACAACTCAATAAAAGGAACACCACATGGGGTGGAATAATTATGAATAACTAAGTACATGAGGAATAAGGGTAATAGGATAAAACACTCATAAATGAAAAAACCCCAAAAAGATGCCAAAACAACATTGTCAAGTAGAATAGTAATATTAGATTGAAATGCAAAAGGGATGGTACTTTTATGAGGAATTTCCAAGTCTTATCCATGTTATTATACTACAAATTATAAAATAAAAACCCAAGGGGTGTGATTATAAAGCAAGACAATATTTCTCAAGAGGAAATATGAGGAAAGGGAATGAAAAAGGGAGTGTAAAAATAAAAAAATAAAAGACTTAGGAATCTTAAGAGAAATTAGGAGATAAGAGGCATACTAAGAACATGAGAAGACACTAAGTGACTAGTGGTCATCTATGTATAAAGGAAACCTATTACCTATAGACACAAATATTTATAGGTCGATAAGTGTGCTACTAACATCAGCTCATGAAGGTAGATTGGTATAATGAAAAGTAAAATGGACCTACCTCCCCATGACATGTTCCCCATTCTTTGAGACCCTTTATATATCCATTGATATACTATGAAGATTGGATACTTACATGAGAAAGTAAGTAGCACTAGAATATTTTTTTGAATTCCCCTATTCCAATCTACTAGCCTACTGCACCCCAAAGGACTTTGGCTCTATGTGAAGTTGACTATGAATATAAGAGATTTACTTTAATCACATCTTTTAGTGTGATTAGAATTTTAATAATATTACATATTTTTTCCTTTTGATATCATTTCCTTTTGTTTAAATGATTTGGCTTTTAACTTTCTTTTGAAGAATTTTTTTATTTTATAGATTCATCCTCTATACAAATTTGGAATGACCAAGTATGAGAGAGATAGTGATACACACAAATAAGTTATAGGCTAAGGCCAAATTAAGCTAAGTAACCAAATACAAAAGACTGATTAGGACACTTAGTTTTGATAATGATCAAATATGTGATCTCAAATCTCAATCATGCATATGCTTAGTTTGTAGAAAAAGGAAGAAAGGAACAGGGAGATCCAAAGGTGGAAAGATAAAAGGATATAGTAATTAGAAAGAATATTTGCTAGATAATCACATGGTAAAAGGAGACAATAACCAAAAGGAATAGGGTAAATACAACTAAGTCACCATGAAAACTATCTATGAAAAGCAAGGATAAGAAAATAAACAATCATGAAGATACAAGGTAACAACAAGCTAAATATGGTGATTTTATGAGGATTTGATGGGTCCAATCCATGGTCTTACAAAAAAACTCACAAAATAAATATCTAAGGGATGAAAAAAGAAGAAAATAGAAATATAAATCAATGATAAGTAAGAACAAACATATGCAAAAAAGATAGAATATAAAATTAATAAGAAATACAGTACAACAAAGAAGATATTGATATAATATAAGCAAGAATTTGACACATTTTCAAATGATATAATTAGATATATAAAAATATATAAAAATTGAGCACATGTCCAATCCAAATATAAATTTAAAATTACCATGCATATACTCATAAGTACTAGTAAATCTATCCATAGATATTATCCAAGACATTAGATAAATCTCTATGAATATGGATACAAACTGCTAATAATGTCCCATCAATATTTATGGAATACTAGGCAAATACTTCTTTTCTAATCTCCTCAACTAAAAAATTAAGAATACTCATTGGATCATATTGAGGAGGAAAATCAAGCAAAGGATGATAAGAAGAATGTGTGGGAATGAGATCTATGAGATAAGGAGGAATCATTGGTGGAGAAGGATCCATGAGTGATGGAGGGTTCACAAGTGGAGAAAGAACCATAGGTAGAGGTATAGAAGGAACCACATGAGGTGTAACTATGGGAGAATAAGGGGGAACCTTCTTGCAATAATGACCTATGGGAGGAATAGTAGTTGGTTTAGGGATAGCTATAAGATGATCCTTAAGATGCTTCTAAAGGATATGACAATGATTAGTATGATGTGTATTACATTATTACCATATACAATACCTCTCACCATAGTTAGGTATATATTTAGGAAGAATATTGGGAGGAGGCCTAGTAGTGTCTATGGATGGGGAATAATGATGCAAGGTGTCAATATATTGTTGTAACTTATGACAATGGGTATAAAAATGATTATTTGTCCCATGAAAGCAAGTGTGTCCAAGAGGAACACTCATAGGAGAAGGTGTAACAAGTGTGGAAGAAGAGGGAGATGACTCATCACCCTATTTAGTTGGAAAAGGATCTATCTTAGGTAAATGAATCAAACCATCACCAAGAGGAGGTAGTGATGGAGAAGGAATAGATCTAGTCTTAATGGGAAGAGAACTAGTGAAAGAAGCAAGAGTAGTATCATTAATAGGTAAAGAAGAAATAATAAATAGTCCTAAAATAGGTTCCATTATGGGAGGAACAAGATCAATAAAAGTTATAAAAATGGAAACACTAACCTCAGGAATAAACTAATGATAGGAATCAAGGAACCAAAAAAAATGGTAAGGGTTGGTCATAACACAATCCATGAGCATATTCCTAAGTGGATCCACATAAACTAGAGGTTTTGATGCCATATCTACTCTATGATAAATAATAAAAATACAAGAATAAGGAAATACAAAAGTTAAAACATGAGAAGATGCACAAAAAGACTCAAGTAAAGAAGAATGATAACACACAATCTGACATCACGGGCTTTGACAAGACCACCTAATATAGGATCACATAAGGAATAGCCATCATCATAATTAGGCAAATGAAGATCAATGACATAATTCAGAATAGCTTTGTCATTAGAAGAATCATGGTGAATAAAATGATGAATCTTAGATAATACTATAATAATGTCATCATAAGGAGGTATGCAAGAGTGAAGTTACAAGGAAGCAGGAAGTTATGAGATGAGATAAGGCATAAGATCAAAAGTTTTGATCTTGAGATTAATCTCATTAGGATCATCATCATCAGATCCTAAAAGGTTTGGAGGAATATTAAAAATAAGCTCAGGATGCCCATTGTAACCTCTATTTGAGTTGACAAAATAATTTAGACATTGCAACTCATGAAATGGAATGCTAGATAAAGGATAAAGAGTAGGAATATTAAATACACATTGATCTTGAAATTGTTCAAAATTCCAAGGGTTATTATCTCCTTAAATCCTATGAGAGAATTTAATGTATTGGTAGGTAGAAGAAGTAATAGCTCACATACAATGAGTCCATGGCCTACCAAGCAAGATGTTATAAGAAAGAGGAAAGTTAAAAATAATCACCTTCACATGAATTGTGATAAGTGGGACAATAATGAGAAGCCACACACACCCAAGAAGATGTACTTTCCTTCTATCATATCCTTAGTAGGTGATATGTGTGGACTTAATATCTTCATCAAAGGTTATCTAAAGGAGAACCATAAGTGGGCTCCTCATCAAAGGTTATAAGAAATTCTCTCCCCAACTAATTTAAATGAGTTGGAAAATAATCTTGGATAACATGGTATGATTGAGAAGGAGGTGGGGTGTAGATAAGTTAAGAATTGATGAAAGCCACTACTCTTTGCATATTAGTCATGCTAACCACATTTTCTTTGAAAATTGTTTCTATAAGACTTTATACATTATTGGTGGAAGATATGGGATTGGCTTGGTTTTCTTGAGTTTTTTGATGATTAGGTTTATTATTAGGTAAAATATCCTTATAAATAGCTAAATGAGAATTTTTTTGATTCAAGGCTTGAGCTTTATCATGAGTTTTGTATTCTTTGAATACATGCTTATATGGTTGTTGATGTTGGCACATGATAAAATCATAGTGAAAATTAGGCCCAAGAAGAAAGTCCATAGCTAAATTATGAATTTGTCTATAGGTCTCATGAGAATGACCCCAACTAACCTAAAACCAACAAAACTTGCTAGGATCATACTAGGTTTTCATAGGATGAGTAAAGTCAATTTCATGAGGAAAAGACCTAGGTAGACATTTAAGAAATTCATCTAAGGAAATAAGTTTATGAACATTAATGTTATTTTTTTAGAAATGAGGATTAGTAAATTATTGAGAAGAGGAATTTGGTTTCAAAGAAGGGGTAGAAACAATAGCTTGAACATGGTGAATGATATCATATGAATCAGAAACACAATCGCTAGTAACATTGTAGTTTTTGTTTTTAAGTAATATACAAGAACTCATGGATGTTTGGGGTGGTTTAAATTTATGTATAATTAAATATTGTCATTTATATTGATCCATATACTCTTCCAAAGTGTGTAGAGAAAGGGTACAAACTTGTTATTGTAATTTGGGATAAAGAGATGAAAAAGATTATCATTGGCCATATTGTGTTCACATTTTTTTGATAAAGTATTACATAATTTAACAAATTCTTGGGAGATTTAATTTTTTCTTTGCTTTCAATTGATGAAATGGGCCAAAATTTTTTCAAGAAGATCACTAGTTTTGAAATCTTAAACTAAAGCATTCACTAAATCCTCCAAACTAGTAATAGAATGAGGTCTAAACTGATTGTACCAGTCCAAGGAATCACCTATAAGGGTCTTAGCAAGGAGATTGGTAGTGGAAAAGGTGTTTAATTTAACCCAATATTTATAAATATTCCCAAATGTTTTAAGATAAATAAAAGGATTAGTTGATCCATTGTAAGAGATTGTAAGTGTTACACCTCCTATATGAATGTTAGTAATTTGAGTAGTGAGAGGTTCATTTTGTATATGCTTCATATTTTTATTGATTAAAGGAGGTTGAGGAATAATATTTCCTTGAAAATTTTGAAGAGGAGTGGGAGGAACTCTTTGGTTATGTGTACCCCGAGCCATTGGTTATGGTTGATTTTGAAGATGAAGAATGTGATTTTGCATTCTCATCATTTGATTTTTGTTATGGGCTTAGAAAGAATTCATTTGATTGAGAGTTTGAAATAGAATTTTGTGAGTTTGAATAACATTATTATAATATTTTGTTTTGGTATTAGTGGCTTTGGTACCACTATTGGTGTTGTTGAGAGCTTGAGATGAATGATGAGAATGAGAGGTACTAGTGGCAAAGCTTGCTTATGTAACAAAAGATGGACTAGTGAGTAAAAGAGAGGAATAAGCACTAGAAGCATGAGTGACTTGGGTAGAAAATAATTAATTATTGGAAGGATTAAGGATAGTGGATTTTAAGAGAGGTTCACTAGATGTAAAACCAGCCATGGTAGTTGAGATACTAGGCATGGAGGTAGAAGAAATGAAAGAAGAAGATGAAGCATGAGAAGAGATCATAATTGAAGGGAAGGGTTGTGAAGTAAATAAATTAGTACTTCTAAATCCATTTGATAATGTAGAATGTGGTTAATGAGGTTTATATCTTGACCACTAACTATGAGATTATAATTGGTAGATAGATCTTTCCCTTTATGTTGGGTAAATTGGTTAATAAAGAAACACATTTCAGGAGTATACTCTAACTCAAGTTGGTTTTATATGAGAAAATAAGGATTGTGTTGCAAATAGGTATCATGAGGGAACCCATATTCCATTGTGCAAGTTACAATATCGACATTACTAGCATTTGCAAAAGGAACTCTACTTTGTCTATGGGAAACCCTATGAGAATTTATGAATTCCATCATGCCTACTATTTGAGATTCAATGTTATGACCCAATAAGAAATACATGATGAAAGAGGAAATTAATCAAGATGAGAAAACAAAGGATTTATAAAGTGATATAAATAAATCTAGGCTGACCTGGTCTACCTAGTGCAAATTAGGGACAATAAAGATGGGTAGGGTCCATAAAATTGACCTAGTATAAAGAGTAGAAGCTAAAAAAAAGGGAAAAAGGCTCGAAAACTTTGCTAGGTTAACCTGATCAACCTAATGTAGGGCACATGAGATATAAAAACTAATAAGTCAACCTAGTGCAGTTGATAGAGGCATAAAGTAGGGCTTGGGATAGTGCAAAGTTGAGCTGGTTGATGTAGCATAGAAAATAAGAAAAGAGAAAGGATTGCTAAAAATATGAAAAATGAAATGAGATATGCTTATAGTTAGTCTAGAAAATTAGATACTAAAATGAAATACATAGTCAATTAAATTAATGCTAGCCAATCTAATTGGTACACACACAGATTACAATTTTGAAAGAACATTATAGATCAGAGTAGAAACAAAGAAATAGAAACTAACCTTAGTGTTTTAGAGATGAAAATAGAATAGATAACTAACCTATAACCTTGGAGAGAATTCACCCAATCTATAGAATTGGTTTGATCTGGTCGACCAAGTGAGGTAGGAACCTACTACAAAAGCTAAAAAGGTGTGCTAAGTTGACCTAGTCAACCTAGTAGATTAAACTAGATGTCTAGAAATGTGCTAAGTCAAGCTAGTCAACCTATTTGATTGGACTACAAATTTGGAAGTATAAAATATAGAACTTTCATTATGAATCTTACATAACAACCTACTATAAAGTGGTTAAAAATGTGCTAGGTTAACCCGATCGACCTAGTAGGCTGAATAAAAAGTCTACAAAGTGTTGGAAACCTATGTTGTGTCAAGCTATTCAATACCATTGCTTATTCCTACACATAGACAAAAATATATAGGTTGATAGAATTGAGCTAAAAAGTCAAAACATATGATAGAAAATATGACAAAATGAATAAAATAAGTGAAAGAAACCCTATAAGGGTTTGATTCATGTTGGGTTCACTAGAGTGTATGTAATCGAAAATTGCATGGTGCCCATGAATCAATCCTAGATTGAATAATATAGATCACACCTACACTTTTGATTAGGGCATATACTTGTTAAGAGAGATCATGAACAATATGAGGATCCAGTAGACCTGATTCAATGATCACTTATATCATCTATGACAAAACATCATGCTAGGTTGGGTTTCAAAGCCTACAATCTAACACAATTGCATAATAACCCTAAAAGAGTCTTATGGTTTCTATATTCACTTATGATAGTAAACTAATCTTGTGCTCACCAAATCTTGTGGCACAAAGTAGGGGTTATAACAAAACAAGTAAATAACAACTAAACTAAACATGTATAGGAGACATATACACACATCAATGTATATAGAATCCTAATACATGGGAGAGAAGAATACATATTACATTAACTACTTACTCTTACAAAGGAGAAATAAAGTTAGGAATACTTACCTTTGAAGATGAACCTATCGAGTCTCAACCTCTCCTTTGGCCATTGGTGCTTCATAAGAAATTGTCATGGCTTGTAAGGATAACCAAGATAAATCAAAACTAGGCTACATGACCTACCTAAGCATCTAAAAGACTTCTCCATAAGATAAGATCAGATATCTAAAATAAAGTATTGAACCCTAAATCTATATTCCTCAAGTAAAATGGTCAATAAATAGATGTTCATTCACACTTATTTGCATAATTAAATTCTCTAATGAAATTGTAAGGAATGACCTTGTATATATAGTAGTATATCACCCTAAAGACTTTTGAATATGTCAGCTATGCTAGGTTGACTAGGTTGAACTAGCACATTATCAGGCTAATGCCTAAAGTTTGTGCTAGGTTAGTTAGGATGAAAAGCAACAAGGAAACAAAAATTATCCCTAGAATAAGTTAGGTTGACAAGGTCAACATAACTTAATGAATAGGTCAAAAGGGAAACATGGTAATAAATGAGGGATAAAGCATGACAAATGGTGTAAATAGATAAGTAAGAGAGAATTAAGCTTAGGGTTTAATGTTTTAGGAGGCAAGAGTGTAGATATCAAGTGGCAAAAAGAACAACAATCTTACAAAGCACCAGAGGTATGTCCACCCCTTTCTTGGTGCACCCCTTAAGGCATGCATTCTAATAAATTGAGACTCAGTAGGTTCTTTCAAGATATGAAGTGCCATTAATCAGTTAAAGTTTGAAAATATTATGTGTATGCATAGTCCATCTTACCTATTGAGCTCAATATGATCCATCCTAACTTAATTTGGATTCCATACTAATGTTTGATCCTTTTTGTGTATTCTAAGAGCTTCATATGTCTTGTTCAATCGTGTAGGCCTTACAACCTTATTAGATCAGAATCTTTCAATGTGTCATGTAATGTGATAAATGTAGAAAATAATATTCATGTACTTGCCATGGTTCCAAAATTAATTATCCTTCATTATATTGGGCTACCTGATTGGTTTTTTCATGTTGATATTCTTGAATTATTTTTACTTTTCATGCCTTTCTCAAACTTGCTCATTTTGTCTATTAGCTACATATGTTCAACCTTCAACTAGTCATACTCAAATTCCTTTGACTTAAACTGTGTGTTAACATCTTCTAACTAAATTTTGAGATTATTGATAGTATTATTCTGATGATTTAAATCATAAAGGGCTCTTATGATCTTAGCTTCAAGGTATACTTCAGATTTTCCTTCTTCACTATCATAGTATACTTCATCATATATATTATCTTCTCTTTATTGATCACAGACATCTTATGCTTCTTAAGATCACCTTCAAGCTATTAGACTTATCACAAGAGACCAATATCTAATACAAATTAGTGGAAACATAATGATTTGGTGGGGGGGTGGGGTGAATTATTCTTCAAAAACTTTTACAACTTTACCTTATCATTTATGAACTATCAAAATTATAAATTAAACTAGCAACACGTTAAGATCTATGAGCATGAGAGAAAAACATAAAACACATAACACTTATTTGAGTGGGAAAAACTAAAGGGGAATAAAAAACACTAATTATGCAAATGTAATATTATCCTATAAGTCAAACATCAATATTTATTGAAGCACAAACTTCACTTGGATCACTAACCCCAGCTATCTAAGCACCAATGTGACTAAGCTTTAGCAAACACCCACTTGAAATGAGACACCAACCCCCTAGGTGACTCAGCACCAACTAAACCACCTTAAAAATTTGATCACCTTTATAACCCTTTATTTCTCACACAATATATGATTATATCCTTCTTTATCTCTTCACTTTCTTCTATCCTTCTCAAACTGGTCTCTAGCCTTATTCATTCAACTAGGTCTCTTCAAGATAGATTAGGTATTTTGACCTTGATTTTCAACTATAATACCCCTATTAGATATTATGAGTTTATATATGCCTTTATGATTGTCTATATGACCTCCTTTTTCTCTTCAGAAATATATATCTTTAGCTTTAACTCTCATACATTTTAACTATCCAATTAGGCCTATTAGGATTTATTCCTATACGAAGCTCTTGCTCATACACCTCTTAGTCATTTGTATAGATTTTATCACTTAAAATTTTAGGTAAATATTAATTATAAAATTCCATAAACATGAAACAAACATTATAATAGGTCATTCATATCATATAGAACCAAAACCACCTTTTAGACCTTAAGGAGACCTAATTCAATTAAGCCTTTAATAACACATGTTACCTGTTAAACTCTTTGGAACACTATAAAACTTATTAAATGGAAGTAAATTATAAAATATACCTTTTAAATCTTTAATTTATGTCCACAACACCTTTTAACACCAATTATCACTTGAACCTTTTTTCAAAACACTGTTCTTACTAGGCTTGTCCATACTTCGAAAATAAGTCTTGAACAACTGAAGCATAAACACAATTTTTACAAATAATCATGGAAAAAAAATTATGGAGGATTCATGACCTCATGGTAATCAAAAAATTCATTATATTCTTTAAAATAAGGTATATATGCTCAAAATCTTCTCTTCAAGATGCTCAATTTGAATTATCAACTGGCTTCAAAACATAGTCAAGGAAACTTGATATTCAAATCCTAAAAGAATAATTTATATTACCTATAACACCTTAAAGAGATTATTATTATGTATATATATATATATATATATATATATATATATATATATATATATCTACTAGTTTACCTATAATTTATATTACCTATAACACCTTAAAGAGATTATTTTTTATAGATCAAAATAAAGATCCTCTAACTCATCATTGTAACTTGATTATCTAGATCTACCAGTTTACCTTCAAACATAGTCATGGTGAAAATGACCTTCAAAACCTACATAGAAACTTGAATATGATTCTAATGCACTTGGATGATCTTATAAGATCATTATATCATTATTAGTTTTGTATATAATGTGTTCATATGGAAATATTGGTCTTGCAGACCAATCTCACAACCTTACACATTTAGTATCTCATCTTCACTAGATAGGTCAACTTATGAGCAACATTCTCATTATTAAAACTGAACTAAAAATAATATATCCAATATGAAAATTTATTACATGTCTTGAAAAAAATATCCATGCACTTGGATTCATCCCTATTCTATGATAACACATCCCTAATCAATTTCTCACTTTTGCCTAGTTTTCTCACTGTCTACACCATTAGGTCTATTAGTAGTTGGTCAAATTATATGACAAATTAACACACATAAGGTCTATAAAATAATTATAAAAAACCATATAAATAATATACAATTCTCAAGATTCAACCTTTATCTGATTATTAACATTAAATTGGTCAAATCTACCTACTATAGTAAACTCTAAGAAACAAAGCCTTTCTTGTAGGGTCCACTAACTCTCCTAACCAAAAAAACACACCTAAAGATGATTGAGGGAGTTTAATTCAATATTAAATATATAAAATAAAAAAACAAATCCATTTTGATCACTTTAGAGCAAGTTCTTTCACATCAAGTCACTATTAGGGTTCTTTGAGAGTTTAATCCATCTTACAATCTTAACGATCATTCATAGAGCTTAGCCCCTTATTTTAAAAACCAATGATTGTAACTTTTATCTAAGACCTTTCCACATCTACCATGAGCATATTATTTCCCATGTAGATGTTACACATGCCAATGACCACTTGAAAAACCTTCCTAGTTAGATAACTCTTGATCTTATGCACTTGAGAGACTTTAAGACACTTCATTTTATTTAACCTTCAATTTTTGACCTACAAATTCATGGAAATGCATAAAAAATCTTGAATCACCTTTATCAATGTTCACTTACTCACAATTTCCTTATAAATTGATCTTGATACCCCATCTAGCCATCATCTCTCTCTTTTATCTTTTAGGCCTTTGACCTACAAGTCACATTAGGTCTTAAAATTGACGTTCTACACATTGTCCAAGTTTTCAAAACATCATATACATGTCACATAACCTCTTACCATGCTCAAACGCTACCATAAATACTTCATATGTCTTAGAAATAGTTGATGACATCTTATTAGGTTAGGCAGGGTCTATAACTAGTGTAGTTGCATGCTAGGTCTATAGGTCCTACCCCTATAGTCTCACCTTAAAAATCACCTTAGTTATCTAATGCCTCATATTCATAATTAATAAAATCTATACATCCTCTTATGCCTCTTTTTATATGTCTCACTAGGCCACCATGATCCTTCATGTACAAGACTAGGCATCCTATACACAAGCCTTCTCAACTCTCTTTCTAGGTTCAAACACTTGTCAACTTTGTAAATTGATATTGAAAAACTCTTTGATGCTTCTAAACCTTTCTCACATTCCTTTCATGATCCTTATATAATATAATACCTATACACATACTGCTTCTTTCTCACCATGTACATGCTCATGATATGACTATGCTTCTCAAGACACCTTGTATTCAAATACTAATACTTCAAATATGCTTACCTTGAAAGTGGATATCTTTGGAGTTGTTATATTAATCTGTAAAGTATATCTAGGCCAATTTGGATCTTCATCATAACATCTTTGGATTTGCTTAGATGGCTATTCAAATCTTTGATAGAGCATCTCTTGAGCTACTTAGTAGATCTTTAGAGCTCAACTAAGGATCTTTGTATCTTATTGCATTCTATGTTGAGTCTTCATATCAAGCATACAAACTCATACCCCAAAAACTATGCATCTTAACATTAATGACATCAAATTATATCAACCTTGAAATTAATGACAAACTTCTTAAAAATAGAAATAATGCTTAACAAGAGTTTGTCTTAAAAAAAATTCTAATTATTTAGATAGAGATAACATGGATTCTATGTTTCCCAATAGTGGAGAATAGATGCAATGGTGTGGTAGTATCAAATGAAAGATTCTAATATCTCTTGAAGCATTAGAGGAGCCAATGTAATGTATAATGTTTGTAAGATTAAATTATATACATTACAAGATATTATCGATTTCTAAATCCTATTGATATGTGTTTTGTAAGGTATGATAAAGGATTGTGTCATAATATCTATCTCTCAAGGGTATACTATGGTAAAGTGTGCATAAATATTGTAAAGGAACATGTACCTCATCTACCTCTTCTACCCATATATGTTGTTTTGTTTCATAGGAAGGTTGTATGGTGGTTATAACACTAATTTCTTGGTGTTATTGCCATTTGAAATCAACATATTTCCAAATCGATAGCCAATAAAAGCATCAGATGTAACTAGCCATGATTTTCCTAATAGAAGTGGATATCCTCATAATTTTATCTTAAGTTTTATAATGATGAAATAAGTTGGATATTCCCATGAATCCATAATGATGACTACATTTCCAATCATTCCTTTTGGTTTGAATATGGATCTATCAATTAATTATAGAACTGTAGGTGTTAGATGAAGTTGTGTTAGTCCAATTTTATGCATAGTTTCTATAGTTATGACATTAATTATTAATCACAATTCAATAAATATATTAGATTTCAGCTTACCATGAATTTTGACATTAACTAAAGGTTTTTTGAGATCATAATACTTAGGTGGAACCATATTACCTAATGTGATGTTTGTAAGTTATCCAACTACTTGGATAGTCTTGGGATCCTTCATTTTGAAGCCAAGTTTCTTTCATCATAGTTCATGGATAGCTTGGTTATAAATGTGCACATATTTTATGACATGAATTGTAGGATCTTGACACACATTATTTAATTTTACTAATGAGTCAAATTCATTTTCTTGATTAGGACATTGAATGTTCAACCTTTTAAGGAAATGAGAGTTTTTAGGCCTTCCTTGTGTTGTATTGGAACATGGTTCAGGAGTAGAAATGGGTTTGAGTGGTTTTGGTTTAGTATGGGTGTATAAAATCTATTTAGGAGGTTTTATGATCATAAGTGGGGTTGGTTGTGAAAGAATATGTCTTAAATGAAGGTAGACTTCATTAATATCCATTGTATGGTTTGTATATTGCATTATTTCAATGGTTTATGTTGGTTGAATCAATTTATTAGTGGGTTTGGTATAGGTTGGGTGGGAAATTATGGTTACCCAAGAGTTGATTATGTATTTGTTAGTTGAGTTATTTTTTGTTATTACAGTTTTTATGGCTAGGGGAATCTATAATTTTGTCTTAACTAGATTTTGTTACTTCTTCATGGTTTGTGACATGGGTTTAAGGGATGAGACCATTATTTATTTTGATTTTGAGTTTAAACCAAGGCTATTTTTGTGAGGTTTATGTTTTCAAATTTTGGGGTGGCCAAGGATAAGTTTTGGGTGGATATAAACTAATTAGGGATGGGACATTTATTTATGACCAATTTTGGTTTTGGGGTTGCATGTTTGTCCAATAACTTGGTCCATAATAAGTAACAACTTAAAATTAAAAAATTTAAAATGTAAATTTTGGTGGCATACCTTGATTATTAGGCCTAGGAGGTAATTGTCTTCTTTGTGCTACATAGAAATATGATCTCCTTCTCCACCAATTCCATGTAATTATGTTACCTTAGGATCCTCCTCCATTATCCTGGCCACTTTTAATTTAATAGCCAAACATTTGTAATCTATATTTTTTTATAGTCTAGAAAATAAACCATCATTTTTTTTTGTTTCTTCTTTATTTTTCCTTGTGTGCAACATATCTATATGAGTATCCATATGACTAATGATATCTTACTTCATATTCTTTATCAAATTTATTACCTCAATTTTTGAGAGTCCATTTGTAGTTTATGAAAGAAGTATCTTATTGTTTTAGGATTTTTTATTGTTGACCTTGAGTAACTACTACATAGAAGTGTTATCTCATCAAATTATAATGTTGTGACATATCCTCCACTCAACAGGTCTATGTCCTCAAAGCAATCTTCTCTAAATCCTTTCAATAATATTAGTTTGATGGATTATCTATCCATTTTAATTTACTTAGATTTTTGTAGGCTAAACATAAACTATTTCATTAGTCTTCTAATGATTTATACTCCACTTGTGCCATCTTGAAGATGTCATCCCTCTTATAGTTCCTTCTTCAAAAATAATATTTATATTTGGAAAAAAAAATTCATTCATTTTTTCTAAGTGTAAATTTCATCATTTCCTACTCCCATAAACCATCTAAGGGTTACATACTTGACTGTTTCTAGAAAAAACTTATGTTTTTGAGCATCTTGATTATAATCATAGTTATGGCATAAGACATCAAACACAAAGTGGAATGTATATGGATCCTTAGTTTCCTTTCCCCTAAAAGTAGGAAGAGAATAATTAGATATATTATTCATAGGTGCATCCCCCCTAGTGGTGTGGATGGGAAATTTGAAGGTTACAGACTCATTTTTAGTGTTATCTTCTTGATGATCCTTCATTAATATCCTTACTAAATGTAAAATAGAAGGTTTTTTCATGCACTCTTTGAATTATTCATCAATCTCTATAATCCTTGGTGAGTAGTAGATGGAAATTTTGGGATTTCCTCGAGAAAAATAGCATCTCCTCTATGGGGTTGAAAGAGGTAAACTTATTGAGGATTAATTTAGGTTATAAGATAAATCACTTGTCCAATTTAGTGGATTCTACAAGTTTGATGTTCCTCTTAGGAGCTAAAAGGGATTTGAATGCTCTCTTGGTAAGAATATTGGACAAGGGTAGACGAAACTAAATATTATATTCTTGAGTATGAGGTAACCAAGTAGGAATCCTCAAAAATGGTGTATAAAGGTCCTTCTTAGGGGTATAAAAATCATCTTCCTCTTGATTCCTAGCTTGTGCTACCAATCCAGTCAAGAAATATTATGTCCCTAGTTATTCTAATGGCCATTATGGATTATTTTTAGGTCTTTCCTCATGATATTAAATTATTATAGTTTGTAATTATTAATAACCTAGATAATACTCTAATGAAGTCAAATTGATTTTTTCTTCATTTTCACCTGGACTAATACTAGAATGGTCTAAGGTGTGGGACACCTGAATCTCAGACTAGACCTCTAGATTTATGAGGCTAGTTCCTCTGATGTATCACTTATGCTCTAATTATTAAAACCTACTTTGTATTTTTGGATGAAAAGGGTTAGAAGGATAAAAAAATTGAAATATATTCTAATGATGGTGATACACCTATATTTATGGTTCATCCACTCAATTTGAGATCATACAACACTGATAAGAAAATTCAAATCATTGAATCTATAACTCCAAAAGACTCCTATGCAATAGTATTTCATATTAAGGTTCATTAAGTGATAAAAGTATGAGGGTGATGATGGAATAGGCCTGATTCAAGTCACTAACCAATCAATATATCCACTGTTAGCTCAATCAATCAACATCAAACACTATATGTGACCTGCATAAGAAGGCATACTAGTAACTAGGTGAGATTAGGACCTAATAAGGGAGAAAGTACTACCACATGTGAAAATAAAACTAACCTAATAACACTATAATCATATATAAAAATCTGAAAATAGTCATATTTTTCATCTCAAAAGGTTACAAAGCTCAATCTTTGTAGAGTTTAATCATGCCCAAGATAGGGATCTTGAAAATAGGCTGGAAATCTTGAATATATAGAAGATGAGAGAAGAGAAATCCAAGAGATTAGAATAAAATAAATAAGATAGAGTCATATAATCTTAAAATCCATTAAATTTCCAATAAAATTACTAATAATATTCCTTAATACTTGTCTTTATATTGAATGTTCTTGCATGAGTTCTTTGGCATTGTAATGAGATGGTGGGACATCTTAACTTATCAGAGCTCCTTCCTCAAACATGATACATAATTTTTTAGTTTATTTAACTCCCCCTAACATGAGACCAATATAATTGGATGACTTATCTTTCATGAAGACAATTAATATTCATGGATTGCTAGCCAGCTCATGTTTAGTCAACTTAGAGTGATTGGCTCTTAAGACTAGTTAACTACTTCCTAAGCCCTCCCTTGCATGAACTAGAAATTGAAGATTTAAAGTAATGTAAGTTACAATATAAAACAAAATATTTGGTGTGAAAAATCCACATAATCTCAGCTGATATCACTTCAATTATAATTTCATCCTTGTTTGATTTGTTCAAATAGGCCTACTAGGCTAAATAGACCTAGTATCCTATTTCTTTCACTTGAAGACCATGATAACCTACATATAAAAATTTAAAAATAAATATATATAATTATATTTATGCCTAGAAAAACTCCTCATATAATGAGATAGGTCATTTTAATGAAGAAACACATGTAACTTAGTCAAACTAGTTGACTAGGTCAAATTGCCTTAAAATTTTATAGACTAGTTATTTTGAAGAAGCTCACAAAGGCATTTTAAAACCTATTTTTTACCACATAATGACTTTAATAGAATAAAAAGTTACAAAAGTCAATCTCCATGTTTTGGAATCCATTAAACTACCTTTTACCTTAGTTTTTATCACTTTTTTTTTAAAAACTCTATTTTATACCATGATGTGTACAACTCCATACAAAAAAGTACCATTTTTGGTATTCTCTCTAAGTTTAATTTATATTTAAAGAGGTTTTAGGATGATTCATGATTTTTTTATTTTAATGAATTTTAATTTTCTCAAAATGAGTCCTTATGAGGGTTTGGGAGGGGTTTACAGGCAAACCTTCTTAATGATGGTTCATAAAGTACAGACATACAAACCCAATATTACTAAAATTAATATATATTTGATGGACCCACTCAAGTTCCCTAAGAATATTGGGTTCCCATGAAAAATTTATGAAAATATACCTACATAAATAAGTTTGTGTATAGGGGTTTGAATGCATTCTGAACATGTTTATGCTCTTAGTGTTTGTTCATAAATTACAGCCCCTAAACTAACCTTAATTATTCAATAATTATAATTTAATATGGGTCCTAAAATCATACTAAGATCATTTGGCCAAACTCTTCATGCGGTGAAAGATATGAGCACTTGATCTAATGGTTCGAATAGGTGCCTTTGATTGTTGAGTTCAAATTTTCCCTTTTGAGTGAAATTGACTATTAAATTATCTTTCCATACTTATAAAACCTCATAACTTATGTGTACCATCTCATTACACCTTTTCATTGTGTCATCGTTACTTGAAAGGTCTAAAAGATTATTTTGGTTTTATAGGCCTTATAGGTCTAAAGGCTAATTTTAGGCCTATTATTGAGTTTTGATGTTAAAAGTAACTATATGTGATAATAAGGATTTTAAATATTCATACGATTTTATATCACTTTTTTTAATCCTTTTATGACTTCCCTTGAATGCCTAAACTTAACTTTTAACTTCATGCTTCTTAGAACTACTTGTAAGAATGAATGCTTACCTATGTGTTTATATGGAGTTTTGAATGTGATCACATCTAAAAATGTGTATGGATACTGAAAATAACTCTCTCATTATTTAAAATACCTTTCATGAGCTTTAAAACATCTACCACACCTTAAAACTCCTCAAGAAGCCTGCCTAATCCAATGGTGACTATGAATGGACATATAAGTGATTGTGTAAAAATAGTGGGAACTTACACCCATATTATGACCCTCAAAATTAAATGGGAGGATATAAAAAGTTATTATCATGATATTTAACAATTTTTAGGTCTTTAATTCCACCTTTAGGTGCTTATAAACCTCAAAATTTTCTCAAGAATGCCTTTTTAGCATTGACTGTGTGCATGCTATGTTAGGCATGACTATGTTTTTCTTATTTGCACGTTTATTTGGGCTTTATTATGGTTATTATTCTTTTATTATGTCATTAAAATACTTTTTTTCATTCATCTCATCCCCATTAGTTACCTTTTAGCCTTATGCCACCTATAACAAACCTAAGCTCCTTTAAGAACCTCATTGTGACTATGTTATTCATTAGTATAGGTGAAGATTTTTAATTTGTGAAGGTGTTTTTGAACCACTCCACCATTAAATTATTCCTTAAATACCCCTTAAATCATTTTAAAACTCCCTCCCATCTCCTTCTTGATCCTACTATCCTCAACATTATTCTCAAGCCTTATACACAGTCTTATTTCATACAATAGGTTATGTACCTTCATCTCATGCTCTTAGTAGTGTTTTAGTTCTCTTGGTAAGTTTTTATTATGATAAATTTTCAATTTATTTTTATTATATGTCTTCATATTTCCACCTCTTGATTTGAATGGTCTTGAGTTTGCATTTTAGGGCTTATGACTATGTGGAGCTAGACTTCAAATTTCTATGGTTGTAGGTTATTATTTCCATATATAGAGCTTGACTGTAGATTATTTTGATTTATTTTCATATTATTCCTGATGATGATTCTATCTATTTATTCCCTTGAAACACTTTATTAAGGATAAAACTCCTTTATAGACCACTGTGTATGAACTTGATACTGGCTTGAAGAGAAGCCTATGTTAACATGATTATGGGTTCCTATATAATAGTTGACCTAAATTTATAACTATTTTTTAGTCCTATATATCATTTATTAACCTCATTAAAATCTATCTCTCACTATGTATCCTCCATAACATCATGAAACTCCTTATGGACCACTATGCCTTCATCCTATTTGAACTTGGAGATATGCCTGCATTCTTATGGTTGTAAGTGGGTGTTTAAAGAGGCCTTGGTTGAGTCTTTCAATGTTTGGAGTGCCATTAAAGTTTATCATTTGACCTCTTTAATCATCATGTTTCTATTAATTCTCCATACCATTATCTTATCCCTCTATAAAATAGACCTTTTTACTAACCTTGACTATCTACAATGTTAACTGTAGTTGATTGTATAGAATGTAGTAGGTTCTAGGCCTTAGAGAGTTTGTAAATAGGTAAAAATATGTGTGAACATTCCTTCACATGTCAAATTATCTCAATAATATCAAAAACTTCTCTCAAATGTCTCCATCATGAAAATCTCCCTCTTAGATTTGTTTCCTTTCTTAGATGTAGCTTGCCCTGAGTTGGTTATAGGTCTCTATTGTGCTTCTTGAGCCTTATTCAAGGATTGATATGTGTTATTCTTGAGATACATTATTTAGTTTACTCATCTCAATATTTAATGAATTTTATTATCCAAACAACCTTCATAAGCCTAGATAGGCCTAAAGAACTTGACTATCATGACACTTTGATTATTGTAACCTCAATATAGGAATATATGTGTCTCAAAGGACACTTGATTTTTCATTTATGGCAATATTTTTATCTTATGCTATGAATTAAGTCATAATATGGGTCATGAAACCTTAATTATTTGTTCATATTCACTTATACATTGATATTATGACCAAACATCTTAAATTACTATGTCGTTTATCATTATAGACAACTATGCTTATACCATATGTACATAGTGATTGAAATTAGCCTTAAATAAGTCACCAAAACCATGATATGATCCTTGTCCTTATATTTTTATTACTTGATGAGATGATTTGATTTAAAATATTTAATAATACATCTTCCTTAACTGGTACTTCTTTTTTACTTTCATAAAAACTCTTTACTATGATACCATGGATGTAGGTTGCCTTCTTGACTATTGTTAAGCAACTAGTCTATTGGTGTGCATATCTTTTTTGATACTTATGATGGTTTCCACCCCTTGAGTCCTTATTATAGTTATTTTATTGGATGGGTATGAATTAAAGTGGTAAGGAGTGAATGGGTGGTGTGAAAACATTAATTGAAGGTTGAAATAATCCTTACATAGTGAGAATGGTAGTGCAAAACAATGATCATGGAGAAGAACCAAGATGGAGTGAAAAAAACATGAAGGGGGAATATCAAAGACACCTTGAAGATCCTATGCAAGAATTATCCTATATTATACCTCATATGTAAATTTTGAGGCCATGAAAGAAGGATAAAAAGGTGAAAATTAAACCTATTAATATGCTAAGTACCTTAACAAATCCAAAAAACCTTAACATTTGCTAAATAGGGACTTTTAAGATGATCTTTAGAGCCATTGATGATATTTTTCTTTGAATCTATGGAGAAATTTTTAGAATTTTTCTTGTAAAACACAATATCATGAAGGAGACACCCAAAACAAGAATTCAAAAAACTTTTAGACCCTTTCTCTCTCTTAAACCATACAATTCTCCTTCACATGCTTGTAGATTACATAATTGCACTATTTTATCTTACTGAGCTCTATTTTTCCCTCACACATATGGAAAATAAGTGATGTATACCATGTAAGGATGATTTATGTACCTGAGAAGCCCTAAAAACTTTAATTTTATTGATATGATGCCTTGATGAGGAGAAATTATAGAAAACTAATTGCCTTCCTGTATGCAAGACTACTAATGTATGCCTTGACTTCAAATAGATGATTAATGAAGGAGATATGACCAATATGAGAACCACTTACTCTAGATGGAACATATCTAAGTTTAATTTATTTGGACAAAATTTTAGACCTAGATTTTCTCTCTCATGGTTGTACCACCTACAAAATTGAAGAGCTCTCCCTATGTGTAAACTAGTAAGATGAAGGATATAAAATAGTTTTGGGCCTATTTTGCATCTTATTTCCTTGAAATTCTTATGGAACCTATGATATGTAATTTTAATCCTTCTCATGGACTCAACTATATGAAATTTTCATACAAGTCCATACACTTTCTTGAAATATTCATGAAAATGGGTTATTTTTGCCTTTTATCGATAATTTAAGTCTTCCACCACCACTTTAGTACATGAAGAGATGATTAAAAGTAATGAAGGATATAATAATAATAATAATAATAATAATAATAATAATAATAATAATAATAATAATAATAATAATAATAATAATAATAATAATAATAATAATATAATAAAGGCATTTGGCATTTTTATGTAGCTAAAATTGGCATGTGGGAGCTATATTTGGACCTTTTCCAAGCTTAAAATTACACTAAAATGACCTTTTCAAAGCATAAAACTTTATATTAAGGTAATTAATTATAATTTAAGGTATTTAAAAGAATTTTTAATGACTTAATGCCCTTTCAAGGTATAAATTAATCATGTTTAAGCCAAAATATCCACTTTTGAGGCAAAATATGAGGTTTAACAAGGATAATTGTTATGAAAATGGATTATAACATTACCATGAAATTTTTTGAATTATATTGGGTGACATTTGGATTTTATAAGCCAAATTTGCAACATTTTTAGTGACTCATAGGGGTTGACCAGCTAACTAGTCAAAAGAATCTACTAGATTTCACGTGATAATGGCAATATGAAACACAAAAACATGACTTGATAAATCTTTTGAATGCAAACATACTTTTAAAGTTTGATACACCTCTTTTGACTATAAAAACAACAAACCTAAAAGGAAACAAGACAAGGAATAGAAACTAAACTATGAATCAAACATAACTAACCTAAGGAAATAGGAAAACAAGACAAACATAACAAAAAGGGAGCAAACTACAGCTTATGTTATTCACTTATTAAAATATGAAAAATAACCTAAACAACTAGCTTGAAGTCTAAATATTTTCTCTAGGGTCAAATATAAAATTATATTATCCACCATGGAGACTTTAAACTTGATTATCATATCTTTATCACCTCTTCTTGTAGATTGGAGCATTTGTATGGTCTTGGGATCTTAGTGATGTAGTTGAGCCTTCTACTTCCATTTTTAAGTTAAATGGATTGTATATGTGGATCCAAGATCAAATATTCCTCCTCCCATATTCTTCTACTTTGAAAAACTAATGCTAATTCTTATTCATTCATGGACTGCCAATGATCTAATATGTCTTTGTTAATACTTTCACTCTACTCCACATGGACTAGTCAATTATTAATATCTTCATGATTAACCTCTTATAACTCTTTAGGCATGTTAATAGGAAATATTTTTTCATTTAGTTTATCTTTAGGAGTAATGAGTTGAGGTAGTACTTCAACCAACACTTCTTCATTCATTACATCATCATGTACCTACTCTTTTTTTGGTCAAAACATGATAGGTTAAGTAACTAATTGGTCTTTAACATCCTCAATAAGAAGTGTGAGACCTTGAAGATATTGATATTCATTACAAATATCCATATTTTTTTTATAAAAGTCGTCATCATTACCTTGATACATGTCTTCTTTGGCTGGCTTGCACTCATCAATATTAATTGATGTAAGCTCTTGAGGAACATCTTGATGAAGAACAACTATTATGTGATGAAGAGGCTCTTGGGAAATAACCTCTTGCTACACATTTTAAAGTTCTACTTGTGTATTATATTGCACCTAAAGCTCATTGTGCAACTCATTTATTTGACATTATGAAAGACTAAGTCATGGCTATCCATACCTACAAGTGTCTCAATGGTGATGTCTTCTTCATCTTTTTCACTCAAGACTATCTCATCTTCATTTGTTTCAATCAAAATTTCTTCATTCACTTCACAAAGGAGAGGTTCCTTCTTAATAACTAGCATGGTGGATACCTAAAAATACTCAAGAAGATGAGAAATGTCTAAAAATGTTACCATTGATGATTGATTTTGCTCATGAGGCTATTCAACCTTGATCACCTTCACCTTCTCTCTCTATTACAATATCTCTTGAATATATTTCCATGAAGGGAAGGCCTTGGGATTCTAAGGAGGGAGAAGTGGAGGCTAAATGATCTCCTACTTGTTTTTTAGAAAAACACTTGGATTTATACTTTAATACTCCTCTTTCTACCTTGACTGCTACATTTGCTTCCAAGTCATGAACTTGGGTTTAGGAGATTATTCTTTTATAATTGTTACAACCATTGGAATTAATGAAGGAATTTGAATTTAAGATTGTGTTGCCTTTGTATCTTCCACTAATTACTGAAGATGATGATTTGTAAGCTCAACCTATTTGGCTAGGTGAGCCTCAAAATCACAAAACAACTCATTAGAGATCTCTACCTACAAAACTAAGGATGAAGGATATTTTATGATCTATTATAAAACATGAGATTCAACCTCCTTAGAACACTCTTATTCAACATTTTGAGGTCTCTCTTGGATAGATTTCCAAGTAGGAAATATTGGCAAGGTTTGAATGGAAACTTGAAGAATATGATATACATTTACTTGATGTTCATAAAGAGAAAAGGGAAGTTTAATAGAACATACTTATGATTGTGGTGACCCTAGTGTTTCTCATAAACCACCAACCTTTCTTCAATGCCTATAATTATACCACCTATGTCTAGGATATTGACACTAAAATTTGAATGGCCTTGCCTTATGAAAGATGCACATACCTCTTTAGCCTACTAAAAATTAGATCTCATGTTCTCAATCTAATGCTTGGAGATATCCTATCCATAGTTCTTTTAAGTGTCTATGTTCACAATTTGCTTCTCATAGACATTTTTATTTTTATTTTAAGATTGAAATGTATTGTCTTGGAACTTGATTGGGCCTATCAAGAAGATAAAAAAGATCATGAATGTTATCATAAGATTTATATGAGTCACCATACTACTTATAAGTCTCTATATACAGTTGGTGATGCTTATCATAAGGCTAATATGAATCATCATAGGGTTGATAATGGTCTTATCAAGATGTATATGGATCATATTAGAACTTTTTATAAGGACATGAATGATATAGTTCTTCTCCATAGGCTACCATAGCCTAGAAAACACATCAAAATCTATGAATTATGAATAAAAATTGCCTTTTACCTCATCGATAAGGACCATAAGAATACTTGAAAGTGCTTCTAAAGACCAATATGTTATAAATGTGTACTCTAATGGTTGGATCTATGTCCCATCGAGCATGTCATAACTATTAACAACCCAAATAGCAACCTGCTAAAGATAGATTGCTCTAATCTTCTTTCACACCTAGACTAACATTGGAATGGTCTATGGTGGGGGACACCTAAATCTCAGAATGGACCTATATATTTGTGAAGCTATCTCTTTTGATGTATCACTTATGCTTTACCTACTAAAACTTGCTTTATATTTTGGCATGAAAAGGGTTAGAATAATAGGAAGGGAAATCTATTCTACTAAGGGTGATACACCTATATTTCTGGTTCATCCACTCCATTTGAGCCCATATAACATTGATAAGCAAATTCAAATAACTAAATCTACAACTCCAAAAGACTCTTATGCAATAATATTTCAAATAAAGGTTCATCAAATGATCAAATCATGAGGGAAATCATGGAATATGCTTGATTCAAGGTACTAACTAGTCAATATATCCATTTTTAGCTCAATAAATCAACATCAAACACTATATATGACTTGCATAAGATGGCATACTAGTAACTAGGTGAGATTAAGACCTAACAAGGGATAAATTACTACCGCATGTATAAATAAAATTAATATAATCACACTATAATAATATATAGGATTTTAAAAATAATAATTCTATTCATCTCAAAATGTTTAAATCTCAATCTTGTTAGAGTTTCATCATGCCCAAGAGAGGGATCCTAAAAATAGGCTTGAAATCCTCATTATATAGAAGATGAGAGTAGAGAAAGCTAAGAGATTGGCATAAAAGAGATAAGAGAGAGTCATACAATATTCAAATATAGTCAATTTACAATACAAATTTCTAATAATAGTCCTTAAGACTTATCTTTATATTGAATGTTCTTGCATGAGCTCCTTTCATGAGTTATTTGGCATTAGAATGAGATGGTGGGACATCTTGAATTTTTAAAGATCCTTCATAAAACATGCTACACCATTTTTAAGTTTAGTTAACTCCCCTTAAACGTAATACCAAGATAATTTTATGATTTATCTTGCATGAAGACCATGGAGTATGCATGGATTGCTAGTTAACTCATGTTTTGTCAACTCAGAGTGATTAACTCTTAAGTCTAGTTAACTAATTCCTAATCCCTACCTTGTATGAACTAGAACTTGAAGACTCAAAGTGAATGTAAGATCCACTTGAAGACTAGATATGTGGCATGATAAATCCACATAACCTCACTTTATATCACTTCAATGCCAATTTCATCCTTGTTTGATTTGATCAAATAGGCCTACTAGGCCAAATAGGCCTAGTATCCTACTTCTTGCACTTGAAGACCATGATAACCTGCATAGAAACATTAAAACCTAAAAATACTATTTAAACCATTTTGGGTATATTGGAATTTTATTCCTAAATTAGTTAAGGGTCTAACTTGACTAAATCATAAAATAATATTGTAGTAAATAGAGTACTAATTTGTATAATTTATTTAACCTTTGTAGCTTTCTAAAAATAGTAATGAAATAGGGGAAATGTAACTTATCTTTAAACTATGTTGATATGACTAAGACAAAGGATGATATTGGTTGTGTAAGATAGAGATAGTGTCATGAAATTAGATCTGCTTTCATTTGGTGAAAGGATAGGAGAACCAAAAATAGGACACTTCAAGATCCAATATTATAGTCTAATTCCTACTATTGTTGTCCAAACTAGTCATAGAGATTTATGTTTATTAGGTTTTGTTCACTATCACTGTATGAGCCTTTTTATGTAATTTTACATCTTGAATGTCGATAAAGCTCCTTGTAGAGCTTATTTAATCTCCAACCCTAGACCTTCAACATGTTTGAATGAAATTTGAGAAAAAGGGGGGGTTAGTTTAGTGTGTGTAAGATGCACTAAACGTGTATCCACGCCCCTTGTATGGGCATGATACCTACATACCAATACTTTGAAGAGGGATCAAACCATATGTAGTTCTCCCACTTGATGTGCTTTGTGCAATAGTGTTATGTAGATGCAAAACTATTAAATTGGGTGTGCTTGAGGTGGCTATGGATATGTGTGAGGGTTTAAATAGGCTTGAAGCTATATCATATGGTTGTATGCAGATAATAGGGAAGTTTGCCTCAAAGGATTTGCTTATATTCTTTTTTACTTTTGAAATAATTACCAACCCCCTCTAAATGAACTTTGAATGGGCTTTTATATAAATCTATTGGTCATGGGTTAAATTCATTCATGTTAGGCTGACATAATGAAGAGGAATATGGAGAAAATGGTCATTTGAGTTCAAAATATGATTAGATAGGAGTCCTAGAAATCAGACACCCTAGGGTACAATGCTATAATCTAACCCCAACACTCCTATCCTATAGGTTTTAGATATAGGGGGATGGAATAATCATGGGAAATGGGGTTTGTCTAATCTAGAATTAGGTCTCAAAAGTTTACTAATGACGAAGAACCCACAAAAATTTGCTTAGAAGGGTCAAGAGAGCATGTAAGAGGGACATATGGGTTGGGTGTCACAAGCCACACTCAAGCTACCATTTTTTACATTTTATATGAATACAAATACCATGATATTTATGCCTATAAAAACTCCTTATATCATTAAATATGTCTTTTTGATGAAGGAACACCTGAAACTTAGTCAAACTAGTTAACTAAGTCAAACTACCTTTAAATTCTACATATTAGTTATTTTTAAGAATCTCACAAAGGCATTTATAGGATTTATTTTGACCATATGATGGCTTTAATAAGAATAAAAACTTCCAAACTTAATTCTCCATGGATTGAAATCCATTAAACTACCTTGTACCTCAATTTCTAGCACTTTTTCTTAAAACTCAATTTTTTCCATGATCAATACAATTACATTAAAAAAATTACCATTTATGGGACTCTCTCTAAGTTTAATTTATGTTTTAAGATGTTTAAGGATGATTCATGAGGTTTTTATTATAAAAAATTTAACTTTTCTCAAAACTAATCCTTATGAGGGTTTGGGAGGGTTTAGGAGGTGAACCTTATTAACAATGGTTCATTAAGTATAGACCTCCAAACCCAAAATTATTTAAATTAATATTTATTAAATGAATCCCCTAAACTTCTCTGATGATATTGGGTTCCCATGAAAAAGGTATGAAAAGATACCTATGTAAAGAAGTTTGTTTGTAGGGTTTTGAATGCATTCTAGAGAGGCTTATGCTCTTATCGATTGTTCATAAAGTGCATCCCATAACCAACCTCAAGTTTTCATGAATTATAATTTCATAGGGTTCCTCAAATCATTATAAGATAATTTTTCCAAACTCTTCATGTGGTGAAATATACGAGCACTTGATCAGGTAGTTTGAATGGGTGCCTTAGATTATTAAATTCAAAATTTCCCTTGTGAGTGAAATTGACTGATTCATTATCTTTCCATACTTGTAAAATATCCTCCATGACTTTTACCATCTCATTACACCTTCTCATGGTATCATTATTTCTTTATAATTCTAAAACTACCTTTTGGTATTATAGGCCTTATAGGTCTTAAGGGTAGTTTTAGGCTTGTTACTGAGTTTTGATGTTCAAATAAACTGTAGGTGATAAAAAATATTTTCAATATTCATATCAGATTATATAAATTTTTAAAACCTTATTTGACTTTTATTGAATTCCTAAACTCAACTTTTAACTTCATGCTTCTTAGAACTGCTTATAGGAATGAATGTCTACTTGTGTGTTTGTATCTAGTTTTGAGTGTGATCACCTCTCAAAATGTGTATTAAGAATTAAAATAACTCTCTCATGATTTATAAAACCTTACATGAGCTTAAAACCATTTACTATACCTTAAAACTCCTCAAGAAGCCACCCTACTCCAATGGTGACTGTGAATGGACATGTAGGTGACTATGTAAAATAGTGGGCACTTAAACCACTATTAAGACCCTCAAAATGGCATGGGATGATTTAACACGTTATAATTATGATATTAACTAATTTTTATGTCTTAATTCCACCTATAAGTCCCTAAAAACCTCAAAATTTTGTCGAGAATGCCTTTTAGGCATTAAATGTATGTAAACTATGTTAGGCATGACTGTGTTTTTATTTTTTCCACCTTAATATTGGAATAATAATGGTGAGTATGCTTTTATTATGTCACGAAAATAATCTCTTTCTAGTGGACTCATCCCATTTATTACCTTGTAACCTTATGCCACCTATAATAGACTTAAGCTCCTTTAAGAACCTCATTGTGAGTGTTTTATTCACTATTGTAGGTGGAACTTTTTAAGATTTGAAGGTGTTTTGAAACAAACTCACCATGAAATTATGCCTAAAATACCCCTTAAAACATTGGAAAACTCCCTCCCATCTCCTTCTTGATCTTACTCTCCTCAACACTATTCTCAAGCCTTATACATAGTCTTATTCTATACAATAGGTTGTATACCTTAATCTCATGCACTTGTCGATGAGATGTCTTCATATGTCCATTTATTAACTTTAATGGTCTTGAGTTTTCATTTTAGGTCTTATGAATATGTGGATCTAGGCTTCAAATTTGTATGGTTGTAGGTTGTTACTTCCATGTATAAAGCTTGATTGTAGCTTATTTGGAGTACTCTTCATATGATTCCTAATGATGATGATATCTCTTTGTTCCAATGAAACACTTTACTAAGAATAAAAATCCTTTATAGACCATTTTGAATGATCTTGTTACAAACTTGAAGATAAACCTATGTTAACATGATTATAGGTGCCTATACAATAGTTGACCAGATTGTATAACTATTTTGTAGTCCTTTCTATCATGCCTTGATCTAACAAAATACATATCTCACTATGGATCATCCATAACATAATTAAACTCCTTATGTACTATTTCTCCTTCATCCTATTTAAACTTAGAGATATGCCTGCATTCTTATGGCTATAGGTGGGTGTTTTAAGAGGTCTTGGTTAAGTCTTTGAGTGTTTTGACTGCCATCCAACTTGATCCTTTGACCTCCTTCATCATCATGTTTCTATAAATCCTTCATAACATTATCTTACCCCATATAACAAAAAACTTTCTCACTAACCCTAATTGTGTATGATGTTGACTGTAACTAACTATATAAACTGTAGTAAGTTCTAGGCCTTAGAGAGTTTGAAAATAGGTAACAAGAGGTGTCAACATTTACTTCAATTTTCAAATGATATCAACAATCTAAAAAAAATCCCTCAAAGATCTCCATCATGAAAGTCTCCCTCATATCTTTTTTTACCTTTTTGGTTGTAGCTTGCCTTAAGTTGGCTATAGGTCTCTATTGTGATTTTTGAGCATATACAAATATTGACATGTGTTATTATTGAGCTACCTTACTAAGGTTATTCATCTCAATAATTCATGCATTTTATGGTCCAATTAACCTCCAAAATCCTAGATAGGCTTAAATAACTTTATTGTCATTAAACTTTGTTTGCTATAGCCTTAATATAGGCATGTGGGTGTCTTAAAAGACACTTGATTGTTCACTTATGGTACTATCCTTGTCTTATGACATTAATGAAGTCATAATATGGGTGATTAAACCTTATTTTTTTTATCTTCACTTATGCATTCATATTATAACAAAACATCTTAAAGTACTATGTCCTTTATCATTGTAGATGATAATGCTTGTACCATTTGTATAAATAGTCACTAAAATTAGCCTTAAAGAAGTCACCAAAACCATGATATAATCCTTGTACTTATATTTTTAATACTTTAAGAGATTATTTGAGATAATATATTTAACAAGGCATCATCCCTATCATGTAATTATTTTTTACTTTCATATAAACTCTTGACGGTGCTGTCATGGATGTAGGTTGCCTTCTTGACTATTGATAAGTAGCTAGTCTATTGGTGTGCATATCATTTTTGATAATTATGATGGTTTCCACCCCTTGAGTCCTTATTAAAATTATTTTATGGGATGGATATGAATTAAAGTGGTAAGGAGTGAATTTATGGTGTGTAAACATGAATGGAAGGTGGAAAGAAGCCTTACATAGTGAGAATGGTAGTGCAAAATAGTGATCATGGAGAAGAACCAAGATGGAGTGAAAAGAGCATGAAGGGGGAATATCAAAGACACCTTAAAGATCCTATGAAATAATTATCCTATCTTCTACCTCATGTAAATTGTGAGGCCATTCAAGAAGGATAAGAAGGTGAAAACTAAACCTAAGAATATTCTTAGTACCTTAACAAATCCAAAAACCTTAACAATTGTTGAATAGGAACTTTTGAGATGATCTTGAGAGCCATTGATGATAATTTATTGTGAATCTTTGGAGACATTTTTAAAAAATTTATTTTAAAACACAATAACATTAAGGAGACACCCCAATAAGAATTTAATAAAACTTTAAAATGCTTTCTCTCTCCTAAACCTTATAATTCTCCTTCACATGCTTGCAGACTACAAAATTGCATTATTTTGTCTTCTTGAGATCTATTTGTTCCCCACACATGTGGAAAAAAATTATGGTTACTAGGTAAGGGTGATCCATGTCCCTGAGAATCCCTAAAAACTTGAATTTTCTTGATATGATGACCTGATGAGGAAAAATTATAGAAAATTGACTGCCTTCTTGGATGCAAGACTATTAATGTATGCCTCAACTTTAAAGGGATGATTCATGAAGGATAGATGACCAATTTGAGAAAAAAATAATTCAAATGGAATCTCTCTAAGTATAATTTCTTTGGCCAAAATTGTAGATCTTATTTTTCTCTCTCATGGTTGTACCACCTGCAAACCTAAAGAGCTCTCCCTATGTGCAAACTAGCAAGATGATGGATATGAACCAGTTTTGGACCTATTTTCCATCTTCTTGCCTTGAAATTATTATGGAACCTTTGATATTTCCTTTTCTTCTTGATCATGGCCTCAACTATATGGAATGATCTTAGTCCATACACTTGCTTGAAATATGCATGAAAATGGGTTCCTTTTGCCTTTTATTGATAACTTAAGTCTTCCACCACCAATTGAGTGCATGAAGAGATTATTACAAGTCATGAATGAGATAATAAATAGAAAAAAACACATTTTACATCTTTATGTAGCTAAATTTGGCATGTGGGAGCTATATTTGGACCTTTTCTAAGCTTAAAATTACATTAAAATGACCTTTTCAAAGCATACAACTTTATATTAAGGTAAGTACATGTAATTTAAGGTATTTAAAATTATTTTGAAAAATTTAATGTCCTTTATATAAATTAATCAATTTTAATCCAAAAACTCCACTTTTGAGGTAAAATACAAGTTTTAACAAGGAGAATTATCACTGAAAAAGGCTTTTAATGGTACCATGAAAAGTTTTCAATTTTAGGGGCTGGAATTTTTCCTTGATAGGACAAATTTAAAATATTAAATTCATTTCTATATCAAAATTCAATTTCTTAGGCTATAATCTACCTAGGTAGTCTCATTTTTGTTTCATGCAAATTAACCAACTTTTTGTGTTTTTTCCTACCCTACCCTACACAAGGTTAGTACAATATGTGTTTTTGAATTTTTAACTAATATAATTTTACAAAAAAATAAATCTTAAGTATAAAAAATAGGAAATGTCACTAGGAAAGTAGTAAATCATTCTTAAAAAATAGTAAAATTTGGTAAGTAAAATAATTTATCAATCTTAAGGATACAAGTGTTGTGACACTTACCTAAAAATGGTGCCAAAATTATTATCATAATTTTAACCACTAATTAAACTTAACTAGACCAATATCTAAACATAAAACCTGATATTACAAGATGGGGTAGCCACTTTATTCATAAAGCAACCTACTTCATTAATTGTTAACCTAGGGTGTGTATAGCTTTGACAAAATGTCAGCACTATATGTGTAACACTTATTCACTTGTTGAATTGTATATATTATCACTTGGATATTCACCCTTTGAGGAGATGAAAATATATCCTCATCCAAGTGTCACAATGGAATCACCTGTAGGCTTGTGGGAAACCTAGGGAATGAGGTGAATCTCTAGATAAGGCTACCTCTCTTGATATACCACTTTGGATTGTAAGTAAAACTAAATTTGTGGGGTAAAAATGAAGAGAGATAAATAAAATCAAATCTAAAATAAGGAGGTGATACACCAAATCAATTTGATGACTTCAACCAATTGTATTCCACACTTGAGACCAAAAAATAAATTAAAACATACACTCCTTCAATCTTCATCTTCTCACATCAATGTTACATTGTGATGTCATGGATGAATGTGCAAAGATAGGAAGAATATAAAATATTCCTTGAATGACACTAATGAAAATGCTAACTCACTCGACATTTTACATCTCCTAAAACACTTCACATGCCCTGCAAGAAAAGTTTTCCAACTAGAAACAAGGTGGAAGAATAAGACCACATGCTAGGAATCCATAGTCTTCACTAAACAAGATTCATCATTCAAGTGGAACACACTTATGAAAAATTATGAATAGGTAAAAACTATTAATTTCATTGATCAAAAGGTATAGAAATTATTAGGGATTCACCATACTTAGGTGGAGAATTCTCTACAATGCCAAAATGGTTAACTCTTATAGAGTTTGAGAGAGAGAGAAAGAGAGGAGAAAATAAGTCCAAGTGTCACAAGGACACTTTTAAATCTGATAAAATAAGTTATCCATACATGATAAAAGGATATGGGTTGATACATGTAATTTCATGAAGTACAAATGTCAATCCAAGTCATCAAAGTCTTGCAAATTGCTACAAAACTCATCATTCTAGTTTAGAAAAATTGCATGCATGATTGGACCTATTTGAATGTCCCATAGCTAATGAGGACTAGGTTTTATAATTATGGTGTATTTTAGGGACATCATATATGCCTCTTCATGCATTGGTTGCATGTTTGGTCTTCTAGAATCTTCAAAAGTGAACCATCATCATCTATAGTCTAAAAAGAACCCCTTTCATGCACCCTGCCAACTTGGATCCCAATTTGTCTTTATTTTTCCATGAAAATCCAAAAAAATCATTATGTTACATGTTTCAAGACCCTACATACCTTTAAAATCATCAAGAAAGATTTAAAATTAGTTCAAGTGAAGCTTTTCAGCCCTCTCACTAGCTTATGCATTAGGCTAGTTTTGATTGGCTAAGTTAAGGGACCTTTTTGAGACACTTAGGAAAATTTTAAAGGAATTAAACTTACATAGGGAGTTGTATTAAGTATCAATATTTACAACCATTTTATTTTCATCTCTTGAAACTTCCTACAACCTATAATACACATAAAATAGTGAGAAAATGCTTGTTTCTACCTCCATCTATATAATTCCATAAAAATATATGGCATGTGAGGAAGATTGAGGGAGTATTATACAACCTCCAATCACCATTATAGATAAAATATCTCATTTTGGTAGGTATCCAACTCCATTTCCTAAAACTAGTTCCTTTAAGGGTTTTAGGTGTATTTTATTCTTAAGGTTGGTTCATAAAATATGGATGTCCAATATACAAAAAATTATCACAAAATCATTGTTCAAGACCCTTTTATCTTCCCCTAACTCCTTTTACAACCATGCAAAACCTCTTGAAAGATGTGAGCTTCCAAAAATTACCTATCAAGCTTGTTTCCCTTGTTTTCATAGGCTGGAATAGGTTTCTAAGTCAAAAGTGAATTTATTGATGTTTTATTTTCACTCCAATGGATTTTAAACCTTAGTAGTTATTCTATAAACATGATAAAATGAATTTTAATGCTTTTTCAAGGTTTAAAAAAAAGTTGGTACCCTATTTGGATTTAGACCTAGTCACATTTGGTAGTTCTATCTACACTTCAAGGTCAAAAAATGACTTCCTAAAGCTTCCCCTACATAGAAATAGATCAATCACCTATATAATTCCCTCATAAACATGTTCCAATCATTTTAAATTCTAACTTATGGTTATAAATGCATATGATCCTTTATTTGGGCATTAGGCTTATTGCTTGCTCACAAGGTCTACCTACAAACCTTGGTATCCAAACCACCTTGATTGTTTTCTCTCTCATATGTATAGTTTCCCATTATGTTCTATATATTTTTAATCTTTCCTATCCTTCTTGTAAGGAATCCACACCTTTTGGCTTTAACTTTCATCATTTTCTCTCAAATCTACCAGGCTTTGTACATGGGGAAAGTACCCCCTATCTAAGATAAAATAAGGGGTACTTACCTTTTTATCTTAAGAAATATAGGTATTTAAATGTTTTATTAAAGTTATAATGACATTACATACCAAAATCCAACCTTTGATCACATGATTTGACCCTAAAAACTCTCTAAGGCCTAAAATATATTGCTAGCCAAAATACTACATGTAGGGTTTACATTTTATGAACTATTTATGCTTGATTTGGGACTCATATTTTCTTTGTTTTCACTCTAAGAGAGAATATAAACTATTAAACAACCTTAAATAAGTAATTATAACCAATTTATCACCCTCATTCTCTTTGCTTCTTTAAGTTCCTTGACTGGTCCAACTGCTTGTACAAAAAACTATGACTGTGTTTGTAGAAATAGGGGTTCACCTCATGTTTAAGATCTAATTGAAGTTTTAAGAACCATGTATACTATTATTCACCCATTAATTATTTCACATACACTTTAAAATTTCAAACAACATTCATTTTGGGTTGTGTTTCCTCCTTCACAGTAACCCTTGCCTATAGATTGTTCATTTGTATGTTTAGGTTTGAACTCAATGCTTAGAGGTCCTTCCTAAAGATTTCATAATCATATAAATTTATTTTTAACCTATTTAAAAATTTAATTTGAATTATACCACCACTTGATATCCTAACCCTACTCACTGCCACTCATGTTGACTAAGATATCCATTTTACTTCTACCTGTAGGTTATTTTAGCTTATTTAGAACCAGTTAATGATGTGAAAATAAATCCCTCTAGACATGACAACCACATCTCAATTTAATTCTCTTTTTACTAATTATGAATGGATAAAACAACTTTAAAGCATATAAAACTAGATCATTGTCCTACATAGTTATACGTAGGACTATAGGTGTGCATTTAGGATGGATGAAGCAATATATGGCCTTCTTAAAACCTCATAAGGTTATCCATAATGAATTATATCCATTAAATTTTGTTTTGAAACATGTAAACCACTAAATAATTATTTCTCATACTTTCACATACCCCTTTAGGTCACTTCCTGCCTACTTTAGGTGTCTATTTGAGCAACTTGTATGGTTAGGGTATGTGTTTAGGGGTTAGAGCATAGTATACCAAATCGCTTAATGAAATTCATGCTTAAAAGAAACTCATTCACTTCATGAGGTCTCTAAAATGTAAATTTTTCTCATTTAATCCTTTAAGTGTTAAATACATTTTGTAACTCAAACCCTATAGAGTCTATTATAGGTTCTCAGTGTGTTTCCAAGCAATTTTGAGCCCTCTAAACATCACTCTCACCAATATAATTGTACTCATTATTTCCATATTACTTCTCATTATCAATGGATACAAGGTAAAATTATTTATATGCCTCAAAGTCCCTTCAACCATGTTATATTCTAATCATAAAAGACCTTTTGACCTCTATTTTATACTTTTAGGGAAAAGAGCCCTGAACACTGATGCATCATGTCTGGAAGGTAATCTCCACTTCAAAAAACCAAATTATTCCTTTATATAAGGTTAAAATGACCTAAAAAATACAATAGGATATCAAAAAATGTTTCCATCCCATATTCTAACCTCCTATATGTCCATTTTGTTCTCTATTAACACCTTTTAGGGACTGGTTCCAAAATACTCAGTCATTAGGCCTTAGAAGGTAGTTCCTTACTACCCTTTGTCAATCTATCACTCCACATGGGTATGATATTATCAACATAAAATATAAAATTTAAACATCTTAAATTGATTCAAAACTTCAAAATAATCCTCTATCTTTTTGTTAAGCCACCTATAGGTGACTATTCTAGTATGTAGGCAAAAAATGCAATCATGGACAATGGGCATTAGTTTTGATACTTAATGAGTTTTTAAATTGTTTAAAAGATTAAAAATTAACCTAAAATACTATAAAGATATTAAAATAGTGTCAATACATCCCATTCAACATGAATTTTTCCTCCAAACACCTATAGATAAGCATTTTCATGGCAGATTGACTAGCAAGTAGCATATGACTGCAACTCCATATGGATTATTTTGAGAAAAGAGGTTTCAAGGTGAAGGTGAAAAAAATAAATTTTTAAGATGTGAACCAAGACATTTTCATGTTCCAAAACTACCTTTAAAACAATAAAATCCTTTAAATGGTGAAGAAACTACCTGTTGCATAGAAAAGTGCTTTATCTTGCACACTAAGCCATTTTACTCATAAAACATCATGTAAATTGAGATAAATTATGGGAAACATTAGAGGGTAAATTTAACATCATTTATAACAAATATCATCATCTAGATTATACGTAATTTCTCAAACTAAGAGAAAACTGATAGGGTGCATAGATGGATAGGCAAATTTGCACAGTCAACTTCAAATGAATAGTTCATAAAGCAAAATTGGCCATTTATAAAAATTAATATATGTATTTTAATTTATATTACTTTATAATATTACCATAGGATAATTTTCCATGAAAACCCTTGTGCTGGTCATACCAATAAAAACCTTGCAAGTCACTTTTACGTTTCTAAAAAGGTGAAAAGAGAGCAAAATGGTTTTGAGAAAGAAATGGCACCTATAGATAAATTAAATCATGGAGATGAGTTTTTGGGAGCTAAAGAGACATTTTTCCATCATTTATAAGTGGCACACTTCCCAAGGAGGTCATACAAGTGTCACTTTATTTTTCTTTTCCAAGAAAACTAACTTTATTCTAAACAACCTACCATTTTTTAGTTAAAAATAGTCATCTAAGACTTATAATGACACATGGGGCATGAAATCATATTTTTACATTTGTACATTTCCCAAGAAACTTGTAAAAAGCATTAAGTGCAATATTTTTTACCCTTGAAATGACCCAAAATGATAAATGGACCTAGAAACTAATTGACCAAATCTAGTACAACTTAATTGACATCAAATGACCTATAACTAACCTCGTGACAAAATATTACACCCCATTATAGACCTTAAAATTAGGTTTTTTACTAGGGGTGTCCTTATTTGACCTAAAACTCAAATTTGGCCAATAGTATCAATTGTAGATAGGAACACACTTGAATAAAGGAAATTACATGAACTTAAAGTACTTAAAAGTAAATCACACTTGTAATAAATAAATAAATCAATTTAATTTAATTGAATTGAATGTGTTGGAATCTTCCTTTAATAAAGTAACAATCATTCAACTTAATTAAATAAAGCAAAAATTGATTACAATACTTGACTCACACATATGCATAATTCAAAGGATAGAAATAAATACTTGCACAATAGTTATATTTAATACTCTAATGATCTAGGATATTCACTATAAATCTTCCTGAGGGGGCCCTCCTCAATCAGGTTGAGTTCTAATCTTCCTCTTAAGTTTTAATGTTTTTATTTTAGAATATTGATTTCATTCATAATCTTGTAGTAATTGAGATTGCTACACCAATAATTACAAAGATATCTATTGATAATAATGTTGTTTTCAACACTAAAATTACTCTTACTCTATTATCCATGGCTTAAGTCCCTATTGTATTATATAAATAGGTGTCCATTTGTTATTGCCTAATAAGAAATGCTAAGAATATAAAACATAATTAGGAATAAGTCTAATCTAGGAGAATGCTAGTAGTTATGGCTATAGTAAAATATAATATGCTATGTTTTGTTTGATATATAATAATAGTATGATTTTGGTCTAATTATTAAGATCCATTTCCAACTTCTTTTATACATAAACATCAAATTTTAACATGTAAAATATATTGTCCAACTTCTCCCATCACGGGTAACAACCTTAAGCTACCATTACAATTGTTACATGTTAAGACATGTTATTGGTAGTTGTTACAAGTTCAATGTGTTATTATCTAAGTAATTACAAGATTATTTAGTTGGTATAAGCTTTCATTACCTAGATCACTACATAGTTGTTACTGGTTATCACTGCCCAAATTGTTATAGGTTGTAACTACCTAGAATAGTTGTGTATTAGTCATGTATACTCACATTCCTTGAGCATAAATTATAAATAAACCATAATAAAAAAACATAACCATAATTTATCTTAATCACAAATCAAAACTATTTCATTCATATAAACATATATAATATATGCATCATATTTCTTAGTGCTTTAGTAGGAAAGTATACAAAGCATGGATAAAGATTCCTAGTAATGGTAGGCTCAAAGATAGGTTTTTATGTGTTCAAAGTACAATTAAATATCTAGGTATCCCACAAATTTTTTACATACTTTCCTCTTTATCATGGCTCTAATATAGTTTCAACACTAGGTCTTTGACATTGAAAGTACAAATTATGACTTTCTTGTTATATTGTTTAGAAATATAATTTTTATATGGATGGTTATGATTTAAATCCTCTTGTCACTTGAACTTTCACAAAATGATGAGATGGGACAAGATTTTCCTCATTCAAGTGAAATAATGGAACCACCTCAAGGCTATGGGTATCTATATTAGGAGGTGGATCTCTAGATTAGGGATTAGCTCCCCTTGATGCATCACTAAAGCTCATATACTACTACTAACACATTGGGGATGAAAAGGGATAGGGATAACATGAAATTAAACCTAGTCTACAAGAGGTGATAAACCAAAAGATTTTATCTACTCATACCCTTATCATGCACTTATAACTAAGGACAAGTTGCAAATACACTTCATCCAAATGTTAATCTTCCCTCTCACATCAATGCTTCAACATGGGGTCTTGGAGATATCATAGCCTAGGAGGAACTAGACAATAGGAATTATAAGACACTCTATTGATTATCTTACTCACTACACTTTTAATTCACTTTGACACTTCTTGCTAACCAACAAGAGAGAGATCACAAACACACAAGGTACTAAGGAGAGTAACATGTGAAGGTAAATGAAACTTACACTTGCATAAGACCAACATGTACACTTAGTGAAATATTTGAATGAGGTAAAAAACTTTTATTTATTGATTTAATGAAATTTTTTGATAGGTATTAACCATACCCAAGCAGAGAGATCCATACAAATGGCCAAGAAGACCCACTTTATAGAACTTATAAGAAGAGAGAGAGAAGAGAATTTGAAGAGGCACACGTACATGTGTAACCAATGTGAAGATTAGTTAAAAATGCATGGTATAAAGGAATTAGGTGATACATATCATGTAAGGAGTTAAAAATATCATTTTTAATCATCCAAGACCTATAAATAGTCAAGAAACTCCTTTTCTATGCATAGAAAACTACCCCTCATTATTGGCCTTACAAAATCATCCAAATTTTTCAATTGATTAATTTTGGTGATGAATATAATTATTATGGGTTATTAATAATCCCTCACATGCATTAGGGAGGATCTTTACCTTTCCTATCATTCTATCCATGCATGATCATACTTGGCAGTCTCAAAATAGCCCTTTTCCTTTCACCTCTCACACTTATCACCTTCAAGTTCTTCAAACCTAAATTATGATACATAAAATAAGAATAATTTGATTTTAAAGGAGTGATCATACAATTAATTACAATAAATTGGCCTTAAAAGGCTCCCAAAATGAAGATTCACCATTTTCCACAAGTCCTCTCTAGTTGGCTCACTAGATTGGCTAAAATGAAAGAGATGTAAAGCACACTAATGAGATTATACACTTCATATAATGACCATGGGGACTTATAAAAATTCCTAATATTCCCTCTAAAAGTGATTTAGTCTCTTGGAAGTTGGCCATGCCTACACAACACAAAAAATGATCAGAATAATCCATATTTTCCTTATTATGTAAAGGTCCATATAATCTAATCCCATGGATTTGATCCTCATGGAGTTGGAAAAAAATTATATTCAACACTCATGTTCAAATTAATCCATCTAGATACAATTTTAGGATCATTTTCATCATTAGGTCCTAAAGAGGGTTTGTAAGGGTTTTGAAGTGGTTTTCATTCTTATCATTCATTCATAGCCATGGCACATTGGAATCTTTATAAAATAACACTTATTTATTCTTAATTACCTCATTCAACTTCATTTAATGGATCAAGGTCACATGAAATTCTTGGTGGAAGTTATAAGCACTTGAAGTTGATATTTGAGCTCATTTTTTGCTTCTTAGTGGGGTCTGAATGTTGTAGGCCAAACCATGGCTTATTGGAGAGTCTACTTGAAAAAAAAATATTGGAAAACCTTTGTGCCTATCATAAAAATATGATCCAATCCCTATAAAATATCCCTTGAAACTAGAAATGGAAACTAACCCTTGTTTGGCACCATGTCTAGACCTTGTCAATAGGTATGATTGCACTCTTGGCCAACATTGAGGCTTCAGTAGTTTGTTCTGCCTAAAAATTTATTAAACACTTCATTTTCACCTACATGTAAATTTTCCATGTCATTGGGGTGCTTTCCTAAGGCCCAAACTAAAAGTGACCCTTCATTTGAGATTAGGACTATTCCTTTCCCACTAGGTATGCATGCAACCCTCCTTGGTTAAAGCATCATGTTTGGTTCCACACCATATATCAAGATTTAATAGATTTTTTTAGGTGTACTTCAACTATAAAAACCTCCATTTTATCTCACTTGACCTCTAGTCCATCATTTGACCTCCTTCAATAAGAAATATAAGGTTTATGCAAGGGGAAAAGTGCCCCCTATTTGAGAAAAAATAAGGGGCACTTCCCCTATTAGACTTTCCAATTTTATTATTAAATAATCATAATAAATTCCCAAGGGTAATCTATACCAAAATTTCACCCCTTGATTCTAATTTTTGACCCTCAAAACCTCTAAATTTTAAGATCGGTCACTAAAGGGTAGAAAATACAGGGTAGGTAGGGTCCTTTTCTTTGTATCCTCCTATTGATGTTTATTGGGAATTTTGATACATATCTAAACCTTGTTTCAATAAATTTCCAACATGATTCTCACTATAACCTATATATTCTCCTTTTTGGCCGTATTAGGCCTTATGCTTTGACTGAGGCATGGTCCTTTAGCTATATTTGGAGTTGGTTTGCCACATGTTCAAGTATTAAAGGTGTCTTAAATAATGTTTCAGATATATTTATATCATTCCATACATTTATCTAGGACAAATTTCACATGTACAATCCCCTTTAGGTACAAAGGAAGCCTACTTCAACCTCATTTCCTATAGTCCTTGTTTGACTAAGTTTATGCATCTCATGCCTACCTATAGGTAATCTTAAGCTTTAGATGATGGTATAAGAACACAATTAAACAAATTTATATGTTTATAATATCATGATAGTTGTCATCCACTATTTTCCAAGGTCAAACTTCATCTTTTACACAAACGCACCTTTACTCTCAACATTAGGCCATGTTCTTTAAGGATTGAGACATGCCCTTAAAACCTTGGCTGTAGGTCATGTTTTGAGCTTGTTTTATGGTTTTGGACCTTGTATCCATGTTTATTAGGTCATAAAACCTCCTCATGTTTTAATCTAATTGGAAACTCCTCAAACTATATTAAATCTATGGACTTGATTTAGAACACCCTGCCTGACTATCATAGTCACCATGCTCTACCTTTTGGCAAGAATTAGGCATAGATCATGATGTATTTAGGTTTCTCTTGAGTACCTTGAGGTTATGTCCTATTCACCTATGCCAAATACATAAATAAAACCTCATTTGGCATAAGGATAACCCTACTTTTAACTCACTATCAACATACCCTTAACTGACTATGTTTTATAGATTTGAGTGATGCCTGTAGGTTAATTGAGATCACTTAGGTCATGTGTTTTATAAGGAACAACTCCACCTATAGGTCTAGTGTCCATGAAAAATCTAATTTCACTTCAATCCACCCCTTTATAAACTTTATTCGATGGTGATTCATGTGGATATATTGAATGAATCATTTTCTAATCATTACATATTCTATGTGAAGTATTTAAAAGGGGATAAATGATTTTGTACTCTACATCTTATTTAAAGTCATCAACTATTATACAATATAAAAATCTCAAGATTTAAAATTTTTCCTATAGATCATTATATATATGATCCTATGCAAAATCCATTACATGATGAACATGATAGAAAAGATGATGTGCCTATCAACCAATTTATCTCATTAGGCTTAAGAAGAGATGTTGTTATTGATATGAACCATCCTCCGAGAGTTCAATATATAGATAATTGTTCCATTTATCTAGATGATATAATTATAGATAAATTTGATACCTTTGGTTTGAGAAGTGAAAGACTTTATCTAATAACATGAAATGGTAAAAATGACTTAATTCCATGGGAGTATGTAAATTTAATATCATGTGATGTTGGATATATTTTTAATGGATCTGATGAAACATCTTGTAGTAATGATAATAATAGGGATTTAAAGAATATAGTGGATTTATCTAAAATAATATTTGGAGACCCAAGATACATTGCATGTAGTGGTTTTAATATGGCTGAGGTTTGTGGAATTTATAGTTATTCATCTTGCATAGAGTCTCATCACACCCTTTTGAAATAGATATAATTATTGAAAACAAATCATTGAATTTCCCTCCTAAAATATATGCAATTTGTGGAAATAACTCTATTTTGTTGCATCAATCCTTTATAAATCAAGAAGTTAGGAATCAAAGAATTTATAAGGGATATTGATGAATTGTATCCAAATGAAACATTAAAAAATAATTTTATATGGAATAATTTGGAAGGTAGGAACTTCTATGTGTGCATATGGTGTCAAATTAGAAGCTTTTTATATATTTTATAGAACCAATTTTCCTTAAATGGTTATTTCAATGGAGGCTTGCAGTAGTCACAATATTATCTATGTTCCCATCTATGATACACATAAAAATTTTCATGAACATTTTTAAAAAAATGGATTATTAAATAGAATTTATGTGAAAATGGTAAATTTTGTAATTTAAATCAATTTAGAATTTGTGTGGATACCATTTAAGGAATGAGATGTTGGTAGCCACATTTAGATTTTAATTAAAGTTATCCATCAATATTCCATTCAAATATAGAACTCAAAAGTGGTGTTGATAGTAAGTACTCCATATTTAAGGAAGTTAATTAATTTATTAGATGATTTTATGGTTGATGGTTTAGGAAGGCTTTGATTTATTTTATGAATTGACCAAGAAAATTGAAAACTATTTTGCACTAGAGTGGATTTTATGATCTATTCCACATACCATCGAACTCTTATACTTTTAAAAACATACTTGGTGGGACCTAATATTTGTTTGGACATGGATAATATCTTACCACCATTGTATTAATATACCTCATGACTTGATGCCCCTATACACACACCTAAAATCTTGATCACCATGCTTATAATGTTTCTAAATACTTCTCCTCCTCGCACCAAATTTGAAACATGATACCTCTATCCACTCTCTCATCATATCCCAACCCCTCTATTTACATTCCTATAAGATCCTAACCCATTCATATGCATATTTATGAGATCTCAAGCACTCTATTTTCACATTAAACTAATATTAACTACTACTCATGCACCATTCTAAATTTGTAATCTTTTCAAATAAAATCATACACATTCATTTCAAACTCTCCAAAGACCATTTCAAAGAATATTATAAGGAGTTTTGAGGATTAAAACATGATATCAATGCAAACCAAATTTTCATAAACCAATTAGATTTCCTTTGTTAGGAATCAAGACATGTCCCAACATACCATCAAAATTTGAGGTTCACCCAATCACTCCTTGGATTTATTACTTTGTTTACACAAACATTGAATCTTGAGTTTTGTCTCACATATTAGGATAAAATATATGTAAAAATATTACACTTGTAAAACATCTTCAAGAGGATCTTAGACATTATGAGAACTATAAAGTTAAAAAATATGAATTTCAAACTGAGAAAAGTTGTAAAACATTTATTTCACATTGTTATAGTATATTTATAAATAGATAAAAAGAGAGATATTATTGGAATGTATTTCAATAGAAGAGATTCTTCATGAATATTTCTTCTTATTCAACTTATTGGCATTGTCAAATTCAACATACGGTGTAATAATAACAAGATGTATGATGATGTTGGATGATGTTGTACAATAGTAATAATGGTGTCAACTATAGCCTACTCTACTCCCATGTGTGAAATAATATTAAGCATTTTCATTTAAAATTGAATCTAGATATTTTTCAAATCATTGAAATTAAGTTATAATCAGATGATGACTTAATTTATGATTATGGATTTTTCCATTTTCTTTTCTGAATGTGATATATGTACTTTGTTATGTTGATTATCTATTAAAACCTACACCAAATAATTGAAAATTAGAGTATATATTTTTTTGGGCCAGTACATGAGTGAAGATTGTGAATGAATGGTTACTTTTAAGTCTATACATTTGGATGTTGATATCACTATTTTTACAGATGGACAATGATAATGATATTTCTAAAATCAAATTTTACACACAATACATTTTCCTATGATACTTCAATATTGAATAATTCTTTAGGTCTAAGGTGTATGAACTGAAACACAAGTATTTTAAGGTTTTTGAATAATATTGAGAAGACATCCAAGAATACTATACACCAAAAAATTTAAGAAGCGTAAAAATGAAATAATTACTAGAGGAGTATATCTAGATCATCCTCAATAAAGAAGAATAAGAATAGTTCATCAAATTTTAACAGATCCACATGTCTTTTGAGTCATTCTCACATCTTGTATATTACATATTTTATAATAGTAATTTGTACATTATGTGTCATGCAAATCAAATAGGTTTCTTTTGCAAGTTTCAAGTCATGAAAAAATACCAACACATTTTCATAAGTTGTGAAAATTAGCTATTATATTTTTTCAAGTCACAAAAATTTCCCAACACACTTTTTCAAGTTATGAAAATTTCTCAACACATTTTTTTAGGTTTTATGTTGTGTGTTTTCACTAACATGCTTTTACAAGCTCATTAAAATGCATAAAAGGTGGTTTCATAGTGTAAACACCCATTATAACCTATAAATAAGAGTTTGGGGCTCATTTATAGAGTTATCTTTAGTTGAGTTTGGATTGGCTTTTTCTTGGTTAGTTTTTTTAATGTTAGAACTTTTTACAAGATGGAAGGAAGGAGTACATATGTACAGCCCCATGAAGAATTAATACAAAAGTAATTTATATGACTTTACATCATGAATATTTATGGTGAATGATATGCACGAGTATCCAATCCATTTTGATTCTTGTTATTTAAATTTGTTAAGATTATATTTTCAGATAATCAATGAAATTAGAATTTTTAGTGTATAAATTCTGTTGAATCTACATTATAAACATTGTTTTTAGGAAACCTTGGTGAGAATGAGAATGAGATTTTATGCCTATTTTTATTGGAAAATATAGGGTTATTGAACATCCTTATTTCTAAAGTTATCCAATCTCATTGGTGTATGTACCTTGTTCATATGTTTAGATTATGTCTTTGTCATCTCATTTTCATGAAAAAGGATTCTTGTGTTACAATCTTAAATCTTGGGATATTTAAGTGAGTCTCTATGTTTAGCTATCTAGGGTTGTTCTTCATCTAATTTGGGGTTATCATATTAAATTATGTGTTTAAATATTTATATTAATCTCATTCTTCCATTTTCCTTTTCTTTCTCATTTTCCCTTTCATTCCTTCACTCCATCTCTTTTTAATCTTTTTTTTTGTAATTTTTGGTTAAAAGTAAAAACCCATGTAGAAAATAATTTTACTATAAATAGTTATGAATAAATCTTTTTTGTCTTTCCCTTTTTGGTTTTTAGTAAAGGTAACTCCACCTAATAATAGGAGAGGTACTTTTTCCTCACATTTTTTACTAATGAAGGAACTTTGTCCCCATACTATTAGCTAAAAGTCCACATTTATTCCCCTGACAAATTTTTCATCCAATAAGCCCTTCCATTCCTTGCTCTACATATTGCCACATTATCCAATTTGTGTATCTTACATATCCTTTCTCTATGCTCCTCTCTCCTTAAAATCCTTTAATTTATTCATATTCCTATTAGTATTTAAATTTAGATTATCTAATTTATTCCATCTTCTTTGTTATGATAATTCTCTTTCCAATCCCATAATTTTATTATCACTTTGGCTCTTTTTGTTTTCCATATTCTAAGTTTAGCTTCAATTTAATTTACTTAGCTACACATAATTCACTCTAAATCATATGTAACCCTATCACTCCCAGATAAACTACTCCATATTGGTAGGGATAGGAACTATGGCCTTGTCAACAACCAACATCTTTATCAATGTTAGTTTTCAAAGGAAATTTCCTCGGATCTATATGATTAACAAATCTTATGTAGCTTCAAAATCAAAATACCCTTATAAATAATTTTTTTTGATATAATCATAAATGGTAGTATTGGCCCAATGATATACCACATGAGTCTATTCAATATCTATATATCATAGGCTATCTAACTTTTCTTTCATCCAAACTATAACCTCCATCCTTCTTGTCTAAAAATAGTAGTACTCTAATCCAAACATCCACAAAGATAATAATCATGACAATCACACCAAAATATTTCATATCTTTCTCCATAAATATTTAATTAAATAACTTATTTTGTAGTCTTCTTGATTATTTTTTCTTCCTCTTATACAAATTTTTTGACTCTTTCATCTATCCATCTCTCTAAATATCTTTTCCCTGGTAGCCATCTCAACATGTTTCACACATAAGTTCCATTATCACCACATCATTGTTAGAAAACATTCCTAGAAAACACATTAGAACATGTTAATATATAGATAACTAGTGTGATACATGACAAAATAATACAATAGACTATAGATTAGATTAAATTTATTGACTAATTAATAAAATATTAATAAATAAGTAGAAAATGTAGGTGTATTAGGTACATAATGTTTGATAAGATCTATATGACTAACATATGTATAAAATCAATAATCATTGTGCATAGAAAAACCATAAAAGATAATGGAAACCATTGCATAACTATGTATTAATCTATGTCACATCAGAATAATTTCTCAATACAATTCAGTGTTATATATAGAGTTTTACTAAGTGTTGTTGATTCATATTCCAACCTTTCACTACATCCATATGGAAGACTCTTCTCTTTCTAAGCCTATTATTATGCTTATAAGGGTTGAGTACATACAAAAAGGTGTAAGTCACACACATGTCCATCAATTACATTATGTTATTTTGGTGCCCCTATTTTCCTCCCAACAATAATTTAAAGGATAATATAACATCCTATATCAATCAAGAGATTATAAATGAGTAGTTACATGGTGTTTATTATTATGTGGCTGAATTTGAGACACCATATATTAATAATAGACATTAGAGTGTTGATGTGGTTCCTTTTTTTCCTCCTATCCATACACATCACAATTATCTTAGATCTTATCCCACCTCTAATACTCACCATAATTTTATAGTAGGCCATGTGGTCTGAGTTATTGTTACTAGATGAGGTCAGGTGCCTCATCAAGAAAGGTAAAAGGAACCAATTCAAGTAATCATCCATCATCCCCAACCTAATCCAACAAGATTAATTCATTATTATAGAGTATATGATATTATTGATCAGTTAATGAATACACTAATTGATATTTCCATGGTAAAATTGCTTTAGAAAGCTACTATTTTCAAGGATATTTTATACTAAGAATTAAATCAAACACATATGCTTTGTGACACAAAGTCTTCTTACTCTACATCTATTATAAAAATTTAAATGATATTGAGGATGTTGTCTATTTTGGTAATTATGAATTACCTTCACAGTCAACTATTGATAAAAATTTACATTTATTCATATTAGTGGTAAAAATGGTTTTAATTGATAATGGCTTAGGGTTTAATATATTCCATCTTAAATTCTTAAATACAATTGGTATTAACATGGATACTCTTATAAATAAATATAATAATATCAAATTATTTAATTATGTGCCTCACCAAGCTTTAGGTTATATCCCTTTGGATATTATAGTTGGGCCCAAAACTCTATCTTCTCAGTTTCAAGTAATGCCTAATCACTTGCATTATAATTTATTATTGGTTAGGCCATGAATACATGTCATGGAATCCATTCCTTCTACTTTAAATAGATGTTTCAAATTTATACATGATGTTATATTTATATACATTCTCAACTAATAATCAATCATTCAAATACTATAATATTATAGAGATTACTACTAATACCATCATAATTGGGGAAACCTCTTGATTTATTATAATATTTCCATAAATATGATTCATATAGAAAAAATTTACACATATGAGGTAGGTTATTCTAGTAAAAATGATCAAATTTTACAATCCAAATATAGCTCAATAACACAACTTTCACCTAAAATGGTGGACCATGAGGAACTGTGTAGGAAATACCTTTATTAGTCAATTTCATAAGATCCAAATTTCATACCTATCAAAGACATTGACAATGATTATGATGTTATTTAGGATGATGATATTAATTAAATACAAATTAATATTGATTATTATTTAAGTGGTTTAAATTTTACACTAGTTGGCCTAGTTGAATATAGAGATGATTAAAAAATCAATCATTTTAGTACATATAAATATAAGACAAATAATCACTTCAGATGTGGATAAAGGAAAGATTATTTTTTTCCATATTGTTACTAAAAAACATACAATTATATCAAGTGTCCCATGGACTTTTTTTTTAAAATATATCATTTCTAGAGAGTAGTAGGCATAATACATTTATTAATGTATTATAGGTACCAACAACTCTGTATTCACAAATTTAGTAAATAATGTGAAATGCATGGATATAGATCTAGTTATTAGCATACAATACAACAATAAACATGATATACCACATGTGATGTTACATATGTTAGTTTATATGAAATTAATTACTTTTCCAATAATACAACATAGATATACTATCAAGTTGTCAAATCTAGAGGGAAACCCCTTTTTCACTTTCATAGAATAACAAGGCATGTCACACATGTTTGTTTAGAATTACATTAGAAACATAAAAAATATAAGGCCAAAAGAAATATTTATATTATATATCATATACCACAACCTAATAGATCTCAACAACAAGGTCACATACACAAACTATAAACACTCTAGGAACAATCCTTTGACTATTTAAGGTTTTATTGAGAGTCAATATAGACAACATATGGAAATATATGAGGATATAGATCCAAATGTATGCAAATTTAAATTTGTTTGTCACATAGGTCATGATCAAGATTAATTTAAGAAATATATATAGTACCAAGATTTAATAGCACACATTACAATACTAATTTCATGTGCTCTCAAAGTTGTGGACACATTACTTTTTGTTACACACATAAGAAATTATTTACATGATACATTGGGGTAATAATGGTTACACAAAATGGAAGATACATTTGATAAGATATAGAGATTTATTACATTAAAATATGAGGATCTTACATTTTTAATTATTCATGATGGTATAGATGACAATCATAGATTGAAAAATGAGAAATAGGGCTCAAAGATGGTTTATCCAAAAACTACACATGAGGCTTCTTACACAATAGAGCAGCATTCCTTATAGATACATAGGATTAAAAATAATTCTTAAGATAAGGATACAATTATAGAGTATGAATGGTATGATGACCATAATGACGATGATCTATGGGAGTTTGATAAGATTCAATGTCTAATAATTGATGATCTTCCATAGAACCATATTTTGATTATCCACATCCCTTGGATGTGTTTATTAATTTTATATTATCACACACACACACACACACGCACATGCACGCACGCACGCGCGCACACACACACACACACACACACACACACACACACACACACACACACACACACACACACACACACACACACACACACACACACACACACACACACACACACGCACACACGCACACACGCACACACGCACACACGCACACGCACACACACACACACACAGAAAAATTCAGAAATTAACACATATGAATGATTTTCGTAGTTTATTTACATCAGTGAATGTATGGTAAGTATACTTAGTATTTCTCTTTATATCTTTAAAAAATGAACAATGCTTCACAAATTTTACATGATTGAATGCAAAACAATTTTTCATTCATAGACACGGTTTCAAGTCATTTAAATATATCAATCTTATAAATTACAAATAAATAAAATAAATCCACCCAAATAATAGTTCACCATACTATTATCTAATTCCACAAGTATAGTTCTAATGAACACGTGATAATAATTACCATATTCAAACAAGTCATATCCCTCTTAAAACTTGTTTATAATTCATTAAGTTCACTGGGGGAATCATTTTATATAGGTTATATCATTCTTTGGCTATCCCTTATTTTTCATACCTCACTTATTTACATTACATAAAATCTATTAATATTTTTCACTTACATTCACTTTGATATCTTTTAGATACTTAAGTTATTGAATATATGGATGTTATGAACTACCTATGTGGATAAATTACATATATTCACTCATGTTTTCATTTTTGATTTCACACTTTATGTCTTGTGTGTATTCTTTATTTTTAGTTGTGGATATTTGAACATGTCCTTGTATGTGGCTCTAAGCATATTATATGTTCCTATGTTTTTGTGAGTAAAATTTGAATATGTCCATTGTATGTGGCACCTTAGACTTATATTATGTACTTTTTATGCTTTATGTGTACCATTTGTGTGTGTACATCATGGCCATGGCATTTTTTTAGTCTTGCTTGCTCAATTTTTGATTCCATGATGGACATCATGCACCTTCCCCATTTCTTGAGCCATGCTCAATATCATGCATCCTTCCTTGAATAGTTATATTCAAATTTTAGTACTCATTTTTGATCACTTATGTGTGTGATTCATTTCTATAATCTATCATGACAATCTCACTATGTATGTTTTTTTCCTTCTACATCTTATAGTATTATTTTCTCAGTTTACATATGATGATGCCATACTCCTCCATGTTATCATTAATATTCATATTTACATCATTTCATAACATCTCTCACATAATTTCTATTTTAAGTTATTTTTTAGGCTCCACAAATCACCTCAAAATAGGTGGCATACATAATGGCTTGTCTTAGAGACTAAGTTCCTAAAGTATAGTACATAGACATAATTTTACAAGTTTTAAATAGTGGATCATAGCCCATACCTAGAAATTAGTATTAGATAACAATGCCTCATTTGAATAAGGTTTTAGGCCAACCATGTCCAATACAACTCACTTTAGTCCCAAAAGGTATAAAACTATCATTTTCAAAAACTCTTAGGATCATATACAATATAGAAAAGTTTACAAAGGTATACATAATCATTTTTTAGAAAAATATTCAAGTTTGTCTCATATTTTCTATGTTTTGGGTCATCATGCATGGAATGTGTTCTAAGTTATCATATATTTTTTTAATTATAAAATCACATGATATTACTAAATTATATAATCCATATGCACCCATATATTAGATTGGGGGCATGTGCATGACACATGACCACTGCCTTACTCAATTTTTGCACCAATTTTGTACAGGGAATGAAAATTCATGTCATTCTCCATGTTGTACACACAAAACTCATATCATAATATATTTTACACCAATTTTTCACAAAAATGAGTCTTATTTCATCAACAATGGTTGGTTTGCCTTTTTCACTAGTTTTTGCATAATTTTTTATACCAAAACAATCCTTTAGAATTCATATGGGGATAACATGTCCACTACAAAGGCTACCATAAATTCTCATGTGTGTTTTCTCAAGAAGAGAAGTAACTTCTTCTTCAGTAACACAATAGAGTAGGGTAAATTTGGCATTATGATCATAAAGGATATTAGATATAATAAATAATTTACATGATTGCTTTTATATTATATTATTTTTAGAAGTATCAACCTTAGGAGGATTAGTATGATATTCAATAAACTGGATGATGTCTCTGTACCATAAGAATTATCAATTATTGATGGATTCTATGTGTAAAATAAGAGAACAATCCTTAGGTTATCATTTATATGGATACTTACTCATATGGATGAATATCTAAAATTTAATAAATGCCTAATGAGGGTGAAATAAATAAGTTGAATAAGTAAGAGAGTCGGTTATAGATTTTTTCTCTCATTGAATTACCTCAATGATGAAATATGTGAACTCTTTATAAATAATAAAATCTATTTGATGATATGATATAATGTTTTCACTTTTTAATTGATAAGAACCAATAATTTGGTCACATATAAGTTCTTAATCATCTAATTAATGTAAGTAGGATATATGTAAATATATGGTCACTCACATCCCAAGGATGATAACTTTGTATTCAGCCATGTTTTTAATAACATTTAAATTCAATCAAAAACTAGAGTATGTTTTTTTCATAAGGATAAACCAAAAAACATCCTACCATATCTCTTTGAATCACTTATCTCCATCAAAGTGGAGTCTCCAACTATCCTTATGCAAGTTGATTATAACCTTTATTAGCTATTATAAAGTAGCTTTCATCGATGGTTTCAATATAAATGCTACTATTTCAAGTTATTCAAGACCCTGAGCCTTGAGATCAACCAAAAATTTTTAGAATTCATGTTTAAGGGAAATAAAGTAAGAAATACCCTTGATTAAGAGGAAATATTTATTTAGAAGAGTGTCCTAAAAATGTCGCTAAGCTAGTATAGGTGAGATAATAAATGGATTAGCAATCAATTGGAATTTGACTAAATTTTTAATGATTCAATTAAGGTCAAATTACATCAAGAGTGACATTAATTTTCTAATTCAATATCTATGTGATAAATACTTAGAGAAAAAATAATTAAGGTGATCATAATAGACTATGGCATAAGTATTTTGATAAAGCATATAGGACCAAATATTTTTAGTGGTAAAGTAGATTGAGAGGCAATAAAACTCTAAATTTTGTTAGTGCATCTAATAATATATCAAAACATGACTAATGTATTGAATAACATATTATTTATTAGAATCATCTCTTTTTCAAAACATTGACCCAACTAAGATGGAGGTAGATGATGTATATAAGATGATAGTGTGATCTCTAGAAGGTGGTTATAAACTAGGAGAATGAAATAGATATTGTTTCAAGTTATCAAAGGTTTGTTGACAAGTATCTTTCCATTCAATTGTAACACCTTTCTTGAAAATGGATTTTACCAAATATGCAAGTTAATCTAACCTTGTAAAAAATCTATCAATTTCATCAAGTATCCAAAGATAAGTATAGACATCAAGAATAGATCGAGTTATAGGTATGCTAAGAATAACATTGATATTAGAAGGATCCACATAAATCCCTTATAGTGAGACAAATAATCCTATAATTTTTCTATAGTTAACACTAAAAACACACTCATGGGTATTTATCTTAATTATGAATTTAATAATATGATAAAATATGATATCTAAGTTGTGAATATGATTTTCACAACACTTAGATTTAGATATAAGTTTATCCACATAAGTTTCAGCTATTTTTTTATGAGATCATGGAAATGTGGGCCATTGGATAGTGGTAAATTACAACAACATTTTTAAGGCAAAAAGGCATCTTAACATAGCAAATATGTTCCCACTCGATAGTAAAGTTAGTTTTATGTTGATTCTATGGGGAAATGTGAATATTATAATAGCCCAAAAAACCAATTATAATGGAAATAATCTCTTATCCAACTATGGAATAAATAATAGCATCGATGGAAGTTATAGATAAAATGTATTCAAGGCATCCTAAGTGAAAATTATGAAATTCAATACAAATATGAATGACCATAGTGACTTTATTACAAATGAGTACTATTTTTTAGACCCATTTGGAGTAATCTACATGTCTGATAATCTTTTCATCTAAGATATTAATGACTTATTTTATATAAATTATAAACCTTAAGAGGGAAAATTTATTACTTTTAGTGCACATGTTTTCTATCTATATAGGTTATTATGTTATGAAAAACTTTTCTAGGTTTTATACCTAGCATATCCTCATATGACCAAGAAAATAATTCATGATATTTCTCAAGAAAGAGATTATAGGTATCCTTCTCTTTAGGATGAAGCTCCTTATATATAAGGATGGATTTTGGATTTATAGTTTAACCAAATTTGATTTCTGAAGTTTATTTTATAAGCATTGATTTTCTATCTTAAAAATTATATGGTGTAAAAGGAAGCTTAAAAATAGGATCAGGCTTAGGGTCAACACCAGTAACAAAATTACTAAAGTGAGGAGAACTTTTGTGAAAGTGGCCAAGCTTGTGAAGTTGGCATGGAAGTTAAGGGTCTCTTACATGAAGTAACTCTAAAATGGCTTCATCACTAGGAAGCATAGGTAATGGGAAATAATATTTGACATCTACCTCAAGATAAATAATCTTATTACCTTTGTTGTTGAATTCTAAGTGGATTTGTCTTATAGTATTGGCTTTAGCATCTAGGGTAGTCTTAATATCTCAAGTAGAAGTGGATAAATTTTATTGTACGTTATTATCCTAGTTGATACCATCTGGTGTAAAATAGTAGGATTGAACTATTTTGGAATGATTGGTATAGTTACCTAAGTTAGTATTGATATTGACTATATCAAGTTAGTTGATATAGTTACAATAATATTAGGATATTAACATAACTATATTAACACCCTATAATGATTGGTTGATGTAGTTGTGCACTAAATATTTAATTGTATCAGGCTAGCAATTATAGTTATAAAATAAGGGAATGCATTGAACTATATCAGGTTGAATGATAAATTAGTAGTGTTGTAATGTTTATGAGCTATATCAAGGTAGCTAATACAACTAGGATTTTTGGGAAGATAAAAAATCTTCTAGATAGCACACAGAGTATTTTATAATGGTGATTAACATTAGGAACATTGACTTAAAGTTATAGTTCATTATCATTAGATTAATAAGAAATATGAACTAAATGGACATCTCAATTGAAGGCATGAATTTTAGCAAGGATTTTTTGATAGTGAATTACAACCAAGTTTCTTTATTGGGTTTGGAAAAAAATTTAATCATCATAATATTATGGATATATATTACAACCATGTGTGATTTTATAAGAATTCTCATTGTAATTATCTATGTGGATACACCAATGTTATAAAATGTTTGAGTGGATAATGATAAAGTGCCCTGAAATAACATAGCCACCCTAAAAATGTTGCGTAAAAATTATCTTCTATATAATAAAATTCATGAGCATTTTAAGGAATTGGATTTCCTTATTAAAGTATCATTAATCATATCTTATTTAGGTAACTCTATGGAAAGTTTCTTGAAGTAATAATTATGAGAAATAGTTTCAATAGAATGGACTTTCTTGGGTGTGGAGCCTTTGAAAGGTTGTAAAGGTGATTTAGTATCACTATATGGGTATTTTTTTAATGTCTTTCAATCGTTGAATGAATTTTTTTTTATGATATGGTGATATTCTCATGAGTTTCATTAAAGTAAGTTGAGAAATGGTTTTAATAAAATCGACTTTCATGGGTGTAGAACCTTTGGATGGTTGGAAAGGTTATTTAGTTTCATTAGATGGGTATTTTTTTAGTGTCTTATAATTGTTGCATGAGGAATTTTTTATGATGTGGTGATAGTATATTTTTGAGTGAGCTTATGATGGTAGTTAAACTTTGTTGTATTCACAAATTGGAAGTTAGTTTAATAGTGATCATAATCAAAATCAATAGCATAAGTGAATTAGTTTTAATGTTGTGTATTGGAATTAGTTGTTCAAGATGATTTTTGATATTTTTGATTTGTAGATTTAGGGTGATATATTTTTTTTATAGGCTTTTGGGTATTATTTATGTCATTTTTTGCCAATCATATCATGATTAAAGTTTTCCCCTGAGATGGTTTTTATTGATTTTTTTTTGTACATAACATGTCTCATGAGAGTGACCTATATCATCATGGAACTAACTTAACTTATTAAGATAATACCATGGTAGGGGGGTGTAATAATATTAAACATAAGGTTTTTATGGATATAATAACTTATTAATTTATTTAATACTAAAGAGAGGGTGTGATAAATTGATTATCTTATTTAAATGCTCCTTATTTGGATTAGGGAGGCTTATTTTTAAATTAATTAATATTGATTGCATTGGTTAAAGTTTGAAAATATTCAATTGTATTATTTTCATATAATTTGAATTGATTCATAATGAAATTTGTATCATTTCTTGGTTGAAGGCTTCTTTTAAAGTTTAAGGAGATAATATCCTAACCTTATATCAAAGTGGGGAATTAATAGTGGTAAAAAAGAGTTTGAAGATATTTTCATCACTCATGTTGCTGTTTTATTTATACACTAATAATTTACATCACTTAATCAATTTTATTATCATTAATGAAGTTACTAAGGCTAACTTCTATTAGTTCATTATGTTGGAATTCCTTAATAATAACCTTGACTAAGTCTTATAGTTATGTAAAGGAATGCCTGGGATGTTGATTATACCATTCTTGTGCATCTCCAAAAAGGGTTTCGTAAATAAATATAGTACTAGCTTAAGTATTAGTTTTAACCCATTCCTTAAAAATATTACCAAAGTCTTTAAGATTTAAGGTAGGATCAAGAGTTACATCATTCATGCTAGTTGGATAAATGCTTCCAATATCCATTAACATAATGAAAGGAGCTAAATTTTCATTTTAAATATTTTAAAGCATCTTATTTTGAATTGGAGCTTGAGGAATAAATTTTCCATTGGCATCTCTAAGATGAGGAAGGATGTAATTATATATTGGTTGTGACATGATTATTTTGGGAGCTTGATTATCTAGTTGTAATATGTTATTTTGCATTTAGATTATTTGATTGCTACTATAACCTTGCATAAGAGTAATTATTTGAATAATTTATGCAATGATTTGTGAGGCATATAAAGGAGGATTGGAATTTGGATTAGTATTTTGATTAGATTTAGGTGAGACTCTAGAATTAGGTGTATGATTGGATCTAGGGTTCCCAATAGTGGTCTTGGGAGGGAGATTCCCAATATTGGTGTTAGTTTCCCCAATTGATGTAGGGGAAGGGGGAAGTTTTCTATGACTATAATTCTTATTTGGATTATAATTGGTGTTATTTTCAAGGTTATTAATAATTTATTCAAGATATCCTAGATCAAAATTTAGGTTAATTTGAACCATATTACATTCAATATATCTAGGATGAGATTGAGATAATTTACACCATGAAAAATTTTCATCAATGGTGGAAAAAATAGAAATGAAAGAGAAACCCATATATAATATTAATGGTTTATGTAATGTAAGGAATATTATTATAGGGGACATATTAATGAACAATATTGGACATCTAATGTGTAATAAGTTTAGTCAAAATAAAAATATGGTATCAGATCAATTTATATAGTTAGTTATTGAGTCTACAAAATAAATTATATCAGGCTGGCTGTTACTAAGATATTTGTATGTGTATTGTTTGATTACTCAACAAGATAATATAGATTAAATTTGATTACCAATTTAGGCACAGGAGTAAATTATTGCATAGGTTCCATATCATTATAATAAGAATTGTAAAGAGAGGTTTTATTTTTATCTTGTTTAAAACACTCCATTTTTTATAGTATTGATTGATATAATAATGTATGAAATATAACATGCAATTATTACCATTATTTAATATATAAGGAAATAAATTATAGGTGCATCCATATTTAACATGATTAATTTTTTAATTTTAATTTTGGTTTTTATTTTGCATTTCATGGGCTTTAAAATCTATGTCAGATGTTTGTTGATGCTTTTGAATAAGTGTTTCATGATCAAAGTTTGGACCTAGAATAAAATCCATAGATAGATTACATAATTACCTACAAGGATCATGAGAGTGGCCCCAACTTCTCAAAGTGCCAATACAGAAAAAAAATTATAGCACCTTATGGAGTTCCTTCTAAACCCAAATTCATAATATTCTATGATCAAATAATTATATCGTGATTTTTGATTTAGTATGAAATAAGTTGAGTTAATTTGGATGATGTATTATGGTTATAAAATAAACTATGGTGGGTCAACCAGTGTTATAGGAAATAATTTTAATAAATTTAACTATATTATACTAGGTGATACACTTGAAATAACAATCTACACTATATTAGGCTAGTCATTATAGTTGGTAATAACTATATAATGGTACTAGGTTTTCCAATACAATATATAAAGAAAGAAAAAAAAATAGTATTAATTGGACACAAAAATAATGTATTACTAATCTGGTTGTGTTTGAGTTGTTGGATCTAAGATATATCAATCTCATGTGTAAATAACAAATAAGGCCCAAAGGTCATTAAATAAAAAGGATTCCACCATATTGTATCCACAATATCCCATCTCTAAGGTGAATTAAGAGTATCTTATTGGGGCTAACCACTTACTAGTGCACTACAAAATTAAATGGTTGAATGGATTCATATTGGATGAAATATAAAACCCTAGGTGTTTCCAATATACATGAGATATGTGAAATATAAATTCTATATATATATATATATATTATCTAATAGATTGAGTATTATTGCATTACCCCTCACACCATAACTTAGATAAAACTAAGGACCAATTTTCCCAAAATGATATCTCTTATTAGTTTTAAAACTATCTAAACATAGATCTTGGAATATAAAAGCAAAATATAAAATATGCAATGAAATAAAGAGACACTTAGAATGGTATCAAATTGGTTGATATAGTTAGAAGAAAACAATGATAAAATAGAAATATATCTAGTTGGCTAATGCACTTGGAAGAAAATACATGTTTGGATTGAGTTAGATGTTATAATTTTTAGAAGATATAGAACATTATTAATATGGATGATATAATTACAAACAAATAAGGAACTATATTAGGTTAGTCAATATAGTTTCTAATAACAAGAAAACAATTCTAGGATGGTTGATATAGTCAAATTAAAATATATATGATGGTTTTGAATGTCACTAATAAGTTTAGAGGAAAAAAATGATAATATCTATCCAAAGGTGAGATAAGATTCACATCAAGTTCACTATACTATATGTGCATGTTAGGATGCCCTAAAAATATCCTCTTTCTCTCAATAGGCTATTAATTAAATGAGTTAAATCAATAGAACCTACATATGTTTGTATAAGTGTATATTTATAGGCCTATCATAGGGTAATTTGCACTTAAATGTCAAGAGGAAAGGGTTCTAAATCCTAAGATTATGACATGATGAATATCTCTCACTAGGGCTTGCTGATGGGTAATTGGTTGGAAGGATGCAAGTAAATTAAATTAAGGGTAAGAGGTAAAAGTAAATTAAATGACGTGTAAGTGATTTTAAAGAATATGAGGTATAATGATCAACTAAATGAAGCTTTATGCAACCTAAGGAGATAAATTCCAAGCCTAAATGACCCTATATCTAATATAGATTATTCAGTATAAGGAAGAACATAAACAAGGATATGGTTTTATTAAATTTAGGATTGACAGAGTTTTTATCTTAATTTGAAAAACTAGTGCATAAAATTAGAATGTATAAAATAAGCATTTTTTAATTTGGAACTTGCTAAAAATGGAAATATGTTAAAAATGGAAAGTGTGAAATAAGAATTACTTAGCTAGAAGTAGAACATGTAGGACTATAAGTTCAACCATGAAAATTATTTTAGGGATCTAAAAGGTCACTATGAATCAAGAATAGGTTTTTTCATCTACCAAAGATAAGGCCATTTATTCAGATAAGGATAGCCTGAACTGATGTTTTTAGGGTACACCAACATCCATTAAGATTCTAAATATCTTTGAAAGTTTGGACTTATACATCCTCACCTATTGACTCTATGTGTGTGATTGGATCTATACGATTCATTACTAAATCTAGTGTGTTCTTTATTCTTCACTTGAAACCCTATCTCAATAGGTCATGAGGAAAAATAGAATAAATGGGGAAAATAGGTTAGTGGATAAATTTTTTCTTGACCTTAACACCCCCTAGGTTGAGTATTGCCTACATACCAATACTCTAAAAATGGATCAAACCCCATCTAGTTAATCCATGATATGATGGTGTGTGTGAAAGGTTGGTGTAAAACTATATGTTGTTAAAATCTTAGTGCGATTAAGTGATTCGATAATGACTTGTTATAGAGGTGTGTGAAACTTTATCTTAGGGATGCTAGGGTTATGTGTACTTATAATTGGTAAGAATAGGTGTTTTCCTCTCAATGTATAGCTAGATATTCTGGTGTTTTTCAATCATATGAGTCTTTAGTGATAAAATGTATTAAAAATGTGGTTTTATATCAATCATATTGGAATTACTTTAGATGGTATTATGAAACATGTGGGATGATTTGTCTGGTGAATTTTATTTTGATAAAATACTCATTATTTTGAAGGAAGACATGGACAATAGATTCATACACTATTGGAAAGTGGGATATTTTTGAAGGAGTGTCCTTATTTGAAGATCACGTAAAACTTAACATAGAAGTGTGGGTCAGTTTGATATTGAGTTTAAGTTAATTAGGATGATGAGTTAGGTATATTAAAAATCATAATTTATCTTAAAGGTAAGGTTCATCCACATAGAAGTGAAGGGAAATCAAGGACCATGGAATTGAGCATGAGTTAAGTGTGTACAAGGAATGGTCACAAGTACATTTTTTTAATGATAAATGTTATATATGTCTTCAATTTCCCCCATTTTATTCTAGTAATGAATAAAAGTGTAAGTACTAGAGTAAAAATAAGAAAGATGTACATGAACTCACATGTGAAGAATAGTCTTGAATGTAGGCCACAACATTGAATTATGATTAATGCAAGCCTATAATGAAACATGAATAAATCATTCTTTATTTAATATTTAAAACTAAAATTAAAAATGAAAACTTATAAATATAATAAAAAGGAATTAATACACTTGGTTGGGTGTAAGAACCATTGTGTTTTCTACTAAAAAATTGGTGGTTGTAGAGGGTAGAATCTTTGGATATTTTCATTTCATTGAAACACATGGATTTGAATGTGTATTCCCTAATATTCATTGAGATGAGAGAGTTATTAAGAAATTAAGGTGTCCTTGAATCCATAATTACATACCAAAAGTAGTGAAGTATCTTGAAATTCTTGTATGAATTCCAATAGATCATTCTAGTGCAATTAGTGTAAAAAGGTAAATTAACTATTGAATATGTATTAAGATTCATTTCTAGTGCAAAACTATTGTACAAGTATCATTATCTAAGTCTGGTGTATATAAGATATAGAATGACATGGATAGACACTCTTATAAAATAGGTGTAAAACTAAGCATGGAGGTTTTAATGTGTCATACACATTTCCCCAATATGATATCTAGGTGTATATGAATTTTGAAATTGGGTGATATTATCTAATTTTCTAAGAATAATATTTGTGTTCTAATTTAGAATACATGTAATACATTATTCCTCTAATCTAAGAAAAATTGAGACAATTATGAGTATTCATATAAAATATATCTTTATACCTATCTAAACTACCCTATAACTTACTGTGATTTTGAGAAATCCTATAAATCATTATTTTTTGCATGTTAGGATAACACTGTACTATTTTAGACATGGTCAACCTACACCCTTGTCTAAATGGATAATTTTTGTTTGAAATTACTTTCCAAGTGAAATCTAGGTATGAATTATGACCAACTAATCAAAGTCTATATTTACCTATATGTGTAGTGTGTTGTTGTATCTTAGTCTCTAAGACAAACCATTGTGTATACCCCCTCTTTTAGGTGATTTGTGAAACCTGCATAATAATTTAGCTCAAAATAAGAAAGTTATGTGAATGATTTTATATAAAATAATAGAATATGTAGTAATAATGATAACATTATATATTAATAAGGAAGATCCTGTGAAGAAGGTTGATAAGAATCAAGTTAATGGATCAAACCTCCTAAAAAATTGCACAAATTAAATTTTAATAGTATCACCAAAGGAAATCCAAAGGAATCAGGAGGTGGAAGGGTCATTAGAGACAATAAGAGAGTCTTTATGGATGTTTATATAAGCCTTGTGGGGATACATACTAACTATTTATATTGAAGTTATATTATCATCATGGGTAGCTCAATTTTCTATAGAGCTAAAAATCAAAATCTAATTATTGAAGGTGATTTTTTGAATATCATCAATTACCTCAATAGAAAGACTAGTCCCTACTGGTTTATCCTAAATGTGATTAGGTATACTAATATCCTCATGATAGAGTTTAAGGCTATAAGTATCAATCACACTTATATATAAAGTATAATTATAGATATTGGATGACTAATAGATGGATCTTGAGTTGGTATTTCATGAATTGGACCAAGTTGGAAGATATCCCCTTACACTTCACTAGCAAGGTGTATGAGGAAGTAAATGTGATCCCTATAATATTAGAATATGTGACTTGATATAAATATCATTATATAGTGTATAAATAAGATTAATATATTTTATTTGAGTATAAATCATAATGATAGTATTAGAAACCTTTTTGTGAAGTTTGATCTCAGGTTTGGGAATGAGGATGATAGATGCATTATATCAGGTCATGGCTTAATCACTCCTCTCAAACATGAAACCAAATTAATTTTTATTTTGATATAATCAAGGAATAACTATGATTTTAATGGAGAGGACTTCAATATGGAGAGTAAGTTATTTTTTAGTAAAATTTGAAGTGATAGGGACTGGGATGAGTCAATTTCCTATAAAGGAATCATGGAGAATAAATCCATTTGGAGAATCCTCAAATTTGAATGTCTAACTCTCTACATGGAAAGGATTATGAGGTTTGACCCAAGCTTGTCTAGGGAGTTTTCCATGGTATGGGATGAAAGAGTGTTTAAAATGAGGTGGACCAGTTTGAATATTCCAAAGTAAAGGATTGTTGAAGCTATGGGAATGTTGTGTGATGGGTAAAATCCTACAAGGATAAACAAAGGAGGAATGATCTTATTCATATTTTTTTTGAGTTAGGGTAAATTATACATTAATAAAATGATGGTTTCCTTCAAGTGACTCTACCTCACCCATATCCTAAAGTGTGTCTTCAATTTATGCATTATTTAACACTCAAAGGTAAGCATTGACTACTTTATTCGCATAATTTTCTATTACTAAATCACTTTATTTATGACACAGCAATCATCCTATCATACTATATTTTGATATATCTCTAAATATTTATTGCAACTTTCCAATTGAATTATTCATATTTTATTCTACATCAAACCCATATATACCTAATAATTCAAGTAGGCCAACCCACCATTGATTGTTTAGTTTAAAAGACTTAGCTTTAGGAAGAGTAGGGATTTAACTTTGAACCCCATGGGAGAGGGTAAAAATTTGGGTAAGTTTTAGGTGAAATGGATTAAACATTGGCTTAGGACACTATAAATATTAAGAAATGAAATGGGAAGGATAAGACCACTCTAGATAGGACTCAACTAGTTTTGGAGGAACTAGGAGGGCATATAGTGATTAAGGAGATGGAGATTAGGAATCCCTTGAAGAATAATGAAGTGTCCCTTATTTCCATAATAACTTTAGTATTAATAGATAAGGAAAACCTAATTTATATGGTGAAGGAGTACTCCCCTACTATTCTAAGTAAAAAATTGGACTCATTGAATGTAAGGCTAAATAAGCTAGAGGAAGTGATTAGCAAACAAATGGAAGTGATGAAGGAGTTTATGGCTGAATCTAAGATAATTAGAGATGAAATTTTATCTTCTCAACCCATTGGAAAAGTCAAAATTGTTGAGATTAGAAAGATTCCACCCCTGGAGGATATCCTCAATAAGGAACAAACCAACATTAAAAATATGAACTTGGGTCAAGATCAACTAAGACTTTAGGAAAAATGGAAAGAATAACCTATAATGTTTTAACAATAAATATTATGATAATTTCAAAAAAATAAAAAAGCAATATTACAATGATGGTTTCAGAAAAAGGACAAAAGGCAACAAGAATAAGAATGAACCCAAGAAGAAGGGGAAAAAATGACACGACCACTTTGAATATTTAATTCCAAAATAAAATTATGGAGTCCCCTAAAGATTTATAAGACCATATATCTATAGACACTTAATTTTAACCACTTTCATGTCTAAACTATGTTTAGAATGAATTTCTATAATTTCATGTAAGTTTAACTACAAATCTTTGACTTAACTAAATTACTCGCATAACTACCATTTTTAACCAAGAATTCAACGATATATACCTAATTAGGGAAATGGATCATATTGTTGTGTTATGGATCCTATTTCTAAATTAAAATGTATTTTCAAAAATTATACATTTTAAATGTACTATACACTCTATATGTTTTTAATGGGAAACCATTTTGGGTTGATTTCACCCATGGTTTTGGTATCCATTATTTTGTAATACCACTTTTTTGATATATTATGTATTGATGTACATTTCATAGGTAATATATCATGAGAACAAGGGTTTGAGAAGGAAGAATAGAGTGCGTGAATTTAGGTGTTAATTCAAGAGGGTTTATTAAGCGCAACTCCAAACAATATTTATGAATTTTAATTGTGAGAAGATTGATTTGAGAGTGGTTTATAATATCATGGATTGTAATAAAATATATGCAAGTGTTTTTTGGTGGATGTAGTCCACATTGGGTGAACCATGTTATATCTAGTCTTCTTGTTGTACATTCTATTTTTTATTCTTTTTACATATTTATTTATATCTATTATTGTGATTTTATGAAACTAGTCTACATTTATTCCTATATTTAATCTTAAAAAATGGTATTAGAGCTTCGGGTTGTATTTACTAAAGTATTGAATCATAGGAAGGGTTATTAGTTTAAGTGGGAGCTATGGCTGATGATCATAGATCAAAGGTTGAAAATTTCAATAGATAGAAATTTGGTCTATAAAAGATGTAGATGGAGGATTAGATCTATCAAAAGGACCTCCATGCTCTACTAGGAGGAAACGTAAAGCAACCAATGAATATGATAGATGAGGCTTGGGAGTTGTTTGATAGGAAATCACTTGGGTCCATTAGGTTATGCCTTGAATCTTTAATCACATTTAATATATCATAAGACAAGACCACATAAGGTATCATGAATGCATTAGGGAAGTTATATGAGAAACCTTCTACTTCTAATAAAATATTTTTAATGAAAAAGTTATTTAATATGAAGATGTCTGAAAATGGTTCAATTATTGATCATCTAAATGAATTCATTATAGTTTTGAGTATGTTAAATTCTATAAAAATAAATTTTGATGATGAATTTAGGGCTTTTCTTATTTTAGGTTCCTTACCAAAAAGTTGGAATAGCCTAGTAATGGTTATGAACAACTCGGTCTCTAATAATGTCAAGTTGTAGTTTGAAGATGTCATAGGAGTAATCAATAGTGAGGAAATGTGATGAAAAAGCTCTAGGGAGACTTCAAATTTAGGTGATGCTTTGGTGGTGGAGAGTAGAGGTAGAAAAAAAATTAGAGGGAAAGAAAAGTGTGGAAAATTATATGCAACTAGTAGGTCAAAATCAATGGCTATGATGGTATGTTGGCACTATGGAAAGAATAGGAATGCAAAGAAGGATTGTTTGTCTCTTTAAAACAAGAACAAAAAGTAGGAAGACACCAAGGAGGTGAATGTGGCAACAAGTAATGTTTTTTTAAGATGCATTAATTCTCTCTATTAACAATATTGTTGAGTCTTGGGTTTTAAATTCAGGGGCTTCTTTTCATGCTACACCATATAGGAGTTATTTTATTGATTATGTTCAAGGGGATTTTGGACATGTTTACCTTGGTGATGATGAGCCTTGCATCATAGTAGGAAAAGGAAGTGTTCAGATCAAGATGTAGAATAAGAACACGTGGCTACTATAGGATGTCAAGCATGTGCCTAAGTTGAAATGGAATTTGGTATTCACATGATAGCTAAGTAGTGAAGGTTGTATGATGACATTTACAGTAGATTCTTGGAAGGTAACCAAGGTTTCTCTTATGGTAGAAAGAGGTAAGTATGTTGATACCCATATTTATCAATTAGTGTTAATTATTATAATTTAGTTGTTGTAGATGTAGATGCAACTTTGTTTCATAATAGGCTCAGTCACATGAACCAAAAGGGTATGCAAATTTTGAAGGATTAGTTTCCTAGATTGAAAGGATATAATTTATATTTATGTGAAGATTGTGTGTATGGAACATAGAAAATAGTAAATTTTCTCAAGGTTAGACCTATGAGGAAGGAGAATAAGTTGGAGCTAGTTCATTTAGATGTATGAGGGTTAGCTCAGGTACCTTCTATTGGTGGGTCATCTTATTATGTCATTTTTATTGATGATGCAACTAGGAAAGTTTGGGTGTATGGAATTAGGATAAAATCCAATGTGTTTGATAAATTTAAAATATGGAAAGCCTTGGTTGAGAATTAAATAGGTCTCAAGTTAAAATGTCTCATGTCAGATAATGGTGGGGAATATTATAGCAATGCATTTTTTTATTACTATTCAAATAATGGAATTCATATATAGAGGATGTTTCCAAGAACTCCACAATAGAATGGAGTGTTAGAAAGGATGAATAGGACTATCATGGAGTGTGTTAGGTGCATGAGTTTTCATGCAAGATTACCTCTTTAGTTTTGGGTAGAAGTACAAAACATAGTTATATATCTGATAAATAGATTTCCTTCATTTATTTGGATGGAGGCATAATTGAGGAAGCTTGATCTAGTAAGAAGTTTGATTATTCATTTCTTAGATTTTTTTTTTTGAAGACTTTGTTCATATTGATAAGGATGATAGGACCAAGTTAGAGGCTAAGTCTAAAAAATCCACCTTTATTAGCTATGGTGAGGATGACTTTGGTTTTTGGACTTGGAGTCTTAAGGACGAGAAAATATTTAGGTCTATGGATGTTGTCTTTAATGAAAAAGTCATGTATAAATAAAAGTTACATGATCAAAAAGAGGATTCTATAAAAGAGTACATATTAATAAAGGACATTGCAAATGATAAAGTGTACAAGAAACCAATTTAGGCACCTACTCCACAAGAACCCCAAACTCCTATGGTGAGAATTTCCTCTAGGGTAAGAAGGGAACCTATACATTTTTCTCCATCTTTTAATTATTTATTGCTCAATGGAAATGGAGAGCAAGAGTTCTTTGAAGAAGCAATGCAAGTAAAAGTTAGGAAGAGTAGGAGTAAGCTATGGATGAGGAACATTAGTCTCTCATGGAAAATTAGACTTGGGATTTGGTAACCCTACCTAAAGGTAAGAGAGTATTGCAAAACAAGTTGGTGTATATAGTTAAATAAGTTGATGGAGGAAAGAAAATTTATAAGGCTTGATTGGTGGTAAATGGATTTGTGCAAAAGAAAGGAATTAATTTTGATGAGATTTTTTCCCCAATAGTAAAGATGGCTTCTATTAGGACTATTCTTGGGATAGTGAAAGTAGAAGACTTGCACTTAGAATAGCTAGATGTGAAGACTACATTCATTCATGGTGATTTAAAGGAGGACTTGTATATGGAGAAGCCATATGGATATGAGGTCATAGGAAAGAAGAATATGGTATAAAAATTGGAAAAGAGCTTGTATGGCCTGAAACAAGCTCCACAATAATGGTTCATGAAATTTGATAGTTTTATGATGGAATAAGATACTCTAAGTATCATTTAGATCATTGCATATATATCAATAAATTTGATGATGGTGATTACATCATCCTTTGTCTCTATGTGGATGATATGTTGGTTGTAGGTAAGAACATGTAAGAAATAAATGTACTCATAGAACAACTTAGTAATTCCTTCACTATGAAGGATTTTGGAGTAGAAAAACAAATCCTTGGTATGAGAATAACTCAAGATAAGAAGGAATAAAATTTGAATTTATCCAAGGAAGAGTACATTAAAAAATTCTTGAAGAGGTTTAGTATGTAGGATGCTAAACCAGATGGGACTCCTTTGGTAGGTCATTTCAAGTTATCAAAGGAGTAGTGTCCTAAGATAGAGGAGGAGAGAATCCATGTGTCACATGTACCATACTCATCAGTTTTTGGTAGCTTGATGTACGCCATGGTATGCTCTAGGCTAAATATTTCCCATGTAGTGGGAGTAGTAAGTAGGTACATGAGTGACCTAGGTAGAGAATAATGGAAGGCAGTGAAGTGGATCCTTTGATATTTAAGAGGGACCATGGGGATAGTTTTAAGCTATGGTGGATTAGACACCACTTTGTGTGGTTATGTAAATTCAGACATGGATAGAGATTTAGATAGCAAGAGGAGTACAATAAGATATGTATTTATTATAGGTGACATAATAGTGACCTAGATTTCATGACTACAAAAACTTGTGGTTTTGTCAACCATAGAGGCTAAGTATATTTCTATGATAGAGGCAAGAAAAGAAATGATTTGGTTACAATAATTACATAAAGAGTTAGGGCATAAGTAGGAAGAATGGAAGATATATAGTGATAGTCAGAGTGTTATACATCTAGCAAATAACTCTATTTTCCACTCTAGAATGAAGCATATATAGTTAAGGTGACATTTCATCAGGACAACTTTTGAGAAAAAAAAGTTGAAGCTAGAGATGATTCATACTAGTCAAAATCCTATAAACATGATGACCAAGGTGGTCATAAGGGAGAAACTGAAGCTATGTTCAGTTTTGGTTGGCCTTCACAGTTGATAGTGAAGGGTAAATAATCCTACTTAGAGGAAATTAGTCTCCAAGTGGGATATTGTTGTGTTGTGGAGCATATTTCTCAATTACAATGTATTTTTAAATACTATACATTTTAAATGAACTATACACTCTATATGTTTTTATCTCTATGGTTCAGGGGTGGCAACCCCCAAAAAGTGGGGGTTTGGGGATGGCAGCCCCCAAGCAGGAGTTTAGGGTGGTATCCCCTGACAAATGGGGGTTTGCGAGTATTAGTCCCCAAAAAAATTTATGGACCCCTTTTAATGGTAAACCATTTTGGATTGATTATGCCCATGGTTTTGGTACCCATTTTTTTATAATACCACTTTGTTGATGTATTATGTATTGATGGATATTTTATAGGTAATATATCATGAGAATAAGGGTTTGAGAAGGAATAATAGAGTGTCTCAATTTATGAGGTTTTTTTGAGTGCAGCTCCAAATAATATTTATGCATTGTAATTATGAGAAGATTGATCTGAGATTAATTTTTACTCTTGTGGCTTGTAATAAAATATGAGCAAGTGTTTCTTGGTGGATGTATCCCACATTGGATGAACCATGTTATATCTAGTCTTCTTGTTGTGTATTTTATTTGTATTCTTTCTACATTTTTATTTATATCTATTATTGGAATTTTGTGAAATTATTTTGCACCGATTCTTATATTTCTTCCTAAAACATATTGCATAATTTATCTTAGCAAGTGTGTCCTAAAATAAATCATTCATTTACTAGTGTCTTCACAATCCAATTAAACGAATACTTGAATGACAAATAAACATTGAAAAATTTACCTTTATTCTAATTGCCAATTAATCACCTTGATTAGATTATCCTAGTCATTCCTCTAATAGGAAATTACATAGTTTTGGAGTAACCTAGTTTTTGAAAATACAAAATTAAATAATGGCCTCACATAGGTGATGTCATATGGGCAAGTCAATGGAATGGAATGGAGTGGAGTGTGTGAAAGGTGGCCTATGACATGGTCACTTACACACACTCTTATAGGTCTTACACCCCTCTTACACACACTAAGAGGACTAATGACTACACTTTCTTTCAATGTTCCTTCTATACTCAAAAAATGCCTTAAATGGATTATCTTACACACTTCAAAGGTGTAATCATGGATTTTATGATTGAATCTCAACCCTCCATCTTAGGATGATATGAATGGTCCATATTAGTTTAGGGAATCTATAAATAATACCCTTTTACCTCTCATTTCATCAATCTTCCTAATGTGAACTCACTCTACTGGATTATTCCACAAAGCTTAATCAACTTTATCTCTCATGAAAATCCAAATCCATTACCAAGTGTAGACAAGGAGAGGTGTTCCCTATGTAAATATTCAAGCATTGACAAATACTCCTACATATACAAGTTGAGATCAAACTATTTTAGACTGATTCTCAAACACTTCTTTAATGGAGGTAAAAGTTTTGTTTCTATCTCTCCAATTTTCAATTATTGTTTGATTATCATAGATCAACAAAGGTATTAAACTTGAGTATTTATGTATTCAAGTTGTTTTAGATTTATTCAATAATAATTGACTAACTACCTTTTAAATTCACAATCTACATAATGGCATGCCTAATGGGACTTATTGAAGGATTAAATGCATCCCACAACCTTTTTTTATACCAATAGAATTATTCTAATTACCATAATTGGCCTTATATCAAGATAACTCTCTTTCTCTGTCTTTTCTTCCAAAAAATTGTTAAAAATTGTTTTGGAGCAAACTACAAATGTGTGATTGTGTTTTGGCAAATTTGGAGAATGCATTAGTGAAATTTAAAAGAGAAATAGGGAAATTGTGAGTAAAATTAATGAAATCATATTGAAATGGTAAAATCATCTTAATTATTTTATTTTTGTTTTATTTAAAAGGTCTTAATGATGAAATTGTGTAAGTCATTAGTGAAATTTCTCTCGATAGTAGCAAAATGATCTTTACCATTAACAAAATCACTTCCAAACACTGAAATCATTTTTCTTACTATTTTATTTTCTGGTGTTTTTATAAGTAATTGTAATATTGTATACATTAATGGTGAAATTATATAAATGATTAGATAAATTATAAGTCCTAACAATGAAATCATTATTTATGTTTTCTATATACTTTTTGTCTATAGGTCAACATCAGTGAAATCATCATTATCAACAAAAAATCATTAAGACTAGTAGAAAAATCATCTAGGTCATTAAAAAAAGTATTTAATAGTGAAATATTTTCTTATTTATTTTATATTCTTTCTCTATGTATCTATAAAATTGTAGAATTGTGTATCAAAATTGCGAACCCGAACTATGAAATCATTTTACTAATTTTATCTATTTTTCTACTTGTAGTGAAATCATTCTTCCCTTTAGATAAATCATGCTACCATTAACCTAAATGATCAAATGTATTAGTTAAATCATCTTAGTCAATATAAAAATTGTTTTTATGACCATCTATTCTACTTCCAGGTTCCAAAATTAAAATTGGAACACTTATCAACAAAATCAATAAGTGTAACAATAAAAAAATATATATAATTTAATGTCAAGACTTACACAAATCAAAATTTCAAGATTATTTTATCTTAAAACCAATTATTTAAAACTTCTTATACTTTTTTGTTGCAAGTCCTTGGCCAAAGAGTTGTGTTTTGGTCAAAACAGTTCAAATTATATCTTACATTTCAATTTGGGCACTTAAATGAATCCTTAATTCAATTTGAGTTTAACAAACTTGTTTATTTTCAAGTGATTTACTTTATTGATAATTTTATTGATTTATTGATTATATTTTGGGGTTATTTTTATGTATATGCTCTCCCCTTTTGGGTGTCTCAAAAATACAAAAGTTTGTACTTGACTTTAGACTATTTTTCTTTTTGACTTAGTGGGGTGGATTTCATCACCTTCTCACAAGTCTTTAGGGGCATTTTGACCTAGGAATTGACATATTAGTATCATACCAAAAACTACTTATCCAGTGGGCTATATAAATTGAGAATCATGATATCGTGAAGACCTAACTTTGTGCTTGCACAAAGTCACATGAAAAATTAACCCTCATAAGTTATTGCCAATATTTAAGGTCAATGTGTGGTACCCTCAAAAGGAGAAATATTGGAAATGAGATTGAAATTATTCATTGACAAATTTGGGCCCATGTACTGCAATGTATATAGGGACCATCTAGATAACCCATTGTAAAATAGTAAGCAAACCAAAAATCTAATAGCACTTCACTGAGACCATTATGGCTAAGGTAGTTGTGAAGGAATAGTTATCTAAAAATTTGTCCACCATGAATGGAAGTAATTAAAAACTTTTATTTATTTGACCTTAACTTTGTTGATATCCATTAAGAAGGTAAAGTCTTAGTCATTAATGCTCTATGATGATAGGTAGTGTGCCTTAATCATTTTCAAGGCTATTTAGCATGGGCTAGTTGGTAGATGGGTCAAGTCATGTATTTTCATAAATTGGTATTTGTTCATGGTCTTCATTATGTGTTTAAAATTGTTTGAGGTAAGTTTGACAAAGTTAAGGTTAAATATGAAATCAAGTTGATGGAGAATTATGTTCAAGGAAATGAGATGGTGACCCTTATAGGACAACTATGGTTTAAATCTGACCAAATTGACCAAATAACAATTCTATTAAGTTTATGATATTTTTTTCAATTAATTTAGAAATATTAAGGTAGTTTTGACAAGTTTAATGTATTTGACTACTTTAGTCTTATTGTACATGTAAATATTTAGAAGATACTAGTTAAAAGCAAATGTGGAGGTTGTCAAAGGTAATGGTACATACATATGAATGTTCAAATACATATGAGAAGTTTTATAATTTTTAAGAGGTAGAAAGTAAGTCATAAATGATAGTTTAAATCAGAACATGCAATCATTACTCTTACAAATAGTTATAAATGAAGGTTATTAGTCAAGAAGGGAAAGAAAATGAATTTCAAGGGATAAAAGGACCAAGGCATGTTGTAATGAATTCAAAAAAAATTAAATAATGTTTTTAAAAGATTTAAAATGTCATTTAAAACCAAAAATTTCATCATATACTCCATCAAGATCTTGGCAAGTTCACAACAACCATATTTAGATACTTGATATGGACAAGAAAGATAAAGTTAGAACTTGATCTCTTTGCCAAATATTGGGGCCATAATAACCTAAATTTTACATTCATTATTATTTACTTAATGGGGTTATACTTTATGAAAAATGCTAACAAGTTAAGTAGGTCTAAAACCCTAATTAAACCCTATAGGTTCAGTTTTGGGCATTTTAGTGAATTTGTGAGCTTGTTGATGATGGGAAAAGGTTGTGTCAGTACCTATAGGTCCTTTCCATTCCTCTCAATACATATATAATTAAATATATGGATTTTTAGGTGAAGGAATGTGATATATGTATATTAATTTGATAATAAAATCTCACAATGTTATGAATGAATTTCAAATTGATTTAAGGTAGTAAAAGTCCTAGAAAGGCTAATTATGCCTAGTAGGCCTAAATGAGCATACACAAGCTTGTGTAAAAGATTTGAATAAAACTCACATGCTCTGGAGTGTTTTTTCAATTTAGGAGCCTTAAATTAAAATTAATTATTTATATGAAAACTTCATGAATATTTTAAATATTAATAAATAATAAAAGTGTGATAAAAGGCATGGTAGGGTTCAATTGATAGGACTATGTGTAAACCCTTGTATAACCCCACTCAAGGTAGATTTTAGTGGTTTGATGGGTTAATATCTTCAAGATATCAGTTTAAAATCTCATGTTATGTGATAAATACCTCATTAAGGTGTCTTTATCTCAAAAACAAGCAATCTTATCTCTTTTCCTTTTCAAATGATCCCTCTTAAACACATAGTCAGGCTTGCATTGCTCAAGGAGAGTAAGTTTGGTACATGTGACCTTGTACATAAATATGCATGAGATACTAAGAATATAATATAATAAGGAGTGTGTTTTCATACTAATTATTCTTGGCATTTTTTATTTTACATCCCTTAACTCTAGGAATCATCCTTGAGACTCTAAGTACTCTTAAACCCTACTTAAACCCCTAAAAAGGACCTAATGGAAAGTATTGACCTTATAAGAACTAAAAAATAATTTACATGATATTAAAATAAATTATATTACCTACATACCTATCCAATAATCTTAGTGAGAATAAATTTGGCATGTGTGAGATGCATAAGTATGAAAATTGGCCTAAAAAGCTCTTTTTTAAGATAGTTTTTGAGGTTTTGAACTAGATGAACTCTCCTAAATAGTTGTAAAGGTTACCTAAACCAATATAAATATTTTGGTACAATTTTAAAATAATTTAAGAAGGTTTCATAGTATTAATATAGGCTAAAAGTGGACAAACAAGCCTAATTAAAGAAAGGTGACCTATATGGCATCAAGAAGATTAGTTGTAGGCTTGTTTTAAGACCTTAGAAACAAGAGACTTTTAAAACATCTTGGTGAGTACCTAGTGATATATATTCAAGGTATTAGGAATCATGAAGTAGGGATATAAACCATTCTTAACCCTCAAATTCATTTTAAGCTTCAAGACATGAATGTCTCTTACTATCCCTTACGTCTCTTATTATCCCTTGCCAAACAAGTGTGAGTACTATAACTAGAAGGTGATTTTTAATGTTTGATAAAAGGTTTTATGACCTGATATAGGACCTAAAAGAAATAATATAATCTTATAGATGCCTCTAAAACATAAAATCAGAGGTTCATTTCATAATTAAGACTTGTTAGGAAGAGGAATTGTGAAAATGAGTCATGAAGTTCAAATGTAAGTCCCATGTGATGAATAATATTTGCAAGGCGAGAGTTAGCATAGAAAGATACCAATCACTAGGTACTAGTTGAGGAAATTTTAACTTCCCTAAAGATGTATATGTATAACTCTTTATAAAGGAGTTAGATTCAATAAACTCATGTCTACCAAAGTAACCTCATATGCCACTCTTCATAAGGAGTCACATCAACACTTGGTAAATAAGTTTAAGAGGCAAGATGACAAAACACCTTTTGTAGACTTGGTGTCAATTTTCTTCTCCTTTGTAACTAGTTTTATGATGATAATATCATGGTGAACTCATTATATTCTAACCTTCTCTCTCTCTCTCTCTCTCTCTCTCTCTCTCTCTCTCTATATATATATATATATATATATATATATATATATATATATATATATATATATATATATTTATAATACAAGCCTTGAATGGCAATTTTCAAAGGAACCTCTACTAGTTATGGTGAAACCCTAACCAAACCTATACTTGAAAACCTCTTGAAAAAATAAATAAGATTAATTTTTCATGTTCATATGTTGTGTCATGTGTGAACTATGTAATTATTTTGATCTTTTCTAGTGAATGTTATACTTTCCTATCTTGTTGTCTATGTTTTCTCACCATTGTGCAAAAAAGACTACTATTATAGGTCATTATTAGTGTTATAATTTTTTATATGAATGATTTAGAAGTGTAATTTCACCATTTGTACCTTCACAAGGAAAATTTTTACCCTCTTAAGTAATACATTTTAATCTTGAACCTCTCAATGAAATACTCATGTGATAGTATTATCAAGGTTGTAGGCTATGTGAAAGAGATGGCTTCCTTGCATCAAATAGTGTATATTAAATCAAGTATAGGACTAATGTTATCATTTAATCACCTCATTTAGGATTTATAACAACACTCTTTTCATTTATTCTTAGTAATTTAATAATTTAATAATAGTTTGGGTGAAGCATTAAGGGAGCTAGCCCAAATATATAGGTTTAATCCACTTAATAGGTTATACACAACCTAGGATCATCCCCATCATAGAGATTAAGTTAGAGGACTTAAATCAACCTTTAAAGGGTAATAATTTAAATTATAATGGTTCAAACACATTTGGTTGGACATAATTTCAACAAGGTTATCCAATATTGATGCTAGTCTTTACAAAATTGTAGCTATAGTAGCCTCCTTCATACAACATCTAGATACTCCAATAGTTCTAAGCTCTTGGTTACAGACTAGTATGCCAATTTATTCATGCCAAAGGTGAATGAAATATTAAAGGATAAAGACATTTAATTTGAGTTTATTTAGTTACCTTTATATTCATTCAAAATACGTAGGTTCCTTCACACTCTTCTTTACACCAAGTCTCTTATAAGAAGGCTTTGTTCTCCCTATAATCTAAGTCTTCCTAAAAATGGTAGGATGGTTATAAATCTATGTTTTAAGGACTTAAATGGAGGATATCCCATAAATATTGAATAATATGATGACATACCAAAGTTATTCCTCAATAGTGTCCCATATTTTAGTGAAGAGATCACTATTACACCTATTGAGCATATATGAAATACGATAACTTCTAAAATATTCACAATATCACCCAAGAGAATGTATCCATTAAGTTATTGACAATATCATTCGAGGGAAAAGAATTTGAGTGGTATAGAACCTTAGCCCCTGGTTATATTGATTCATGGGATGAATTAGGAGACAATATTATTTAATATGTTTGAGGATAATAGTGATAATTTATCCCTAGCATTGAGCATTGTTCCTATTCTCGAGGTTTGACTTTGATGTCAAAGGTTTTTGAGAAAGGTATCCATGACATCATTGAAGAATATATCCATGATAAATGATATTTATCAATGTTTTAGTGATTATGAGAGTTTAATACATGATTTTTATATGTTCTTATTACTATATTAATGACATGAAGGTCTGCATGGAAGGTCCCTGTTATCAAGTTCTTGAACCTAGTAAGTGACTTGAAAAGGTATGTGCATAGGATGCCTAATATTGTGCATAAATGGTCATGATGGCTTGGTGATATGAATGAAAATAGGAATTAAAATTTTTATTATGTTTCTTGATCATGTATATGAGACATTGTATCACTCATGTGAATCTTAGGGTGATCCTACAAGGGTAGGACCTACATACCTAGTCTACACCTAGACCACTTCTAGACCCTACCTAGAATAATGAGGCATTATGATATATAATAAAAGAATATTAAGGATTTAAATTAATTTTTAAGAATTATATAGTTTTATTTATTATGTGAGTGAGGTCGAGAGTGCATGAAAAGAGTCTTGAAGGCTAGTTTTAAGGCTTAATGTGGTTTGTAGGTCAAGGTCTAAGAGAGTAAAGAGAGAGAGTATGGACTAATGGGGTATGAGGTTTTTTTTACAAGGTAATTATGGATATTTTAGTGTTTTAATAGGTATTATATGTTTTTTTAATCATTTTTAAAAAGTTTGAGGTCATGGTTTGTAATAAAAATCATGAAAAGTGGTTTTGAGATCTCTCGAGTACAAAGAATGAAGGATGCAAACCCAAAAAGAACTTTCAAGTGTTCATTGACATGTGTGACCTCTAAATGGGAGAATAATATATTCATGGTATATTTTTAATTATCTTAGATAAAAATTACATGCATTATATTTTGAATTTAGGGGCTATGCTTTATGAACAATTGTTAATAGTGAAAGTGTGTTTAAACCCTCTTAGAACCCTAATAATGACTTTATGTTGAATATATTGTTCAAAAAATATAATAATGGAATAAAATTAATATAAAAATTATTATATCATGTCTTAAACTCTAAAAATCACCTTTAAGTGTGATTGAGTTGTCAAGTGTGTGAGTAAACCCTATAGGAAAGTGCTAGTTGCTTGGATATTTGTTGTAGCAATTAAATTTGACCAAGTCAAAGTATGAAAATAATTATATGGAGAATTTTTATAATTATATTTTATGTCCATTATGGTTTTTGGATATGTTATATCCCTGAGGTATGCTAATCTAGTCATCTAAGATAGCCAGTCACTAATAGGCCTAATGGTGGAAATAGTGAAAAACCTAGACAACAGTGAGGAGATTATTAGGATTGTGTTATCATGAAATAGGTATGAATCCAAGTGTATGGAGATATTTTTAATTAATTTTAATAAATGTTAATTTTTATATATTTTTTTTAGGTCAGTGATTATAGTGAAAAATTTGCTCACAAGTTGACTTATATAGTGCAAATGAGATAGTGAGATGTAAGGTAATGAGATTGGTCTGCAAGACCAATATTGCCATTTGAACATATTATATTCCTATATAATAATGATATAATTATCTCATAACATAATATAAATATATTTAAATTCTTTTAATGTCATCATACAGGTGTTGAATTTTATTTTCATCATGACTAAGCTTTAAGGTAAATTGGCAGTTCTAGGTAAGCAAGTTGCACTAATGAGTTTGAGTCCTTTTGCCTTATGTAATGTATTATAATGATATTGATGAAGTTTTTTAGGTATTATAAATTATATTTATATTTTTTATTTTCATTTTTGTGTGTCCAAACATTGTGTTATCTTTAGTTATTCAAGATAGACCTTTTTATGTGTGAAGGCCTAATGCAAACAATACTAATGGTGTGCTTCAAGTGGTGATTAGAGATAAAAGGTGTCATGGATATAAGATGAAAATATTATGGGTATATTTGATTTGTATATTATATTTTTTTCCCATGTATGTATTTTTAAATTACTCTAATAATATCAAAGATTAATGTGTACTAATGAAGGCCTAATTGAATAAGGTCTCCTTAAGTCTTAAAGAAGGATTTAGTTTGTTTGATCTATGTTCAACCTAATATAATGATTAATTAATATTTTTGGTATTTATAGGGTCTATTTTTTGTAAAATATAAGTGGGAAATTGTGTATGTCTTATTAAGAGGTGTATGATCAAGATCTTATTATAAAAACAAGGCCTAATATGCCTAATTGACTAGTTAAAGGGTGAATGAATGGAAGTGATACATATAATAGTTTAAAGACATAAAAGAGGTATTTTATACCATCATAAGTGTGCATAGAAAACATCGTGAAGATATAATAGGGTTACTATATATGAATATTAAGGTCATAGACCTAATATATTTTAAAGAGACCTAGCTGAGAGAAGAAGCATAGAAGGAAATTTGAGGGGAATAAAAGAGTAAGAAGAGATGAAGAAGATAATCATCATATATTGTGTGAGAAACAAGTTTTTATGAAGGCGATCAAAGAGATTTAGGTGGATGATTTGGTTCTTGTTATTTCCCAAATTTTCATGAAGTAATTGAGCCTTTTTCAAGTGTAAATGCCTAAGTCCATCCTGAGTTGAGTGTCAATGTCTAAGTCATTAGCCCAATTACTATTTTGAAGTGTTCCTTTAAAAGTTCAAGTTCATGTTGAAGTGGATAGGTGAATTAACTTGGTCTTTCCTTATTATATTTCACTCAATAATTTTATTTCAGGTATTTACTTATGTTAATTTGGTCTTTACTTGGTATAAAGTTCTTAGAGTCTTTTAGAAAAAGTGTCCACATAGATTGTACCAAGATCATATTATTCTAGGATTTTTGTCCACACAAAAATCCCAAAGGGATATTTCCTTTGAGCATTTAAATTATTTTAAAGTGGTCATACAGATGTTGAATTTTATTTTCATCATGACTAAGCTTTAAGGTAAATTGGCAGTTCTAGGTAAGCAAGTTGCACTGGTGAGTTTGAGTCCTTTTGCCTTATGTAATGTATTATAATGATATTGATGAAGTTTTTTAGGTATTATAAATTATATTTATATTTTTTATTTTCATTTTTGTGTGTCCAAACATTGTGTTATCTTTAGTTATTCAAGATAGACCTTTTTATGTGTGTGAAGGCCTAATGCAAACAATACTAATGGTGTGCTTCAAGTGGTGATTAGAGATAAAAGGTGTCATGGATATAAGATGAAAATATTAGGGGTATATTTGATTTTTATATTATATTTTTTTCCATGTATTTATTTTTAAATTACTCTAATAATATCAAATATTAATGTGTACTAATGAAGGCCTAATTGAATAAGGTCTCCTTAAGTCTTAAAGAAGGATTTAGTTTGTTTGATCTATGTTCAACCTAATATAATGATTAATTAATATTTTTGGTATTTATAGGGTCTAGTTTTTGTAAAATATAAGTGGGAAAGTGTGTGTCTTATTAAGAGGTGTATGATTAAGATCTTAGTATAAAAACAAGGCCTAATATGCCTAATTGACTAGTTAAAGGGTGAATGAATGGAAGTGATACATATAACAGTTTAAAGACATAAAAGAGGTATTTTATACCATCATAAGGGTGCATAGAAAACATTGTGAAGATATAATAGGGTTACTATATATGAATATTAAGATCATAGACCTAATATATTTTAAAGAGACCTAGCTGAGAGAAGAAGCATATAAGGTAATTTGAGGGGAATAAAAGAGTAAGAAGAGATGAAGAAGATAATCATCATATATTGTGTGAGAAACAAGTTTTTATGAAGGTGATCAAAGAGATTTAGGTGGATGATTTGGTTCTTGTTATTTCCCAAATTTTCATGAAGTAATTGAGCCTTTTTCAAGTGTAAATGCCTAAGTCCATCCTGAGTTGAGTGTCAATGTCTAAGTCATTAGCCCAATTACTATTTTGAAGTGTTCCTTTGAAAGTTCAAGTCCATGTTGAAGTGGATAGGTGACTTAACTTGGTCTTTCCTTATTATATTTCCCTCAATAATCTTATAGTAGGTATTTGCTTATGTTAATTTGGTCTTTACTTGGTATAAAGTTCTTAGAGTCTTTTAGAAAAAGTGTCCACATAGATTGTACCAAGATCATATTATTCTGGGATTTTTGTCCACACAAAAATCCCAAAGGGATATTTCCTTTGAGCATTTAAATTCTTTTAAAGTGGTCATACAGATGTTGAATTTTATTTTCATCATGACTAAGCTTTAAGGTAAATTGGCAGTTCTAGGTAAGCAAGTTGCACTGGTGAGTTTGAGTCCTTTTGCCTTATGTAATGTATTATAATTATATTGATGAAGTTTTGTTAGGTATTATAAATTATATTTATATTTTTTATTTTCATTTTTGTGTGTCCAAACATTTTGTTATCTTTAGTTATTCAAGATAGACCTTTTTATGTGTGTGAAGGCCTAATGCAAACAATACTAATGGTGTGCTTCAAGTGGTGATTAGAGATAAAAGGTGTCATGGATATAAGATGAAAATATTAGGGGTATATTTGATTTGTATATTATTTTTTTTCCATGTATTTATTTTTAAATTACTCTAATAATATCAAATATTAATGTGTACTAATGAAGGCCTAATTGAATAAGGTCTCCTTAAGTCTTAAAGAAGGATTTAGTTTGTTTGATCTATGTTCAACCTAATATAATGATTAATTAATATTTTTGGTATTTATAGGGTCTAGTTTTTGTAAAATATAAGTGGGAAAGTGTGTATGTCTTATTAAGAGGTGTATGATCAAGATCTTAGTATAAAAACAAGGCCTAATATGCCTAATTGACTAGTTAAAGGGTGAATGAATGGAAGTGATACATATAACAGTTTAAAGACATAAAAGAGGTATTTTATACCATCATAAGGGTGCATAGAAAACATCGTGAAGATATAATAGGGTTACTATATATGAATATTAAGATCATAGACCTAATATATTTTAAAGAGACCTAGCTGAGAGAAGAAGCATATAAGGAAATTTGAGGGGAATAAAAGAGTAAGAAGAGATGAAGAAGATAATCATCATATATTGTGTGAGAAAAAAAAATTTATGAAGGTGATCAAAGAGATTTAGGTGGATGATTTGGTTCTTGTTATTTCCCAAATTTTCATGAAGTAATTGAGCCTTTTTCAAGTGTAAATGCCTAAGTCCATCCTGAGTTGAGTGTCAATGTCTAAGTCATTAGCCCAATTACTATTTTGAAGTGTTCCTTTGAAATTTCAAGTTCATGTTGAAGTGGATAGGTGACTTAACTTGGTCTTTCCTTATTATATTTCCCTCAATAATCTTATATCAGGTATTTGCTTATGTTAATTTGGTCTTTACTTGGTATAAAGTTCTTAGAGTCTTTTAGAAAAAATGTCCACATAGATTGTACCAAGATCATATTATTTTGGGATTTTTGTCCACACAAAAATCCCAAAGGGCTATTTCCTTTGAGCATTTTATCTACACAAAAATCATGAAGGGATATTTTCATTAATTTGTGTAAATTGTAAGGACTTATTTATTTTATCCAAAGTGTATACAAAAAGTTTGAAGGATCATTCTACCTTTGTAGAATCTTTGAAGGGTCATTTTGCTTTTGCAAAATCCTTAAAGGATCATTTATTTTGGGCATTTTTCCCTTGAAAAATATCTGAAGGGTTATTTTTACTTTAAAAAATCCCTAAAGGATCATTTATTTTGGGCATTTTTCCCTTGGAAAATTCTTGAAGGAAACCTTCAAAAATTCTAAAGTGTAAGTTTTGAGGGTGAAGGACACTTTCAATAAGTTTGAAGGGCACTTTCAAAAGATCTAAAGGGTTGTTCCAAAAGGTCCAAAGGAACTCAATGACTTGTCCAAGTCCCATTTTCTTTGGGATAAGTGTTTCATGAAAAATCAAATGGAACTTAACCTTTGTCAAAAGTTTAAAGGTCTATTTTATTTAGCAAAAGAGCCAAGTCTAAATTCTTTCAACAAAATTATAGAGGTCTGATTTCTTTAGTAAAGAAGCTAAGTCCAATTCCCTCAGGAAAAGTATAAATCCCCATTTATTTTAGGTATTTTTCAACTAAAAAAATTCTAAAGGGTTGATTCCTTTGGGAGTTTTTCCCATGAAAAAAACCTAAAATAAATGCAAGGTTCAATTGTTTTGGGAAAACTAAAAAGTTTAAATTGTTTGGGCTTTTTGCAAGACAAGTTTCAAGACTAAGTCTACATAATTTTTGTGTGGCTTAGGATTTCAAATATTTTATCTAAATAATTTCAAATTTTAGGATTTAAAGAATTTTATTTAAATAATTTTAAATTTTAGGCTTTTGGACATTTTTTCCACAAAATTTCAAAGATAAGTAATGCCGAACCCAAGGGCTGAATGATGAAAAAAGTCCTAAATAAATGTTGTAGAGAAAAAGTCCTAAATAAATTCATCCAAGTAGTGTGCCAACCACACAAATGACATTGATGTTCATGAAAACATCAAAATTAGGCTCAATGATAATCCTTTGGGGGTTAAATTTGATGTTCATGTGGATGTCATTGATAGTCACATGAATGTCAAATGACAGGTATGCAGATGTCAAAATTAAACCAAGATAATTATTTATTAGTGAATTAAATTTAATATTCACATGGATGTCATTGAAAATCACACAAATTTAAAATAACAAGTGTGAAAACATCAAATTTAAGCCATAATAGACAACAAATGGTGTTTGAGAATTCAGATCAGGATTGATGGTCCATGTTTGATCATGGGTTTAAGGGATTAATGGATGTGGGAAGTCATGTTGCATCAAGCCTAGAAACACAAGTTTATAAGTGATACTATCCACAAAAATGAGCCATTTAATAGAAGTGGCCACATTTCAAGGTTCTATAATAGATTAAATGATTTATATTTGATCTTGGAGGTAGGCTTTTCTTTTTGAGTTAGTGTAGGGTTTTGGTTTCTTTCTTTCTTATTATTCCTTTCTTATCCCTTATTTTTATATATCACCTATATATTATTTGTATGCCTTCTCTTGTGTTGTTATTTTCTCTTAATAATTATTTTAAAGATAACCCTTAGCTTAGGTTTCATCCAGTCACTCATAAAAGAACTTAATAAGTTCGGAATGTAGGTGTAAAGGGATAATGGTTCTGAAATGTGAGATTGATGTTTATAATTTTAAGGAGACTGGTAAATATAAATGAATAGACTGATCATTATCTAAAATATAGAACATTATTTTGACCTATGCTCAATTTTGATAAGGTTTGCATATGCAAGATGAAAGTTTAAATTATTAAATCATAGTCATGATTGTACTTAAATAACATTCATTACCTGGGGTAAAGTTTGTGACCAACGATGATTTCCTAAAGATCTAACACTTGAAAAAATCCCAAAATAAATATAACTTATTTCTTAACCTTTTCTATAAATATGAAAATGGTCTATAAAAATAAAAAAAATAAAAAATAAGAGCTCATTGCAAATTTAAAAAGGAACTTTTTAAGCAAAGGTGGTTTGGGTATTTTCCACTGAGGCTATGGACACCTAGTTAATAGTGGATCAAGGCCTTGAATGGATCCAAAGGAATATTTATTAGGGATATGGATGCCTAGATGGTAGTAGAGCAATGCCCAAGCCTTATCTAAGCTACAATCATGGTTCTTAATGAATATTGAAACATGTTATAAGTCAACATCAATGGTTAAAGACATAAAGTCTAGAAATTGCTCTCTAAATCTCATGAAAAATAGTAAGTGGAATCAAAGCACACACACTACATGACTAGGTTTTGATATTTGATCCCAATTTTTCATGTTTGAGGCTTGTTTTAAACATGACTAGGTCTTAACAATGGTGCTTGATCAAATGGAATGAATATCCTCATTATAGGTCTGAACCATAATCTTTGAATTTTAATACATATTTATATAGAAATTCACTTGCTTAGGGTGTTACTAGTATGTTTTCAAATTGTATTTATTTGAAGATCATCCACACCTAGTTTGGTTGGCATATATTGTGCATGATTCTAATTTAGATCTTATCTTAATTTACTAACATTGGATTTTTTAGTTTTAGATTTGTAGGTTTAATGGAAAACCCCCTTGAAAATGGATTATGTTTGGTTTTCATGATTTAGTGTTAATATTAGTCTTTTAATATCCTTTGGTTTGTTAGAGGCTAAGTTGAGTTCATTTTGATCACCTTGAAACCCTGATTCCAAATACCCTAGCCCAAGTCTTTCCATTTGATTTCAAAATTGGCAAGAAAATTTTTTATGTGAGAACATTTTAAAATGGCACAAACTTAGTTAAAATTTGTATAATAAGGATTGGTCATGTTTATATACATGACCAAACCCTAGTCTAAAAATCCATGCTTGGTCCTTTTAAGGTCTTGTGATCCCTTAGCCTATGTTCCTCATGGTATGAAACTAACACATGGCCCTTTTTATTTAGTATAGCCCCATTTTATTTCAATCTTAATCTAAGATTTAGCCTAAGGTCTTAATTTATATTTATTAATATTAATAAAAACTTTAATCTAAGATTTTAGCATAAGTCTTATATTTTTTTGAGCTCTACCTTAATTATATTTTTCACTAGTTGCAAGAACCAATTTCATTTTGGCCTAATGAATTGCAAATGATGGCCCACATTTACTCAGAGAATCAAGATTGGATGGTGTGATTTCAAAGTCAAAAATACAAGCTTGCAGTGCATGATAAGGCTTGAATATGCTCCCATCAATTGATAGTATGTATTTAAGTGTACATCTTTTGATTGATGGGGCATATTAATTCAAGGTTTCAAACCAAGCCCAAATGAACATAGTGATGACATGAATCATAATCACATTAGACAGAGTATTGAGTAGCCAATGATGTTTGATACTTGGATTGAAATATAATGGCATGAATTGATTCAACCTTGAAATATCCAATGGCATGATATCAAAGGGTCCCTTTTATTTATGTTTTAACTTGGTATAGGTATTTAACCTAAATTTCCATTGTATTTATTAATATAATGAAACATTAGGTTAAAACCTCATGTTATGTCTCTTTTTATTAAGCACAAGACCCCCTTTTATTATGTGTTGAGCTTAGTCTAAAGTTTGGCCTAAAGTTTTATTCATGTTCATTAACATAAATAAGATTTTATTCCAAAGACTTTAGCTTAAAACTTTATATTATTCCTTAGGTTTTAAACCTAGACATTTTGATTGTTTGTAGGAACACATCATGGTTAATCTGAAGGATTATATTTTTATGATGCATATTTCATTAGATGAATATACCTAACAGTCTGAGGGCACTATTGAAAATTCAATACATGGTTTTAGGCTAAAAATTGAACATGTTTCTAGAGATTGATGGTACATGTTCAAGCATACACTATCTGATCTATGGCACATATTAAGTCAAGACTTTTCAATGAAGCCTAAAGTGAATGTGGGATCACCACTTGACAAGAACATGTTATCCTAATAGGACTAATAGAGTAAGATGTATAAAACCTATAGAGATGCCAAATGGTACCATTCTATTATAAGACCCATAGACAACCAACGAAATTTTATCCTTTGGATCAAGATTGACATCACACATTTATTCAAGCTAGTAAATCTAATGGTATGAGCTAAGATGGATTTGTCAAAGGGATTATGACTAATAAACAAGTGACACATGCCCATATTAGAACTAATGAAGTATCCTAGTCAGATTCAAACCTCATGAGTGCCTAATTAGATTTGATATAGCATCCCAAGTGTTAATATTATCTAGGAAGCCAAAGATTAAGTGTTCTTTCATGGACGGGAAATGATTCAAAGCATAGAGGGAGGTCTATAGGCCATTATAAAGCATATTTTTCAATCATAACCATGGATCATTTTATATTTTCACCACAAATAGATAATTCACATGACATAATTACAAAATTATGTTGTTTCATGGTGTACATTAAGGAAAAGGTAGTTGTTCAGGAGATTCCTACTATGTGGACAAGTGATCAAGAGCTTCTCCAAATGGTTACACATGAAGACAAAGTTTGTTTGGCGCTTGGGTATGAATATTCTCATTCTAAATTGAATGGAGATATTTATAACCATGAAATAAAATATTTTGTTTCAAATCTCCATAATTTATTGTAGAGGTAGTGAAAACAATGTTTCTTTTCTTGAAAATGGATGAATGTCTCAGGCATGGCATGCAATATTTCCTAGCTAGGAGCATCTTGGTGAGACTTGAAAGTTTGTTTTGAATTTGTATAAATTGTAACCTATAGGTATATATTTGAGAAGGATTGAAAAACTTATAAATAGGGGTTTATCCTCTATTCAAGGTTATTGTTAGTCATTGTTATTAGTCTTTGCTTTCTATAAGTCTGGGTTCTATAAAATTTTTGGGATTGATTGTTGTGTGTAGATATTGTCTCTCTTACTAAGGTAGTTTTAGTTGTATATCCATTAGAAATATTTAAGAGTGTGTTTATATGTCTCCCTTGTTAAAAGAGAAAATTAACCATACGTGCTCCCTTGGTAGCATATTAAAAAGTTGATGTGTGTAAAGTTTATTTTAAATATTAATGAAAATGCTTGTGGTTATTTTCTCTTTCTTGTTGATGAAGTGTATTAATATATATTACAAGTCATAATGATCAGATATTTGGGTTTATGCTCATTATTGATTATCATCTTTGGCATAGATCTAGGTTACAAAAACCTTTCTATAGTTTAACTTTGAAAATGTGTTATTCAATGACCTTTTAGGGCACCCTAGGTTTATAGATTTGATAGAAAAAAGGTTTATTGAAAGTTTAGTTGTAGTGTATGCTTTAGTTTTTTAGGGACCATTTGGTATTTTGCATTATCTTGTATTTGATTTCTTTATACATCTTCTGATAATGATAATGTCATAAAAATTATAAGAGACCTTATTGTTTAAATAGGCCACCAGTATACCACCTTCCATTTTATATAATCATCTAACTATCCTACCTCATCCCACCCTATAGATAATACATCATTTGCATATTATAAGTATTATTTGCCTTGAAAATGGATGAGATATTGCATAATTTAAATGTTCTTGTAGTTTGTGTTTTAAATTTTGTAATTATAATCTTTTATTTGATCCTTATTTAATGTAGATTCATCAAAATGAAAGTTAAAATCATATTCATATCTATCTTTAGTAGCTTGAATGTGACCTAGTGGATTCATGCATTCCTTTTGATAACCCTTCCTAGGTGGAGTGTGCAAGTTTGGTTGTGTCTAGGTCACATATGTGTCTCTTTGGTGCTAATAATCCCCATGGAGGTTAAATTGAATAATATCTCCTTGTGAGAAAATTACCCCTTAGGTCTTCTCACCTTGGTTCAAGTAAAGCTATAAGTAGAAGGGAATTGACCATACCCTTTGTCAGTGCCTCTCAATCATTTTTCTCAGTCTAGTCCATTATTGATGTCCAGCCCTTCACTGGCTATAATGACATACTAACAAGTTTTTCATCATTATTTGCCACATTTATTGAAGTGTGCAATTATCAAGGTGTATAATTGGGAACCAACACTCAAATGAAACCATTATCAAGGACTAAAATAAAATTTTGGTAACTTGTGTTTCTAGGAATTCTTGTAGAGAGATATGATTAGAGAGGTGTATAATTGGGAACCAACACTCAAATGAAACCATTATCAAGGACTAAAATAAAATTTTGGTAACTTGTGTTGCTAGGAATTCTTGTAGAGATCTATGATTATTTCATCTTGTGAGTTTCTCTATTATTACTACATTAATCTGAATATCTTGGTTGTGAACTTCACAATACTCCACTGGGGATGTGCCAAGAAGTTTTAAGTCATGACAAATTGACTTCTATTTAGTCTATTACAAATAAATATTAAAATTACATGTTGAAAGGCATTTTATCCCTTTTGAACATTATTATGAAAACTTCAATATCTTTGTTTTCTATCTCATTAAGCTTCATCAAGTTTAATTTTTGTCAACTATTATATTCTAGAAGTTTGATTCTAGTGATGACTCTAACTTTATTTTTTAATTTCAAGGAAGATTGGTGCCTATTATGAATATTATATTAACTTTTAGTTTTGAGTATCTTCTTTTTTACAAATCTAGAAGGATAGAGATCATATTTGATAAGGGCCCTGCCATAAAAACTCGACTCTCCTTTGAGTATTCCTTAAAGAAGAGGGAGACAAGTTTAGAATCTTATTAAAGGGCAGAGCTTGGATGATAAAGGTTGTATATATTTTGATAACCTAGATATCTTTGTTGACCCCCCCCCATTATTGAGGACTATCATAGCTCTTCTACTGATTTTGAAACACATAGTCCCCTTTATTTTCCACCTCCTTCCCAACCAACTAAATCCCCTCCCAAGCTTGATCCACTAATTCCACCTCATTCACCCCCTCATATCCCTTTTCCATTTATTCTTAAACCTCATATTTAACCAATAATGAGGCATAGGGACCAAGATGAGAATTCACATCTTGCATTCTATGTTCCTAGATTTAGGCCTAGCAATTTTGATGAAATGGAAGTCTATCCTAATGAAGTCTCAAATGAAGTTAGGAAATACCTCCCAAATTTTCAAGGAAAAAATTCAATGAGTGGTGATAAACATCTGAGGGCCTTTAAAAATATCATTGAAAATTATGAGGTTGAGTATGAGGATATGTACATTAATTTGATTATGCACACACTGGAGGAAGATAGTCATGAATGGTTAAATTCCCTTCCCACTAAATGCATTAATTCATGGGAAGAGATGTAAATTATTTTTAGAATTTAGTATGGTGTTAAGATTGATTCAAAGTTTCTCCTAGCTAAATTTTAAAATATAAAAAATAATCTTGATGAGTGTGTACAAGACTTCAACACTCGATTCAATAAGACTATTATGTGGCTACCTAAAAACATCAGGCCTAGTAATACAATGTTCTTGATAAATTGTTATGATGCCTTTGATAAAAAATTTATGAACTAGTTGATGGATAAGGCTTCCATTCACCTATGGTTGGCATTTAATAAGGCCATACAAATTGAGAAGAACATAAAGGCTGTGGGAAATCCCATGAATAAGTGGGCTCATGTGAAGCTGGTTAATTTAGAAAAAGACACAACCCACAAAGACATCCAAATTGGAGGAAACTATCAAAACTTTGGCCTCTTCTATCAAATAAATGTCATACAAGTTAGATAGAACTAAAAATGGGGTCCCTCATGTGTTTACCAATTATGAGAGATCTACAAATCTAAATCAAGAACCAAGGGGCCCTGCTTTTCATAATAGAGATAATGATAGAGGGAAAAATCCTACATGTGAAGAAATAATGGAAAGAAATAAAAATAGAGGGTTTAGAATTGAAGTGATTGATCCTTTAAATGCCAAGGTGAATGTTGCAAATTGTTACATTGATATTGATTGGTGTGACAAGTGTTTCCTTCCACATCCCCCATGTGATACAACTAAACCAATTATTGAAGATTCAGATGAAATTGAGTTTACATCATTTGATTATGAGATCTTCATGTTCAATTTTTAAATCCCCCATTATGAGATGACTGCCTCCATGGAATTGTTGATTGTTATTATTATTGATCAATTTTGGAGTGTAGTTGAGAAAGTAAGTATCCCAACTCCTAAATTTCTTGTGATGTTAATATGGAATAAGCATATGAATTATCCATTCATGATTTTGATTTCTTACATTATATGATGATCAATAAATATGATGTGGGTATTCTATTAATTTAGAACAAGTAATTACTAATTAATGCAGTAATCACCTAAGAAAAAGAGTATCACTTTAAAAGCAAATATTAGGTTGTTGCTCCTTAAGACACTACCCTATAGATCTAAAGGTAGGGGATGCCAATAAGGATGCTAAGAAAATTATATTAGTCCTTAAAGTTTCAAAACTAATGCCTATTTCTTAATTTGTTAAGCCAAGAGTTGCTCCAGCCAAGAATAGAGAACCCATGTTGTCTAGTATCCCTAAGGGTGCTAATGATGCTAAAACAATCTACCTTTGAAGGCTGCTATTAAGAATGCAAATCCATCTCAGCTTACTCAACTTTAGACCATAAGTGACTGTATTCTAGATAAAGGTGTTGTCACTCTTCTAATAAATACTCCTCTTCCTTAGTATAGCATATGTGATACAACCCAAGTGTTGAGCTAGTAGAAAATCACTATGCTTCTTGTTGAATTTTTAATAATACTTGAACATAGAAAGAGAGCATTCAAGTACTTAGAATTTGGTGAGAACTTAGCTATGAATGAAATAGACTTACCCCAAACACCCCTAGAAAGTGATGTATAATCATAAGAGGTTGTTGAACCTATTTTGGAGGTCTATTTAGGGATTACATTGGTATAAAGTCAACTAAATGTGAATCTAGTTTATACAACCCTAATGATCAATGGTCTGATTATTCATAACTGCATGTTTGACTTTGGAGATTCTTGTTATGTGATGTTCTTGGGTGTCTTAAATTAAATTGGAGTTAAGATCATGTCATCCTTTGGTAAATGTTATGCCATGGAATCATGAGAGGTTCTATTTATTGGTCAAGTCAAGGGTTTAGTTATACAATTGGTAGTTCTTCTTAGTAATTATCTGAATATGGATGTGGTAGTTGTAGACTACCCACCTAAGTGGAGGATGTTGCTATCACATAAATGGACTATTAGCATGGGTAGAAGTATATAGATGCACCTTTTTTATGACACCATTCTATTAGAGGGAAATATGGTCAAGATTTATAGAGAGCTAAAGATTCTACATGTGATTGAAGATCCAAAATGTGCTCTTAATGAAGTACTATACATGGATGTTGGGCTTGGTAGCTTTGTTGGGAATGTTGATACTAGTGAATAGCTTGATATTATTGACATTGAACCTGACAAAGAAGTTGTAGTTTGGAAGATGTACTTTGATGGAGATTGATCCAATCTTTGAAATGGATTTAGGGTTGTATTTTATGCCCCTAATTGGTAGATTTTTTATATTTTTTTCATTTGTCCTTCGAGTGTACTAAAAACACTGTTGAGTATGAGGCACTCTTGCTTGGTTTAAAAATTACCCATGAATATGGAATTAAAGGTTTGATTGTCAAGGGTGATTCTGAGCTAGTGGTAAAGCAAGTCCATAGTTTTATTCCATAAAGAATAAAAGGTTGAAAAAATATCAAAATGTTGTTTGGGATTTGCTTGAATTTTTTGATGCATTCAATCTATATTATCATGATAGAAATTTCAACCAAGAATTTGATAAACTTTCAAGGTTAGGAACTCAATCTGATATTAAAAATATGAGCCCTCATTATTAATATCAAATGAAGGTGCTTTTTAGACCTTCAATCCAATATAATGTTCATCATTAGTAGGTCTTTGATGATGATGGAAAAATTAAGAGGTTTTTAAATTATAAGGCTAAGTTCCATAACTAGATCATAGACTTAGAATCTATGGTTTAGGTTTGTGATAGGAAGGAAACCTTGTTTAGAAAGGACATTATTCAGCTAATGAAAAACACAATCCCAAGGGGATTGGTGAGCTTGTAGGCATCTTTTGATGGAGCTGATAGAATAAAGTTGAGAGACTCATTCATTTAAAAAGATGTGACTGAGTTTAACTTGGGTTCTCATGAAAATTCAATAAAGGTTTGGTTAGGTACTGATGAGCTCAGAATATGGCTCATTATTGACATGTTATTTCCCTCAATTCATCTCTCTAAGGATATTATCTTATGCAAATCATAGATTATTAGATAGCTATTACATGGAAAGTAGATACTTGTCTTGTTTATATTGAACCAAAGATTAAAACCTTAACTTTGTCATTAATGTCTAATACATAGCATGTTTTAGTGATTTTTGTTGTGAAGAATGCTCATAAAGAAGACACAGGTGATGTATAGTGAAAGTTTAATTTTGATCTCCATCTAGCAGAACTTTGAACTATGTAGGCTTGTTTTTATGGACTCCATAGGCTTGTTTCTACAAACTCCATAGGCTTGTTTTTATGGACTCTATAGGCTTGTTTCTATGGAATCCATAGGATTGTCTTTATAGACTCCATAGGCTTATTTATACAAACTCCATTGGCTCATTCCTACCAAATTTGCAGGGTCAATTCTATGGATCCTATAAAGATAAATCTACAAATAGGGAATTTGGTGGCCAAATAAGATGAGAGAGAATCATCATAGTTGGAGTCAAATGAGGAAAATACCCATTTGCTATTTTTTAGGATTTGATTTTGATAAAGTTGTATATATTTAGATCCTAGGACTATTATAGGATAGTATATCTATTTCACTAGAATAATTAGATCTCTTAGAGATCCAATCTCCTATTTTTGGATGAGTGGATTGATCAAGAAATCATGTCTCTTTGCATCCTATTTTGAGTTAATTATATTAGTATAAAATGTAAGATTTTTGTTATTATATAGATAATAGGGAATAGACAAAAGATACATAAAATTATATTACATGTTTTAGATAGATTGTAATCATTTCAATTTTATAAATTATCACTTCAGTTTTTAGCATTGATTAATCTTTGTTCCTGAGTCTGAGAGGAATAAGGTCCCACTCTCCTTGGAACTAGGAATAGTGTACGGTATTTATATTATGATATATTAACTCTTTATTACAATTAATCAAAATCATACTAATGTTTTCATTATTCATAAAATATAAAAACAAATTCATAGTTCAAAAGGAATTTCCTTTTTAAGCAAAGTGTGTTTTCTTTTATAGTAAATATGTGAAGCAAATTTCCTTTTCTAGTTAAACATCTCTATTTCCACACAAGCACAAATAGGAGTGTGATTTTACTTTCAAGAAAAAGAGTGGATTTATTTGATTAAATAGTTACATATTTTCATTTTTAACAAAATAGTGAATCAAGTAGTTTAGGACACATTTCTTTCTTTAGTCAAAGTTAGAATAAGACCATGAAACACCCCCCATAAGCAGACTTCTAGATCTACCATCCTATACCTTACTCTAGATAGCTTTAGACACTATCCCTATTTGATAAGACATCAATTGAACATTGATTAAATGAAGAGTTAAATGACACTAATCATTTTTGTCACCATTTCTAAGGAAACAAGGTGTTAGTAAGGTATAAATTATTGGTCTAGAGTGAAAAATAGAAAACAAAAAAAATTTGTAAAAACCATAAAATCCCAAAAACAATTCAATAAATTGATGTGCCATCCTAAAGACTCTAAAAGATGATTCATCCCAAAATTTCCACCAAGATCACAAGTTTAAACTCCTCCAACATCTCTAAGTAGTGAACTAGAAGTTACGACTGAAACTTATCTACAAGAATCTGTAGAAACCTAGATAGAAACCAAGCCATTGCCACAAGCAAGCCCCATAGGAAAAATTCCTTAGGATCAATCTCTTGTAGGAATACATTATTTAGAAATTGAAAAGGACTTAGAAGAAGCATTTCAAATATCCATAGCTGAAGAAAATTCTAATAACTTTGAACAACCCATAACGGATAGCACAAATATTCAGTGGGAAGATGAACCCAGCTTTGAAACATCATCAAAAGATAAAAATATGGCTCTCCAACAAAATCAACAACTTTCAAAACCAAGAAGGACTCTTTCCTTTACTATTTTTGTAGATCCTAATGATCAAACCCCCATGAAAATATTTCACTAGCTAATCTACCAAATTTCTAGGGAAGATCTACAAAAGATCCTGATCAATTCCTATTTGAGTTTAGGATGCTATGTCAAACCTAGGATTACACAATAGATAGCCAAAAATTAAAACTATTTCCCTCTACACTTAAAGATGCAGCTATGAGATGGTTCATGGGTTTACCTGGTGATTCTATTAGAACATGGGATGACATGGAGATTGCATTCTTAAATAAGTATCAAGATTACTGCCAAGTGTAAGAAATAAAAGATCTATTCAAAATCAAATATAATGAGGATGAATCTCTAGAGGATTATTTGGATAGATTCATGTTCACTCATAAAAGAAGCAATTATCCACTCACTGAAGAAGTTAAAAAATTGGTTTTCTTAAAAGGGTTAGATGAAGATACTAGAGATGCCTTAAATTTAATGGGAGGTGGACATATAAATAAGTTGGATTTCAATTAGATTTCTAAACTTTGTACCAACTACTCTCAAATAAAACCTAGAATTAAGAAAGGGAGGTTTGGGAAATCTAATGAAGTGGGTAAGCTAATGGAATAATTTTCCAATTTAAAGATGGATATTCTAGTTACATTAAACAGTACTTTGGATGGCCTTCAAGCTAAGGCAAATGCAACAAAATCCTTAGCAATCTATTCTCCTAAGTGTAGATAGAAACATGCCCTTAGAGACTGCCCCTAGATAAAACCAATGTTTCATCATGTGGGATCTGTGATGTAGTAGATCATGATACCAAACATTTTACCTTTCTACCTATTTAAAAAAAACAAATGATAATACAAGTCTAGTCCACTAAAGAAGTAAATTATATCTAGAGATAAAACTTTGCCCCATAGAACTAGGCTCAATGTCAATTTAATGCAAGAAACCCAATTAATCCATGGATGGCACCATGGAATGTTTCAATTCCTTCACCTTTTGGAATCAATCCAAAATCCATGGGCAGGACAAGACTAGATGCCAACACCCCCATGGATGGTGCCATAACCATAGCAACAATGGGTGCCACAGCAACAATGGGTACCATAGCAGCAATGGATGTCATAACAATATCAACAATGGAGTCTATAGTGGAACCCATAGCAGAATTTCACCCAACCAAGAAGATCACTTCAACAACAAACTATAATGCAACCCCTAGTTATTCAGCAAGAAGGACAAATCAATCAACACCCAATGCATGCACAACTAATATCAAATCTAAAAAATAAACAACTAACACTTATTTATGTTAATGAATAGGAAGAGACAATGAATGTTGGATTTATTTATTTTTTAGACATACATTTAAGATTAGGGAAAACTATACAAAAACCTCTAGTTCTCATTTTTGAGATATATAATGAAAAAGAAAAAATAGAATCATCTCAATTAAACACTAGAGAAGCTGAAATCAAAATGCACCCTGAAGCAAACAAAAAAACCACTACTACACTAGTAGTTAATTTTCCTAAAAGATTAAAATAAGTTGATATTAAACTAGAATCAAACTTGGTCCATGAGTTGCAAAATATCAATATTGAGGTACCCGTACTACAAGCTATTAGGGATATACCTAAATTGAACAAGATCATCAAAAACCTTTGTATCAAGACACTTAAGAGGAAATCAAAATATCCAAGGACCATTCATGTTCATGTAAAAGTTTTTGATTTATTAGCAGGGAAACTATTAGTTCCAAAATATGTAGATCTAGGAAGCCTAGTGATCACAGTCACGATCAGAGGTAAAGAGATTTCTAATGTCTTGGTAGATTTGGGAGCATCAATTAATGTTATGACAACTGGTACTCTCCATACATTATCTCTTATGCAAATTCAACCCACAACTACCATTCTTAAAATGGTGGACCAATATATAACTAAACCAGAAGGGACTATAGAAAATGTTGAAGTACTAATAGAGTCTTAGGAATATCTAGTAGATTTTATGGTCTTGCAACCTAAAACAAAGAATCTAAGATATCCCATCAACATAGGTAGACCATGATTAGCTACTGTAGTAGCATTAATTGATTGTAAGTTAAGAGACATGATCTTATTAATGGGTTAAAATCTAAATGCATCTCTTTGTATCCTCCTACAAAACCATCAACAAATTGCATACAAGAACTTTGGGTAGATGAATCAGAAAACACATCAAATAATATTTCCTCCTTAGCTATGATTACAGTTAAAAAACACTTGGAATAATTGAATGGAAACATATACCCAAAATCTATTAACTCTACCAATCTAAAAGCTACAGACTCTACCAGTCCAAAAGTTACAGACTTTGCCAGTTTGAAAGCTACTGACTCTACCAGTCTGAAAGCTATGGACTCTATCAATCCAAAAACTACAAACTGCCTCAGTTTATGATTCTTGGGTTAGATAGAATATTATGAAACCTCCACTTTTACTTATTCTATTTTTTTCTCACCATATGATCATGGATTAATTCAAGAAAGTGTGTGGAAATTCGTAGAACAACAATAAACTCATTTCTTAGATGCATTCCATTATTCTTTAGCAAGATTGACTTCTCTTAGAAAAGAGTTTGTTGATAATTTAACCATGTTTCATAAGCTACTTCCTCATCCATGTCGTCTAAACTCATTGATTATTTACTTCAAGACAATAGATTCCAACTACCCAGGCACAAAACTAATCACGGTATTACCTAGAAAGATTTTGAACATCAATAGTTGGTTAACAAATGAAGAGGAAGATCAATTCTTGAAGTACTAGAAATACATATCAAGTATTTTTCTTGAGATTATACTAACATGAAGGGAATTAACCCTAACATATGCACTCATCACATTTACATGGAATCTATCAAATCGGTCAAACAACCACAAAGAAGAATAAACCCAGCTTTAAAGGAGATAGTCAAAATAGAGATCCAAAAATTGTTAAAAGTTGGGTTTATTTACCCCATCTCAGATATCTAGTGGGTTTCACCCCTAGTAATTGTGCCCAATAAAAATGGAAAATTAAGGGTATGTGTAGATTATAAATAACTAGACAAAGCAACACTAAGAGATTATTTTCATCTACCTTTCATTGATCAAGTTCTTGACAACTTGGTAGGAAAAAGATATTTTTCTTTCCTAGATGGGTTTAGTGTGTATAACCAGATAATGGCAACAGCTGAAAATCAAGATAAAACCACATTTACCTACCCTTAGGGAACTTTACTTATCAAGCACTCCCATTTCAACTCTGTAATGCTCCAGCAACCTTCCAAAGAGCAGTTTTGGCAATATTATTTGACCTTACAAATGATTATGTTGAGGTATATATGGATGATTTCACCATTCATGGTGGAACTTATGAAGAGGCTCTTACCAACTTGAAAAATGTATTGATCAGATGTGAAGAATATCAATTATATTTGAGCCATGAGAAATTTTTGTTGATGATGGATGAAGGAATAGTGCTAGGACACCATGTTTCTACTAACAGCATTCAAGTAGATCCAAAGAAGATTGAAATAATTTCCAACTTACCCATCCCACAAACACAAACTAAAATTAAGAGTTTTTTAGGACATGTTGGTTACTACAGATTCTTCATAGATAATTTTTGCAAAATAGTTGCCCCTATGTTTACCTTGCTTATGAAAGATAGTACATTCAAATGGAGTGATAGTTGCTAGTAGGCCTTTGAGACCATCAAAGCTAAACTCATTATTGCTCCAGTATTGAGAGGACCAGATTGGACTCAACCATTCCATATATACATAGATGCTTCCAATACCATAATAGGAGTAGTCCTTGGACAAAAGGATGAAGAGGATAACATGTATGCTATATATTATATTAGCAAAAACATAACACCTATTGAAAGAAACTACACCACAACTGAGAAAGAATTCCTAGCTGTAGTCTATGCAATTAACAAATTTAGACACTACATAACATGCTACAAGGTATTTGTCTATACAAACCATTTAGCTATTGGATATCTTATCAACAAACCCATTGTGGGAGGTAGGATTATTAGATGTTATTTCTCTTACAAGACTTTGATGTTATTATTATAGATAAACTAGGGAAGTCTAATGTGGTTGTTGATTTCTTGTCAAGAATGAACACTACAGGTGAGGAAGAACTAATAAAAGATGACTTTATAGATGAACAACTATTTTATATTTCATCAAAATCTCCATGGTTTGCTGATATAGCCAATTACCTCACCACAGGGAAGTTTCATCTACAATTTTCATAAAAAGAAAAGAAATATTTAATCAAAGAAAGTTATTCTTTTAAATAGATTAACAGAATGATATTCAAACTTGGACTTGACCATGTGTTTTGTAGGTGTGTGGCAAATGTTGAAGCTTATGATATCATCAAAGCTTGTCATGATGAACCAGGAAGAGGTCATTACTTATCTCAAAGAACCATACATAAAATCTTGGGAGTAGGATACTATTGGCCTCACCTTCATTAGCAAGTAAAAAGATATGTCAGACATTGTGATGCTTGTCAAAGAATTGGACAGACTATTATTTCAATAGAGATGCCTCTACACCTCATCCTCAATTGGTTCTAAAACCATTTGAAAAATGGGGAATTGATTTTATATGTCATGTGGATCCTCCTTCCAAAGCAAAAGAATATCTCCTAGTATGTAAAGACTATGTAACCAAGTGGGCAAAAGTGGAAGTATTAACTCATGCAAGAGAAGAGATGGTAGCTGATTTCTTATATTTCAAAATCATGCAAAGATTTGGTGCTCCAAAGGAGATAGTCTTAGATCAAGGACTACAGTTCATGTCAAACATGATAAATCACTTCATTCAAGTATATCAAACTTAACATAGAAAGACATCTCCATACCATCCATAGACTAATGAACAAGTTGAAGTCACCAACAGAGAATTGGAAACCATTTTAACCTAGGTTGTTAATTATAGTAGAAAATATTGGGTAGATAAGGTACCAGAAGCTATTTGGGCCTATAATACTACTTGGAAAACAACAACTAGATTTTCACCTTATGAATTGGTTTATGGTAAGAAGCCCTTATTCTTTGTTGAATTTAAATTACAAACTTTGAAAATAGTTATAGAAGTAGGAATTTAATTAGAAGAAATATAGAAAGAAAGAATATTAAAGCTTAATAAAATTGATGAGATGAGGATGGAAGCACTAAAAAGAACTAATTTGGTACAAAATCAAAGAAAAGTTTGGCATGATCCATAGATCAAGCAACAAAAGTTTTAGAAAGGGGATTGGGCACTGTTGTTTGATTCCAAATTTCAATAGTTTAAAAGAAAACTACAAATGAGGTGGTTGGGAACTTATCAAATTAAGGAGGTCTTTGAAAATGGTTCTAATAAACTAATACCTATTGATGATAGTAGAAGAGCTCGGCTAGTCAATGGACATAGATTGCAGCTTTATCAAAAACCTCTTAATAAAGAATAATTTGTTCAAAAGGTAAAAGAGCAAGTAGCCTTTTTGGAGGACTCTTCTTCTTCAAGAGAACTTGTTCCTTAATGATCCAACATTAAAATAAATAAATAAAATAAAATAAAAGAACAAAAAAGGAAATAAATATCAATAGTGAAAATCTTTCTAGGGACACTATTGACAATGCATGCCTAGAAAACTAGCTTGTTGGCTAGCTATGCATTGCAAAAGGGCTTTGGCAAGAAAACTAGCAATGGCTGGCCAAAGGGCAAATATATATATATAAAAACAAAAAAAGAGAATCTCATCATGTCACTATGATTGGTCCTCTCCATGAAATAAAAGTTATTTTTTCAACACCTATTGACTAATCCATGCAAACTTATTTATGCAGGACAAATGGCCAGCAAAGGATAAATCTAAGGTCAAAAGTATGTGAGACATATATTCTATTTATCTATGTTTAGTTAAATAATTATATTCTATTTAATTAATACTTATTCTATAGAGATGAACCAAACTTGAACCTTTTAAAACATAATGACATGACACATACCATAATGAAGAAGCATGTAAATGAGCTGCCAAAGGTGTATGGATAAGTGTGCAGCTTTGGTATAATCAATTACATCATCAATAATGATAATGATGGGATGTCATAAAAAGGGTTTTAAATGAAGAGATAAACTGCTATCACCATCAAAGTGCCACATCATCATTTCATCCCATTTTTAATAAATTGACAAAATGACTGGTACACTCCATAGAAACATGCAGTGCTAAACTATATCAAGTAATCATATCAAACTACAGACTCATGTAGCTGTGGAGTTTCACACAAACCATTTCATTTCTATAGATTCTTAGTGATTATTTAATGATAAATCTTTAATGATTATTGCCTATAGATTTTGACAACAACTGGTCTAAACCTTAATCTAAGTTAAAGGAATAGAGTTGTCTATAAATCTGAGTAGAAATGGGACAAAAAACAAGATTAGAGCCAAAGAATGCAACAAAGTTTCATAAAGACAAAGATTCTATGGTAGTATTTAGATCAAATGGATGGCTACCTTTCATTGAAAAGTTCCAAGGTTTCTATGAAAAAATGGTAAGATAATTAATCACTAATCTCACCCTTAAGTTTTTAGTTATTAAAGGTATTGTTATTCCTATTTCAACTCCAATTATAAGTCAGATCATACAAATTCTAGAAGAGGGAATGAGAGCTACAGGCAAAATTCCATTTAGTGATTTAATTATTCAATTTAATGGTAATGAGTAGATTGGGACTTCATGTATAATAGATTCCAAGGGAAAATAAAAAGGGATTAGTATAAATTAACTTCTTAAACCTTGGAAATATATAGCCAAGTGGGTACTCAAATATATCATTTGTGAGGGGTAACACAATATTTTAGGAGGAGATGCCATGAAAATGTTAATACACCTTAAGCATGGGAGACAAAACCCTCAATACAAGATTAACCTCCCATATTTGTTATATGGTGCCCTTAAAATTATGACTACAACTCCTAATGTTACTCTTAGGCACCATGGCCTCATTCACCTAATTATCCAACATCACTTCCTTCAGCAAGGACAAGAGGTCTGGGAGGAATTTTAGAATAGTGTAACACAACAAATTCCAATCTACCTACACAAGAAACCTCAAATTTAACACAAGAACATTCATCTCCACCAGCTACATCGATTGAGAAAACAACTCCAAAGAAGAAGTTACAGATTGTGGTCCCAACAAAAATACCTTCTTCTTCTTTAAGAAGAATCACAAGGTCTCAAATCCCTGTAGTTTCAAGGTCTCCACAAGAACCTCATGAATATATATTGCAACCAATTCCCTTGTTAGGAAGAAGAAAATTGAAATGAAAGGTTGCTATAGAACTTGATAAGACTAAGGGTTTGATGGTTAAAAAGGAAAGACAATCGAGTGTAGCTCAAAGAGTGACCAAAAGAAAGAGAAGCTTAATTATGCTAGATGGAGATGAATAAGAGGCTGAAAACATTCTAGATGGTCTTAAAAAGGTATCTCATTCCCCCATACATTAAAATATCCCTTCAACTGTAGATGTTGAAGAAATTCCTTTTGAAAGGAACTCTCCAATCATAATGGAGGAACCAATTCTGGAAGAAGAACCAATCATGGCACAAGAATCAAGTATGGTATAACAACCACATGTTTCATTTGAAACTGAAATGAATAAAGGAAAAAATGTATGCATAAAAAAGAAAGTCAAGTCATCTAATCTAAATGATCCTATTATGCAATTAACCTTGAAGCTTTCTCAATCTCAAGCTCTACAACAACAATAAGTAGATGACATTGATGACTTAATCAGTCAATTACATAATAAGGATCATCTCAGCTTATTGTTGGTACAAAAATTGGACACAACATCTACCAATCATGCAATAGAAGTTCATAAATTAGAAGAAACAATAAAGAAAAATGAAAGTGAATAAATAGACCTTTGGATATATGTAGAAAATTTGAAAAAGGAGAATAGGAGATTGTAGAGTTTGGTAAACTCTTCCAAAGCACCTTCTAATGTTGCACCTTCTCCTCCTAAGGTTATTTTTTACCAAAGTTGTCAAATAATTTGTCCAGGTATTCCTACCTTGCAAATGCTAAATTAAATTAAAGAAGAATATTCCATACTTAAATATAAAAATAAAGTTGTAACTTCTTCAAATAAAATATTAGAAAATGAAAAGAAAGAATTAGAAGCTAAGGTCAAAGATTTAGAAGAAAATTTGTAGGATGCATGCAAATTAGGAGAATCTCTTTTGGCATGTAGGAATCCTTCTCCTGCATATAGTTTGTTTTTATTTGAAAAAAATTATAGATGGCAGCTTTTGAGGATCTCTTGTCATCTTCTTTACAAGATTTCACAACCAACAACATTTCTAGAAATTTTCTATAGTGTTGAACCTGATCAGCTAGATTTGCTTTATGAGTTTTATTTTCATGATTTGATCATAGGAGACCATGAGCACAATAATTTCTTGGTAAACCTCCATGTAGGATAATTTCAACTAAGGGGATTTCATTCTACATTAAAAAATCAACTAGCATAGAAAAGTAGATTTGAGGAGTATACAAATCATGCTAAGACTATAGGATTGTGTATCAGACTAGCCTTTCCTATTCCCAAATTAATTAGAAAGAATTTTAACTACGCTTATTTAAGTGATGAAGTTAAAAATCATTATTTATAAGCTTTATATTATTATGCTATTTCTTTTGACTTATTTTCAAGATAGAGTTTTGATTTAGTGGTGACTACAAGTGTGCAAAGGTGGGACCAAGTTTCAGTGCCTCTTAAAAGATGAGAGGTCATGTCTCCAAATAACTTAAGATGGAGTATGAGGAGAGCTACCTCAATTTTACAAATCTTAATAGAGGTAATAAACTCTAGGGGAGAAAAGAAATGGATTGGCATGAGATATAGACCCCCTTTATTGATCATACCTATTCCAGGATGGTAGAGTTGGGATCCATAATCAGAGGAGAAATTAAATATATGGAAACAAATGATTCAAGAGCATCAAGGGTTTAAAATAAATTTAGACAACCATATAACAGATGAATTTAACGACTATGATTTAAGTTAGAGTGTGGAAAGTAGATGCTAGAGCTATGAATGCCAATGAATATTTGTAATGGGACATGCAAAAGGTAAATCTTGGGGGAGATAATAATCTTAGAATATGGCTCATTATTGACATGTTATTTCCCTCAATTCATCTCTCTAAGGATATTATCTTATGTAAATCATATATTGTAGATAGATATTACATGGAAAGTAGATACTTGTCTTGTTTATACTAAACCAAAGATTAAAACCTTTACTTTATCATTAATGTCTAATACATAGCATGTTTTATTGATTTTTGTTGTGAAGAATGCTCAGGAAGAAGACACGGGTGATGTGTAGTGAAAGTTTAATTTTTATCTCTATTCAGCAGAACTATGAACTCTGCAAGCTTGTTTCTACAGACTCCACAGGCTTGTTTCTATAGACCCTATAAGATTATTTCTATGGACTCCATAGGCTTGCTTATATAGACTCCATAGGCTTATCTCTATGGACTTCATAAGCTTATTTCTATGGACTCTGTAGGCTCATTCCTACCGACTCTGTACGGTCAATTCCATGGATCTTGTAAAGACAAAGCTATAAATAGGGAAGCTGACAGCCAGATAAGATGAGAGAGAATCATCATAGTTGGATTCAAATGAGGAATATACCCACCTATTTAGGATTTGATTTTGATAAAGTTGTATATATTTGGATCCTAGGACTATTATAGGATAGTATATCTATTTCACTAGAATAATTAGATCTCTTGGAAATCTAATCTCCTATTTTTGGATGAGTGGATCAATCAAGGAGTCATATCTCTTTACATCCTATTGTGAGTTAATTATATTAGTATAAAATGTAAGACTTTTGTTACTATATAGATAATAGGGAATAGACAAAATATACAAGTATATTATAGGTTTTAGACAGATTGTAATCATTTTAGTTTTATGAATTATCACTTCAGTTTCTAGAATTGATTAATCTTTGTTCTTCAGTATGAAAGGAGTAAGGGCCCACTCTCCTTGGAACCAAGAATTGTGTATGGTATATATATTATGTTATATTAACTCATTGTTATAACTAATCAAAATCTTACTAATATTCGCATTTATTCATAAAATATCAAAACAAATTCACAGTTCAAAAGGCATTTCCTTATTCCAAAGTCATTTCCTTTATAAGCAAAGTGTGTTTTATTTTAAAACAAATGTGTGAAGTAAATTTCCTTTTCTAGTTAAACATCTCCATTTCCATGCAAGCGTAAATAGGAGTGTGATTTTACTTTCAAGCAAAAGAGTGGATTTATTTGATTAAATAGTTACATCTTTTCCTTTTCAACAAAAGAGTGAATCAAGTAGTTTAGGACACATTTCTTTATTTATTCAAAGTTAGAATAGGACCATCAAACACCCCCCATAAGCAAACTTCTAGATCTACCATCTTATAACTTACTATAGACAGCTTTAGACACTACCCCTGGTTGATAAGACATCAATTAAACATTGATTAAATGAAGAGTTAAATGACACTCGTCAGGTACTCACTTAAGTGAAATTGATAAGAAATCTTACATGCAGATACTAAGTAAGTACCAAGATTTCTTAGCATGGTCTTATATAAGCTAAAAGCATAATAGAATATTTATTTCACCATGTCATCCCATTACATCCTGATAGAAAACCTTTCAAGTAGAAATAGAGACCTATTAACCCCATTTTGGCCACCAAGATGATGTAAGAATTAAATAATCTAACAGATGGTGGTATCATTTAGCCCATTAGGTACTCATCATGGTTTATAAATTTAGTCCCTATGAGAAAGAATAATGGTGATAACTACTTGTGTGTAGATTTTAGAAATTTGAATAAGGATTATTTAAAAGATAATTATCCCTTTCCCAATATCAAAAACCTACTAAAAAGTGTCACTGGATCATAAATGTTATCCACATTGGATGGTGTGTCAGGTTATAATCAAGTTGTGGTGAAGGAGTCTGAGAGGTCCAATATTGGATTCACTACACCTTGGGGCATGTATGTATATATGAGGATGCCTTTCGGGTTGATGAATGTTGATGAAATTTTATAATGAGCTATGGAAATCACTTTTTAGGGATAATTAACCATTTCATTTCTATGTATCGGGATGACATTGTTGTGTACTCTAAGACTAGAGAAGAGAATTTGGAAAAGGTGTTGATTAAATGTAAGGAGTTTAGAATTTTTCATAATTTAAAGAAGCGACACTTTGGATTATAAAAGGCTAAGTTTTTTGGACATATAGTGTCCAAGGATGGTGTCATGATTAACCTAAAAGGGTAAAATCCATTGACAAAGTGCCTATCTCATAGTCTAAAAAAGGAATTCAATCTTTCTTTGAATAAATTAACTTTGTAAAGAGGTTTGTGTCCAATTTTATAGAGATTAATTTGCTTATTACTTACATGATAAAGAAGGACTAGACCATCAAATGGGAGGAGAAGGTTTTGCAACAGTTCAGTGACATCGAGGGAGATTTAAAGTTTGCCCATATCTTGGTTAGTCCTGATTACACAAAGTCATTCTAGATAATATCTTTTACATCATATAATATTTTTGTTATTGTTTTGTTGCAAAAAAATGAGTATGATCATGAGTATCCCATAGATTTCTTTATCAAATCTATGTAATGTCTTGAGCTAAACTACACTGTCATGGAAAAATAAATTTTCTCTCTTTTGAATTTTGTGAATACATTCATGCCTTATATTCTGAGTTCAAATATTATTACCTACATCCCACATACCATGGTGACAGACATTTTAACTCAGACTAAATTATATATCAAGAGATGCAAGTGGGTCAACAAGTTATAAGAGTATGATATAGACATTCATACCACTAATTTAGTAATAGGGATGGGTTTGGCCAAGCTTATGATTGAGACCAATTTGAAATTTGTTGAGGTAAACACTATTGCTTTTAATATTGATGATTCTTTGAGTCAATTTAACATATTTCCATGGTATAGGGATATTGTTTGCTACTTGAAAAATTTGAGTTGTCCCCCTAACTTGGACAAGAATCAAATAATAACTCTTAATCTTATATCCCAAACATATCTCTTGAATGAGAATGGATTAACATGAAATAATCCAAATGGGGTTATCCTAAGGTGCATGTTAGAAGAATATACTATTGACCTAATTGAAGAATTCCATAATGGAGTATGTGGTGGCCATTTTTCACCTAAATTTATAGCTCATAAAATTCTAAGAGTTGGTTATTGGTGGCCATCACTATTCAAAGATGTTTTTTAGATAGTCAAAAAGTGTGATAAATATTAGTGCTTTCTTGAGGATGAAAGCTTCAGGTTCTCTTCTTTTGTAGCCTATGATGATTGAAGGCCCATTTAGACAATGGGGAATGGATTTCACTAGATAAATTATTTATTTGTCAAGCATTTAACATATATTGGATACTAGTTAAAACTAAATACTTCACAAAATGGGTTGAAGTGGTCCCTACAAAGAAAGCAACATACCAAGTAGTTATGGATTTTTTGTTAAATCAGATTATTTGTAGATTTGGTGTGCCTATAAAAATTATTATTGATAATGGTATGATCTTGAAAGCTAAACCTTTGGTGTAATTGTCCAAAGATTATGGTATTGAATTGACTGATGCTTTTAATTAAAACCCTAAAGGGAATGGGCAAGCTAAGTCCAATAACAAAAACTTGCTTAGGATCATTAGGCAAACTTTGAAAGTAAATAAGAAGTGGGGTGAATAGCTAAAGTTTGCCTTATGGGCTAAAAAGATCATGCCTAAGAGAGATATAGGAAAAATACCTTTTGATCTTGTTTATGGAGATCAATAAGTTTTTCCTACAAATTTACAATTACCCACCTATCAGCTCATACAATAACTAAAGGATCATGAGTAGGTCAACCACTATGAGAGAAGGATGAACCATATTATTGAGCTTGATGAAATTCAAAGACAATCTCATGAAAGACACCTCAAATTTAAAGAGAAGCTAAAGAAAATATTTGATAGGAAGGTCACTCCAAGAACCTTTCAAGTACGTGATCTAGTTTTACTTTGGGATAGTAGGCATAAGGAGAAAGGAAAGATTGGTAAATTTTATGTCTTTTGGATGGGTCCCTATTCCACTGACTATCAAATTAGGGAGCATACTTTCTTTTTGAGAGATCTAGATGGTAAAATAATAGAATTTCCAATCAATGGTAGACATATGAAACACTTCCTCGATTGATTACATAACCTATGTACTATATTGTATAGTGTATATTTTTATTCTCTTATTATTTTTCTTTCCCCTCTACTTTGGATTTTATTTTTATAATTTCCATTTGTGGTTTATTATGTGTTCATTTCTAGATCCTCATCTATTTTTTTAAGTCTACCTTATTTTTTTGAGCCTTCATGGATGTTTATTTTTAAATTTCTAATTCTTGACTTTATATCCCAATGGATTGGAACCTGGTATTATGTTTTGGGGTTATTTCCATACCAACAAGGGGTATGCATCCCTAAATAAGAGCTAGTGTTAGTGCCCAAAATTTCATGAATTAATTAATCCCTTTTCAAGTGTAAATGTCTAAGTCCAAACTGAGCTGAGTGTCAATGTCTAAGTCATTAGCCCAATTACTATTTCAAATATTTCCTTTGAAATGTCAAGTTCATGTTGAAATGACTAAGTGATTTAACTTGGTCTTTCCTTATTATATTTCCCTAAATAATTTTGTATCAAGTATTTCCTTATTTTAATTTGGTCATTAATTGTAACTAAGTCCTTAGAGCCTTTTGGCAAAAGTGTTCACACAAATTGTCTAAAGGTCATATTATTTTAGGCTTTTTATCTACATGAAAAACCCAAAGGGCTATTCCCTTTAGGCATTTTATTCATACAAAAATCCCAAAGGGATATTTTCATTATTTTAGGTAAATTGTAAGGACTTATTTATTTTAGCCAAAGTGTATACAAAAAGTTTGAAGGATTATTTTGCCTTTGCAGAATCTCCAAAGGGTCATTTTGCCTTTGCAAAATCCTCAAACGATCATTTATTTTGGGCATTTTTCCTTTCAAAAATATTTGAAGGGTCATTTTGCCTTTTTAAAATCCCTGAAGGATCATTTCTTTTGGGAATTTTTCCCTTGCAAATTTCCCAGAGGGCACCTTCAAAAAGTTTCAAGGGTAAGCCTATAGGGTGAAGGACACTTTTAATAAGTCTGACTGGAACATTCAAAATATCTAAAGGGCCATTCTAAAAGGTCTGAAGGAATTTAATGACTTGGCCAAGTCCCATTGGATTAGGCTAAGTGTTTTGATAAAAATTTAAATGGCACTTACCCTTTAGAAAAAGTGTAAAGATCTGATTTCTTTGGCAAAAGAGCTAAGTCGGAATTCTTTCAACAAAAGTGTAGTGGCCAGATATCTTTAGTAAAGGAGATAAGTCCAATTATTTTAGGAAAATTATAAAGCCCTATTTATTTTGATAAATTTTCCCTTGCAAAAATTTTGAAGGGTTAATTCCTTCAAGAATTTTTCTCACATAAAAAGCTTGAAAGAAATGCAAGGTTTAATTTTTATGAGAAAAATGCAGAGTTCATTGTTCAATATTTTTTAAAAATGAGTTTCAATACTAAGTCTTTAGACATTTTGTGTGGCTTAGTATTTTAGACATTTTTTCCCAAGTATTTCAATGTTTAGGCTTTCAAAAAAATTGTTCAAATCATTTTAAAGTTTAGGCTTTTAGACATTTTGTCCATATAATTTCATAGATCAATAATGTTGAGGACCTAAGGGCTGAACGAATATAAATGTCCTGAAGAAATGTTGTGGATTAAAAGTCCTAAATAAATTGATCCAAGTAGTGTGATAACTATGTATACATCATTTATGTTCATGCAAATGTCAAAATTAGGCTCAGTGATCATCCATGGGTGTTAAATTTTAGGGTCTTACATACATCATTTGATGATCATACAAATGTTAAATGATGGATGCACATAAGTCAAATTTAATCCATGATAATTATTTATCAAGGGCTTAAATTTTATGGTCATGTGGACATCATTGATATTCATGCAAATGTCAAATGATGGGCATGTGGACATCAAATTTAAGACATAGTGGATAGCCAATGGCATTTGAGTATTCAAATTAGGATTGATTATCTATGTTGGATCATGGGTTCAAGGGATCAATGGAGGTGGGAAGTCATGCTACATCAAGCTTAGATACACAAGTGTATAAGTGATCCTATCCAAAAAAAGGATCCATTGAATGGAAGTAGCTATGTTTTAAGGTTTTTTAATAGATTAAATGATTTCCTTTTGATCTTGGAGGTAGGCTTTTTCTTTTTGAGTTAGTGTAGGGTTTTTGTTTGTTTCTTTTTTATTCTTCCTTTATTGTCTCTTGTTTGTATATAGCACCTGTATATTATTTATTTTCCTTATTTTGTGTTTTTATTTGATCTAAATAAATATTTTCAACATAGCCCTTGATTTGGGTTTCATCCAGTCAATCAAAAAAGGACTTCTCAAGTTAGGAGTGCAAGTGTAAAAGGACTATGTGTCTAGAATGTGAGCTTGATGTTTTTAATTTTAGGGAGATTGGTAAATTCAAATGAATATACTAATCATTCCCTAAAATCTTGATTTTTTTTTTCTAATCTAAGCTTGATTTTGATAAGGGTTGCACATATAGGATGAAATAAAAATTTATGGAAGCATAGTCATGCTTTCACTTAAATAACATTCATTGCCTAGAATAAATTTTATGACCAAGGATGATTTCTTGAAGATTAAACTCTTGACCAAATCCCAAAACTAATATTACTTGGTTCCTAGACTTTTCCAAAAGGCTAAAAATGGTCTACAAAAAGCAATACAAAAATAAGAGCTCATTACAAATTTCAAATGGAATGTTTTAAGCAAAGGTGATTCAGGTAATCTCCATCAGGGATATAGATGCATGGTTGGTAGTGGATAAAGGCCTTGAATGGATCCAAATGCATCTATATCAGGGACATGGATATGTAACCAGTATCAGATCAATGCCTAAGCCTTCCCTAAGATAAAAGTATGGTTCTTAATGAATATTCAAAAATGCTATAAGTCAATGTTAATGGTTAAACTCATGAAGTCTGAAAATTACTCTCTAAATATCATGGAAAGTAGTAAGTGGAATCAAACTAAACACACAACATGACTAGGTTTTCATATTTGATCCTAATTTTGCATGTGTGAGGCTTATTTTAGACATGACTAGGCCTTAATAATGGTGCTTGATTAAGTGGAATAAATAGCCTAGTTATTGGACTGAACTACAATCTCTAAATTTTAAAACATATTGTTATGGAAAATCACTTGATCATGGTGTTACTAGTATGTTTTCACATTGTCTTTGCTTTAAGATCATCCACACCTAGTTTGGTTGGCATATTTGTGCATTTTTTTGGTTTAGATCTTATCTTAATTTTTTATCATTAGATTTATAAGTTTTAGATTTTCAGGTTTAATGGAACCCCCCTTGAAAATGGATTATGTCTGGGTTTCATGATTTAATGTCAATATTTGTCTTTTACTATCCTTTGGTTTGTCAGAGGTTGAGTTGAGTTCATTTTGATGATGTTGAAACCTTGATTCCAATTACCCTAGCCCAAGTCTTTCCAATTTATTTCTAAATTGGCAAGAACATTTTTATGTGGGAGCATTTTAAAATGCCACAGACTTAGCTAAATTTTTATAATAAGGCTTGGTTGTGTTTATTTACATGACCAAAACCTAATCTAAAAATCCATGATTGGTTCCTTTTATGACCCATGATCCCTTATCCTATGTTCTTCATGGTTTGAAACTAATGCATGGTCAATTTTATTTAATAGAGTACCATTTTATTTCAAGATTAGTCTAAAATTTAGCCTAAGGTCTTAATTTGTATTTATTAATACAAATTGAAACCTTGGTATAATATTGTAGCCTAAGCTTATATTATTTCTAAGCTTTGACTTAGTTATATTTTTCAGTATTCATAGGCACCAATTATGTTTTAACCTAATGGATTGCAATTAATTTTCCAAATTTTCTTAGGCAATCAAGATTGGATGGTACAAGTTCAAATTCAAAATTTCAATCTTAAGGTGCTTGATAAGGCTTGAGCATGTTCCCATCAATCGATGGTATGTGGTTAAGCATACATCTTTTGATTGATGGGGCATGTTAGGTCAAGGTTTCTAACCAATCCCAAAGTGAACATCGTGATGAAACCCATCATGACCATGTTAGATAGAGTATTGAGAAGATAATGGATTTTGATCCTTTGGATTGAAATCCAATAGCATGCATTGATCTGGCCTAACAAGATCTAATGGTGTAAGATAAAAGGGTTCCTTTTATTTTTGTTTTGACTTGGTTTAGGTATTTACCCTAAAGTTTTATTGTATTTATTAATACAATCAAACCTTAGGTTAAAACCTTATGCTACGTCTCTTTTTATTAAGCATAGGTCGCCCTTTTATTATGTCTTGAGCTTAGTCTAAACTTTGGCCTAAAGTTTTATTCATCTTCATTAACATAAATAATATTTTAGCCTAAATAATTTATCTTAAATATTTATATTGTCCCTTGGGTTTTAAACTTATAAATTTTTATTATTTGTAGGAGCAAATCATGCTCAATCTAATGGATTGTAATCTGATGATGCACATTTAATCAGATGAAGATATATAATGGTGTGAGGGTACTATTGAAAAGTTAATACATGGTCCTAGGCTAATTATTGAGAAGGTTCCTAGAGAATGATGATACATATTCAAGCATACACTATCTGATCTATGACACATATTAATTCAAGACTTTTCAACAAATCCTAGAGTGAATGTGAGACCACCACTTAGAAAGAGCATATTATAGAGCAGGATGTAGAAAGATCATGGAACTACTAGGTGGTACCAATATAGTAAAATACCTATAGATAACCAAAGGCATTTGATCCTTTGGATCAAGATCAATGGCATGTATTTTCTCAAGCAATCAAATATAATGGTGTGAGCCAAGATGGACTTTTCGAAGGGCTCATGACCAATAAGCAAATGACACATGCCTAGATTAGATATAATGAAGTAACCTAGTTAGTTTGAAACCTAAAAAGTGCCCAATTAGATCTCATATGGAATGTCAAGTGTCAATATTGGCTAGGAAGCCAAATATTAAGTGTTCTTCCATGGATGGGTAATGATTTGAAGCATAGAGGGAGGTTTTTAAGCCATTCTAAATCATATTTTTCAAACATAGCCATAGATCATTTTCTATTTATACCATAATCAAATCATTCATGTACCATCATTGTAAAAGTAGGTTCTTCCATGGTGTACACTAAGGAAAAGGTAGTTGTCCAAGAGATTCTAACTATGTAGACAAGTGATCAAGAGATTCTCCAAATGGTTACACATGAGGACAAAGTTTTTTTGGCCCTTTGTCATGAATATTCTCATTCCAACTCAAATGAAGATATTTATAGCCATGAAATCAAAGAGTTTGTTACAAATCTCAATCATTCATTGTAGAGGTAGTTAGAGTAGTGATTCTTTTCTTATAAATGCATGAAGATATCAGGCATGCCATGGAATATTTTCTAGCTAAGAGCATCTTGGTGGGACTTGAAATTTTGTTTTAAATTTTTATAAATTACATCCTATAGGTCTATATTTTAGAAGGATTGAAAAATGTATAGATAGGGGGTTTCTCCTCTATTCAAGGTTGTTGTTGGTCATTTATATTAGTCTTTTTTTTCTATAAGTCTAGGTTCAATAAATTTTCTAGGATCAATTGTTGTGTGTAGATCTTGTCTCTCTTGCTAAGGGCGTTATAGTTGTATAGCTATTAGAAATATTTTAGAGCATGTTTATATGTCTCCCTTGTCAAAAGATAAAACTCACCATGCTTTCCCCCTTGGTAGCATTTTAACAATTGATGTGTGTAAATTTTATTTTCAATATTAATGAAAATTCTTGTGGTTCTTTGCTCTTTCTTGTTTATGAAGTTTAGTAATATGTATTACAAGTCCTGTTGATTGGATATTTGGGTTTATGTTCACTACTAATTGTCATCTTGGGCATAAATCTAGGTTTTAAATCCCTTTCTATAGTTTAACTTTAAAAATTTGTTATTGAATGACCTTTTAGGGGACCCAAAGTCTATAGATTTGAGATAAAAAAGGTTTTTTGAAATTTTAGTCATAGTGTATGCTCTAGGTTTTTAGGGACCATTTAATATTTCTCATTAGCTTGTATTTGAAGTCTTTTCTACATATTTTTACAAGGATTATGTCATGAACATTGTAAGAGACCTTGATGTTTGAATAGGCCACCAATACACCACCTTCCATGTTATACAATCATCTAAATATCCTACCTCATTCCACCCTACATATAATAAATCCATTGCATATTATAAGTATTTTATCCTTGTAAATGCATAATATCTTTCATACTTGAAATGTGTTTGCATTTTGTGTTTTAAAGTTTAGAATTACAATATTTTATTTGACCCCTATATTTTGAAGATTATTCAAAATGAAAGTTGTAGTCATATTCATATCTACCTTTAGTAGCTTGAATGTGACCTAGTGTATTTATGCATTCCTTATGACAACCCTTCTTTGGTGGAGTGTGCAAGTTTGGTTATGTCCAAGTCACAACTATTTTTATTTTATGCCAATAATCCCCATAGAAGTTGAATTGTATAATCTTTCCATGTGAGTAAGATACCCCTTAGGTCCTCTCACCTTGGTTTATACAAAGACATAAGTATTAGGGAGTTGGCCATACCCTTTTTTAGAGCTTCTCAGTCTAGTCCATTCTTGATGTCCAACCTTTCCCTAGCTATAATGGCATACTAGTAGGTTTATCATCATTATTTTCCACATTTATTCAAGTGTGTAATGCCAAATTAGAGAAGTGCATAACTGAGAAACAATAGTTTTGATTCATCTATGGGGTTTTTGTCTCCTTTTAAGTTGGTATTTTCTAAATCCTAGTTGAATGGGTGCTTAACTAGTTGGGGTTGGTGCTCCACGTGGAGTTGGTGATTTATTAAAGATTTGATTTTTGTCTTATAAGGATATATTCCATTTATAGATATTATTGGGTTTTATTCCCTTTGAGGTTTTACCACTCAAATAAGTGTTCTATGTGGTATGCTCTTATCTCATGCTCATATAAATGGTTTTTGATGTGTTGCTAGTTCACTATATTGATTTGATAGTTTATGATTGATAAAGTAAAGATGTAATTTTTTTTTAAGATTGATTCACCCCCCTAGTCATTGTAATTAAAAAAATTGGTATTAGATCTTGGTCCTTTGAATCAAGTTTAATAGCTTAAAGTGATCCTAAGAAGCATACGATGTCTAGTTATCAAAAGCAAGAAGACAACATATATGATGAAGAAGTATGTTATGATAGTGAAGAAGGAAAAGCTAAATTAGACCTTGAAGCTAAGATCATAAGTGCCCTTGATGATTTGAAGCATCAAAATAATACTATTAAGGATTTTAATAATCATTTAGAAGGTGTCAATACAAGGTTTAGATTAAAGTAAGTTGAGTATGACCAGTTGAAGATAGAGCTAGATTCCTTGTAGGTTGAGAATGAGCAGTTCATATAAAATATGATAAGTTTGAGAAAGAGCATGATAAGTCATAATAATTCAAGAGTATCAACATGAAAAGACTAATCAGGCAACCCAATGCTATAAAGGATAAGTCATCATGAGACCATGTCATTATGGGACCATGGTAAAAGGAGTAATCTATCAAGAAGTAAGTATAAAAATGTTGTTTGCTACATCTATCACAATATAGGACACATTTAAATATTATGATCTAATAGAGTTAGAAGGCCCTAAAGATTCAAAAAGACATGAATTTCCTATAATTCATGATAAGAATAAAAAATTGGTATGGAAGCCAAAACAAGTTAGGATTGATCATATTGAGCTCAAGAGTCAATATGGACTATTTGCTAAGGGGGAATAGAAGACTAAAAAGGATTCTATGCTAGTTCAGACTACCTTCACATTCAAGATGAAGGCATGAAATGGTATATAGATAGTATTTTCTCAAGTCACATTACAAGAGAAAAAAATAAGTTCATCTCATTGAATAATAATTATATAAGAAAAATGAGTTTGGAGACAACACAAGCACCAATATAGTTAGCAAGGGTGTCTTGAGTTTGGATAATGGGAAGAACAAGACACAAAATTTGTTATACATGTAAGGTTTGAAACATAAACTTCTTAGTGTAAGTCAAATGTGTAATCAAGGAAAAAAAATATCCTTTCATGACATAGGGTGTGAGATAAGGAGAGCCAAATTAGGAAGGTAATAAATAAATGCTAAGAAGATTGAGAACAATCTATATGTCTTGAATGAGATAAAAAAAGAGAGATGCTTTATGAGCAAGTTGGACATGGAATAGAAGGTTAGGTTACCTAAACTTTGATAATATAGTCAAAATAAACACTAATAAGTCTATGAAGAACATGCTTAAGATCACTAAACCTAAAAACATACTTTCCATGGCATGTCAACATGATAAATAGACTAGAAAAAGGTTCAATTCTAAGGATTACTCTAATAAAAGACCATTGGAGTTAATTTACACTGATATTTATGGGCCTACAAGAATTCAAAGCATTTAAGGAGATAACTACTTCATGCTACTCATATACGACTACACAAAAATGGCTTAGTTTTCAATCTTGAAATTTAATTAAAAAACTCTTGACAAGTTTAAAGAATTCAAATTTCTTATTGAGAATTAGAAGAATGGAAAGATCAAGTGCCTAATATCTAATAGAGTATGAAATTTTTTATATAATGAGTTTGATGACTTCTGTGAGGTTTAGGGAATAAGGAGATAATTTTCAACAATTAAAAAGCCTCAACAAAATGGGGCAGTGGAAAGAAATAATAGGACAATTCAAATTAGGGATAAAACTATGCTAAATGATTCTATATTATCTTCTAGATATTGGAGATAATTAGTCAACACTTTAGTCTATATTTTGAATAGAGGATAAATAAGTTTTAATGGAAACAATACTCTTTATGAAGTATGGAAGGGTAGACCTACCAATGTGGAATACTTTAGAGTGTTTAGGAGCAAATATTTCCTCAAAAAAGATGATGAAGACTTGGGAAAGTTTGATTCTAGATCTAATGAAGGTATATTCTTAGGATAGTCATCAATGAGCTCAAACTATAGATGTTATAATAAGAGGCTGCAAAATTTAGTGGAAATTGTCAATGTGAAGATTGATGAGACAAGGAAATTAAACTGATGATTAAAGAATACTTTACAGATTCTAGACTTCAAGAATGAATAAGAAACTATAGATGTTGATGAGGGTGAAAAAAATTTGAGATCAAATAGGAATCAAAAGGACCCTTAAGGTAGATTCAAAGAGATCACCCTGAATCTCAAATCATTGATAACAAGAATGTAGGCATGTAAATAAGGAGAAGACTGGAAAGTAATCTAAATCAAGAGAATGTTTCTCTATTATCCAATATTGAGACTAAGAATCTTATAAAATCAATCAAAGATAGATTTTGGATAGATGTTATGAATGAATAATTAGACAAAATAGAGAAGAATGAGACTTGGGAACTAGTTCTTAGGCCTAAATACAATAATGTCATTGGAATAAATTAGGTGTTTAGAAAGAAGTTTAATAAAATATGGAGAAGTCACTGGGAACAAGGATAGATTGGTATGCAAGGTATATGCACAAGTTAAATGGGTAGACTTTGAGGAGATATTTTCACCAGTAAAAATATTAGAGGCCATCAAATTATTTATATCATATGCAGGATTCAAAGGGTTCAAGGTATACTAGATGCATGTCAAATCTACCTTTTTAAATGAAAACTTGGAAGAGGAAGTGTACATTGAGAAACCTAAGGTGTTATCACTATCGGATTATAAGTATTATGTTTATAGATTGAAAAATTCTCTCTATGGTATAAATCAATCTCCTAGATCTTGGTATGCGAGGTTGGATAGGTATCTATTGGATCAACCATTCAAAAGAGCAGTTGTAGATATTAATATATACATAAAGATAGAATATTTCCATCAATTGAAAGTAGTTTTCTATGTGTATGACATCATATTTGGTGGAAACAATGAGAAAATGATCAAAGCCTTTACATAGGTCATGAATAAAGAGTTTGAGATGTCCATCCTAAGAGAACTATCATTATTTCTTAGGTTGTAAATCACTTAATCCAAAAAAGGTATATTCATCTCACAAGATAAGTATATAAGAGATATGTTGAATAAGTTTGAGATTGAATATTTTAAGGTAATTAGTACACCCATTATCACAAAGTGTAATCTTAGAAATGAAAATGAGTATTCAAAGGTCAGTTAGATGTCATATAGGTTAATGATTAGAAGTTTGTTAGACATCATTACCTCTAGACCTAACATCATGTAAGTAGTAGGTATTGAGGGAAGGTTTTAAGTAAATCTGAAGGAGAATCATATACAACTATCCAAAAGAATATGTAGGTATCTCAAGGGGACTATGGATTATAGATTATTGTATAAAATAAGTAAGGAGTTCATTTTCATAGCCTATACAGATGTAGATTAGGTAGGAAGTTTAAATTATAGAAAGAGTACTAGTGGAGGAGCTTGCTTCTTAGGTGGGTTCTTAGTTTCATAGATAATAAATAAATAACTATCATTATAACTATCCACTTGTGAGTCTAAGTATATTTTATAAACTTCATGTTTCACATAGGTCTTATGGATGAGACAAACCCTAAAAGACTACTAGGTTGAGTATAATGGTCATAACCCTATCTATTGTGATAATACAAATGTTATAAACATATCAAAGAATACTATCATGCACTCAAGGGCCAAACACATTTCCATCAGGTATAAATTTATAAAAGAGTAGGTAAGTGAAAAAAGTGTTAGACTTAAATATATTTCCACACAAGATTATATTGTAGACATTTTGACCAAACCACTTCCAAAGGTAACATTTAAACATCTAAGACAAGAATTGGGTGTAATTCTTAGCCCTAGTAATCATTGAAGAAGACAAGTACTTAGGGGGAGATAATAATTCTCATTAGATCCAATAACATGTGAGTTTTTCCAAGAAGGTATTCATGGAGATAGGGTAATAATTTTTGTATTATTTCTCATAAACTAATAGTCCTGTGTGTTGAGTATTTTGGTTTTAAGGAATGTGATCCAAGGAGTTGCAAGCATCACTTTGTAATTTATGTCAAAGGGGGAGAAATACCAGAATGGGAGATAAAAATAAACAATTTGTAGTTATTTTTATATCAATGAAAAAGGGGGATATTGTTTAATAGTATTCCTATTGTTGAGGTTTGGCATTAATGTTATCATTCATGTCAAAGGTTATTAAGAAAGGTCTTCATGAGGTCACTAAAGAATGTAGCCATGATAGAGGATATTGATAAATGTTATATTTATTATGAGAGTGTAAAACATGACTATTATATATTATTTCTATTACATAAGTGATGTTAAGGTCAACATAGAAGGTCCTTATTATCAAGTGCTTGAGCCTAATAAGTGACTTGAGAAGGTATATGCATAAGATGCCTAATATTGTGCATAAAGGGTCATGATGGATTGGTGATATGAATGAATATAATCATGAAAGGTTATATGAGGTTTATTCAGCATGTATATTAGGAATTTAATCACTCATGTGAGTCTTAGGGTGAACCTATAGGGTTAGGACCTATAGACCTAGTTTGCACCTAAACTACTTCTAAACCCTGCCTGGCCTAATGAGGCATCATAATATATTATAAAGGAATATGAAGGATGTAAACTAGTTTTTAATAATTATATATGTTTCCTTATAATGTTAGTGAGGTGGATATTACATATAATTAGGCTTGAATGTTAGTTTTAAGCCCTAATATGGTTTGTAGGTCAAGGTATAAGAGAGTAAAGAGAGAGAGTATGGCCTAATGGGGTTTGAGGTTATATTTCCAAGGAAATAATGGAAAATTTAGTGTTTTTATAGGTATTATATGTTTTTTAAATCATTTTCACAAAGTTTTAGGTCATGGTTTGTAAGAAAAACCATGAAAAGTGGTTTTGAGGTCTCTCGAGTATAAAGAATGAAAATATGCAAACCCAAAAACAACTTTTAGGTGTTAATTGACACATCTAACATCTTTATGGGAACCTAAGATATTCCTAGTATATTTTTAATGGTCCTATCTCAAAATTCCAAGCATTATTTATTGAAGTGAAGGGTTATTCTTTATGAATAATCGTTAACAGTGGAAGTGTGTTTAAATCCTCTTAGAACCCCAATAATGACCCAATGTTGAATATATTGATTAAAACATCCCATAATGGTATAAAATTACTATAAAAACTATTGGATCATGTATTCAAATATCACAATAACCTCCAAGTGTTGTTGAGTTTCTAGATGTGTGAGTAGACCCAATAGGAAAGTTTTAGTTTCTAAGAGATTTTTTGTAGACATCAGAGTTGACCAAGTCAAAGTATGAAAATAATTAGATGGATAAGTTTGAAACTTTTATTTTATGTCCATGGAGGTTTTTCACTATTTCCACCATTAGGCTTGTTAGCGACTAACTATCTTGAATGATAAGTTTACCATAATTAAAGGAATATATATATATGTATATATATATATATATATATATATATATATACATATATATATATTCCTTTAATTATGGTAAACTTATCATTCAAGATAGTTAGTCGCTAACAAGCCTAATGGTGGAAATAGTGAAAAACCTAGGCAATAATAAGATAATGATTAGAAATGTGTTATCATGAAATAGGGATTAATAAAAGTACATGGAGATATTTTTAAATAATTTTTATACATGTTCATTTTTTATAAGTTCTGTAGGTCAATGATTATAGTGAAAAAGATGCTCACAAGTTGACCTGTCTAGTGTAGATGTGATAGTGAGATGTAAGGTAATGAGATTCTTATGCAAGACCAATATTTTAATTTTACCATATTATATTAATAGATTATAATTATATAATGATATCATAAGATCATATAAATATATATTAAGTCTGTAAAAGTGGGCATATAAGTGTTGAAGGTCATTGTCACCATGACTATGCTTTAAGGTAAACTAGCAGTTCTGGGTAAGCAAGTTGCAGTGATGAGTTTGAGTCCTTTTTCCATATTTAATGAAGTATAATTATATTGATTAATTTTTTGAGGTATTTTATTTTATATTTATATGTTTTATTTTCATGTTTGTGTGTCCAAACATTATGTTATCTTTAGTTGTTCAAGATAGAACTTTGTGTGTGTGAAGGCCAAATGTAAATATAATAATGGTGTGCCTTAAGTGATGATTAGACATAAAAGGTGTCATGCACATTATATGATCATAAAAGAGAATATTTTAGTGGGATATTAATTTTTTATTATGTGGGTGAAGTTTTTAAGGTACTCCAAGAAGATCAAAGGGTAACATGTACTAATGAAGGCCTAATGGAATTAGGTCTCTTAAGGCCTAAAGAAGGATTTGGTTCATTTTAGTTATGGAAACCTAATATAGTTATTTATTCAAGTTTTTATAATTTAATAAGGCTTATGGTGTTTAAAATCTAAGTGGTAAAGTGTGTATGGTTGACCAAGAGGTGTATGAACAAGAGCCTAGTATAAGAACAAGGCCTAATTGACTAGTTAGAGGGGGTGTGTGTGTGTGTGTGTGTGTGTGTGTGTGTGTGTGTGTGTGTGTGTGTGTGTGTGTGTGTGTGTGTGTGTGTGTGTGTGTGTGTGTGTGTGTGTGTGTGTGTGTGTGTGTGTGTGTGTGTGTGTGTGTGAGACTTTAAAGAGATAAAGGAGGTGTTTAGACCATCATAAGGGTGTTTAGAAACTATCATGAATATATAAAATTATTAATATAGATTAATATGAAGGTCATACTACCTAATCTACCTTAAAGAGACCTAGTTAAGTGAAGGAGTCTAGAATTTAGTTTGAGGGGGATAGAAGAGTAAGCAAAGATAAATAAGATGATCATTATCTATTGTGTGAGAAACATTTTTTTAATAGGATCAAGAGATTAATATGGATATTTTGGTGCTAAGTCATCTAGGGTGTTGGTGACTCCTTTCAATTTTGTGCTTGCTAAAGCCTAGTTAAGTGGGTGCTTAACTATTTAGGGTTGGTACTCCATGTAGAGTTGGTACTTCACTAAAGATTTGGTTTTTGTTTTATAATACTATATTCCATTTGAATAGATTATTGGGTTTTATTCCTCTTGAGTTTTTCCCACTCAAATAGGTGTTTTATGTGTTATTCTCTTGTCTCATACTCATATAAATTGTTCTTTACATCTTGTTAGTTCACTTTATTACTTTGATAGTTCATGATTGATAAAAAAAATTTGTAAATGTTTTTGAAGACTGATTCACCCCCCCCTCTCAGTCATTATGCTTCCAACACCTAACTAATCACTTAACCATCATAAATATATTCCCCTAATAATTAATTCAAGATTTCAATTCTATGTTTCAAAAGACATGGGATAGAATTCCAACTCTTGTGAGGCCTAATCCAAACTATGAATTCCTTTACTATCTCAAGTCCATGAATAGTGAAATAGTTTTTGTGATATAATCCATGGGATGAAAGACTCTACTCAATTCTTATGACCTTAAAATCAAAGTTTAAAATAATTTATTCAAGCTAAAAAGATCTCCCCAAAGCCTTTTATGCCACTATTTCTTGATATTCAACCTTCTACTCCAGTTCCTACTCTTATACCCACACAAACCAATCATGAACAAGCTATCCCTAGCCATTTAAATGAAATAAAATATTTTCAAAACCTATTCAAATATTAATGGAATGGGATAGTGTATTTAAAGAGATACCAACCTTATAATTATGTCTTATCAAGGTCCTTATCAACCCCAACAGTGTTATTAGCCTAACATGCCTCCTTTTCAAGACAATGCCCAAGGTCAAGGGAAGATTACTCAATACAAACCATATAATAGTTTCAATATGAATGTTTCCTCTCCTTTAAATGCCTTATTATTTGTTCAAAACAATATTTTTCAAGAGTTTATATAGTGCCAACCTCATGATTAGCCTCATGATTAGTCTACCTATCAGAATGATGCATTCAATCAAGATTTCATGGATTAATATGGAACAATATATTTTATGACTCAAGATGAGATGTATACTCAAGGAGAAAATAATGGAAGTAATTTATAATTGTATGTCTCTCTATTGAATTGGAAAGAGGGATATTGGTGTGCAATTAATCATCTAAGAGAGACAAGGCTGACAATTCCATAGCATCCAATACCATGTCTAATAAGATGGTAATATAAGAAACCCAATGGGTGAATAAAGGATATTAATCACATTTTCAAGTTCCTCAAGGGATGAATGGGTATAATACAACCCCTAAAGTTTAAGAAAAATAAATAATTCAAAAATTAAAGACTACTATAACACCTCGGCCTTCACAAACACAAGCTCAAAATAATATTGCACCTTCTATAAGATAGTCAAGGCTTGGTAGTTATCCCATCATCATTATAGATCATAATAATAAGTTTCATGTTATTATTACAATTTGGGATACATTATTTATATAAAGTTAAAAGGATCTACTCCAAGAAAAATTGTCTAAGCTCAACCTACTAATAGGACTAGCACGGAGAGGGTGCATTTTTCACTAATACTTCTACACCTACTCATAATAATCCAATAAGGGATGTTAATCCCCATCCATTATACCTTTTTTATTATTTTGGGTGAATCTATGGTTCACAATTTCATGATTTCTAATGGTGCTCATACTTAAATAATGCCTAAACTAGTAGTTGATCAATTAGGCCTAAAATATAAACCAAACACCAAGGGAGTCCTATAAATATATGGGTCAGCTACCAAGACCTTAGGTGTAATCAAGAGTTTGAATTTTAACTTTAATGATTTTCCTACCTTTTCAATCCCTCATTATGTCTTTGTAATAGACCTACATCATTATTTTTTTCTTATGTCTATCTAGGGAGTTTAAAACCAAGATTGGGAGGTATTTAGCATCAGATTGGTCCTACATGGTATTTAGGAGTAGATATGTTACCAAGGTCAAAATTCAATCTGAACCAATGGATAGGTTTCACATAGAACATTATATGCCTCAATCCCAAATTGTTAATTATACCATTCTTGATGAATAAGACTTTTATATTGATCGAGAATCAACTTCCTCCCTTGAAGGTGTATTTGACCTCTTCCTTGATGAGTGGGGAGATGAACATTGTGATTTTTATACATATAAAATCATAGAAGAGATATGTATGGGTATATACATTATTCATGAAGAATGTGATAAACTTCCTAAGGTAAGTTTTGATAATAGTTTTCAAAAGGATGTATTTGGAAATTATCTATTGCATATGGAAGATGATGATGTTATATCTATAGCGAAGCATGGTAGCCAATATAAAGATGTAGTTCCACATATAAAATAATAATAAATATATGAACATGAAACTCAAGAAGGGTTAGATGACATGTGGTAGCATTAATATTCCATAATGCAAGAGTTTAAAGAGGTAAGTGGCCCTGTACCTCCTCAAAAGAGATATGGAAATGATGATGAGGTCAATTATAGGTATAATGAGCATAGAAATTAGTATGAAATCCCTATAAAGTGGAAGATAACCCTTAAAGAAAATGATCAGGTCAAGATAAATATTTGTAAGAATGATGATAAGCATAGACACCAAGCTAATCCTAATCAACTTGAAAATGTGTTTAGAAAACAAGATGTCAATTTTGATGGCTCTAAACACCTACCTCATCATATTTCAAATGAATTTGAAATGGTAAAGATCCTTATGATCCCTAATAAGCAGATTGGGAAATGTCAAGTGGGTATAGGGAAAATTAATTAGGTTGTAATGTCAAAAAATATTTAAATGTCTAAATGAACCATTAAAAGGAGATTCAAATGATTTACTTGAAGCTAGTAGGGATTTCAAGAGTGTTAAGTCACTAGATCACCCTAGTGAGTAAGTTGTCATTGATAAACATTCATCCTATGTTGGTTTGTTCTTATGGAGTAACAAGTGTTATAAAAACATTGATTTTGATCATGGTTGAGTTCAAGGAGACATTTTATCACCTCAAACATGTTTTGAGGTGTTGTATAAAATATGTTAGTGGTGTGTTTTCCCTAAGTTTCTTTGACACCTTTTTTTTTGTGTGTAGTTTTCCTTTCCCTTCCTCTAAGTGACTTTGGCACATAGGTGTGTTTAATTTTTATCTTATTGTGTTTAGGTGTTTGGTGTGAGTTTTTAGAAGTTTTCATTTTCATTTTCAAACACTCATGAGTCCATATCTTAAAGGAGATATAAGGAAACTATTTTAGATGCATAACAAGCATGCAATCTTATGAGGTTATGAAAAATGTTAGCTAAAATTTGGCCAACATGAATGGAAATCATTCAAAAATTTGACGTATTTTACCATAACTTTGTTGATATCTAGTGGGAATATCGTGTGTTAGTAATTAATTCTCTAAGATGATAGGTAGTGTGTCTTTCTTACAAGAATTTAATGTTATTTAGCATGGTCTAGTTGCTGTGTGGGTTAAGTCATGTTGTCTTATCATCAATTGGTATTTCTTCATGGTATTCATTATGCGTTTATCATTGTTTAAGGTAAGTTTGATAAAGTTAAGGTTAAATATGAAATCAATTTGATGGAGGAATATGTTAATATTAAACAAGATGGTTACCCTCCTAGGGTAACTATGGTTTAAAGCTGACCAAATTAACCAAACAACAAAGATAGTAAGTTGATCATATTGTTTTAGATTAAGGTAAAAATAGGTTTTGAAGGGACCCCAAAACCCTGATACAAGGATAGAAAGATGAAGCATTTACGACCACAGGCAAAACCTAAAATCTACTACATAGAAGTAGCAAAAACAAGTTTTATATGGACCTAAAACCACTTGAAAGACCACAAGTCAAAACCCAGGTTTTACATAGACCTGGCTACACCATAGTCAAAATATTACAAAAAACTAGGAAACATGACCAGATAACACAACCAACTAGAAGAACCAAACTATTCTTCCAGTTCCAAAATCATTTTCACTGCTTCCTTACCTTTCACAATAGTATCTTGAATGGCAGTAGCCACCGACATGGCTCCCTCTTGCATAGCTTTCTTTCTTGAGATCTATCTCATCCTTTTGCTAGGCCCCTCCAAAGATTTGATCTCCTCGTTAGCTCTTTTTCCAATATTAACAGCTGCAGCACATATGTTAGATGTAACTTCCTCCATTTTCATTCTGCTCTCCTTGATGAGTTCCCCTAAGTTGTTCTCATAGTCTTTGAGCTTGATGGGGGTATCTCATCTATTTTTACATGTTATTGATTTTGTTCCAAACTGCTTTCTGGTTGTCTTCCATAATTTCCATTTTCCTTTTGAGATCCATTATCTCCTTAAACATCCAAGAATCGAGTTGGAGGATAGCCTCTGCTTTGCAATTAACCCATCTCGTAGGTGTGTGCCTTCCATCATTCTAAATTTTATCATTCCACTCTTATGTGTTCTTATTAGGACTATTCCCACCTTCTTCAAAGTGATCCTCTCTTCCCCTTTGATTTTGTTCCTTCATTTCAGCTTGAACTTCCAGGTCCGTTTCTTGGTTGTAGGCCTGAACTGTGTTTTCCCTCTCATTTATCGAAACAGGGTCCTCAACAGGGTCATCCAGGACTTTATCATCCTCAAACACTATTTTAAGGAGTTGATCATATTGTTTCGTCAAGTAATTTGGAAAGATTAAGATAGGTTTGACTATTTTAAGGTATTTTACAACTTTATTATTATTGTACATACAATTATTGAGATGATACTTGCTATTTATAATGAAATGTGAAGGTTGTCAAAGGTAATGGTACATGCATATGCATGTGCCAAGACCTATGATAATTTTATAACGTGAAAGAGGTAGAAAGTAAGTAATAAATGATAGTTTAAATCATAACATGAAATCATTGCTCTTTCAAATATTATAAATGAATGTTATTGGTAAAGAAGAGAGATAAAATGCATTTCAATGGGATCAAAGGACCAAGGCACATTGTAATGAATTCAATAAGGTTAAATAATGCTTTGATAAGCTTTAAAGAGTCATTTCAAACCAAAAATTACATCATATACTCCATTAATCTCTTGGCAAGGTCATAATAGCCATATTCAGATGTTTGGTACAGACATGAGAGAGAAAGTCAACACCTAATATCTTATCCAAATATGGGGGTACTAATTCCCTCATGTTTCCATGCATAATTATTAAGTTCAATGGGATATGATTTATGAATGAATGCTAATAAATTAAGTAGGTCTAAAACCTTAGCTAAATCCTAAAGGCTCAAATTTGGGAATTTTCAATGAAGTGAGCTTGTTGCTGATGGGAAAAGGTTTTGAAAGTCCTTAAAGTTCCTCTACAATCCTCTCAATCCATATATAATCATATCCATGGTTTTTTAAGTCATAGATGAGTATCATCTTTCAATAATGGTGAGATTTCAGGTTTGAGCCTAGATATATTTTTTTGTCTCCATGAAGACCCATGTCCATATGAAGAGTTCGAACAAGTTTTTAAGTCCACATCAATATATTATTATTATATTTTTTATCCATAAATAATAATTTCAATGTAATCAATTTCCAAACTTCCATACATACATATATATATATATATATATATATATATATATATATATATATATATATATATATATATATATGTTATCATAAAATTCATCCCAAGAGGTTGCAGGCCTAGGTTCTAAGGTTTTTTATTATTTTCAACGTGACAAAGTACCTTGATGATATAAATCACTAATTAAGAAATAAAAAATTCTTACACCTTCCCAAATAATCCTAAAAACCCTCATGAAACTATCATATCCAAATGATCACTTACAACCACTTCAAGCATTGTACTAGTGGACTGTGTGCATTGAGATGAAGACCAAGTGAGTTAGGCAAATCCATTTGTATGACTAAAAGCATGTAAGAAAATCATGATCATGGATATAAAATTATTAAAATGCCACAATGGAATTAATTTTATAACAAGTAAAATATCACAAGCACAAGGAACTCAAACCTCAAGGCCTAACACCCAATAAGGTCTAATGTGCATCTATAGGCCTGTCATAGGCCTAATTGAAAAATAGACTAGTTGTGTAGTGATTAGATGGAATTATGAGAGTTTCCAAAGGTAAGTTAGGATAATATTAATATTTTTACCATTATTTTCATAATAAATATATTATAATATTATGAAAAGTCTTATTTTATTAAACTAGTAGTATAAGAGTCCAAATGTGGACCTATAGGCTAATGGCAGTCAACAGATGAGAGTTTCGATGTATAATGGAGTTTTAATGGGTTGGTGTAAGGTAAAACATAACCTAAAATATATTTTAAACACTATTTAATGATACCAAAGTTCTAAAACTATAGTTTAATAAGGCTTACACTCATACTATAGTCTATGCAAACCTAATGATCACCTATAGGCATGTTTTGGATGAGATGAAGGAAATGTGTTGACCATTGATTGAGATCATGAGTTGAAGGAAGGTGAAATAGGTATATTCATTTTATTAATAAAATATCACAATTTTTTCATTGAATTTCAAATTTATTTAAGTTATTAATTCCTAAAAAGACTAATTAGGCCTAGTATGCCTAAATGAGCATACACATGCCTCTATATAAGATTTGAAGAAAAATTGTATGCTTAGAGGTGATTAATTAATTAAGGATAAATAATTGATATGTGATGGGTTATAAAACATCTTTATTGAGATTATAATCATTAATAAAGAAGAAAAGTTTGAGAAAATGTGTGTTAGGGTTAAATGGATAGGAATGTATGTAAACCCTTATATAGGGCTCAAGGCAAATTTTAGTGGTTTTTGGGTTTAATACATTTATGAGATACCTTTAACATATAACATGATGATTTAAATACATTATTTAGGTTTATTTAGTCCAAAACAATCACTCTCATCTCTTTCCCTTGTCATATTATCCCTCTCAAACACATAATTAAACTTGCATTACTTAAGAAGGGTAACTTTTGTACATGTGAACTTGTACGAAAAGATGAATGGAATCATGGGACTATTAGAGAATAAATATGGGGTTAGCTACTAATTATTCTTGACATTTTTTTATGTTATGTCCCTTAACTCTATGAATGATCCTTAAGACTCCAAGTACACCTAAACCCTACTTAAACCCCTAAAAAGGACCTGATCCAAAGTATTGACCTTATAGTCACTAAAAAAAGATTTGGATGAGATAAAAATAAATTATATGACCTCCATACCTCTCCTAGGAATATTAATGATAGAATTTTGGCATGGGTGAGATGTATAGGTGTAAAAATTGGTTTAAAAAGCTCTTTTTTGAGTTGGTTTTCAAGGTTTTGAGCTGGATAAACTCTCCCTAAAAGTTGAAAAGGTTACCTAAACTAATATAAATATGTTATTACCATTTTAAAATAATTTAATAAGGTTTCATATTATTTACATAGAGTAGAAGTGGCCAAATAGGCCTAAGTGAATAAAGGTGACATATATGGCTTCAAGAAGATCATTTGTAGGATTATTTCAAGACCTTAGAAATAAGAGACTTTTAGAACATCTTGGTGAGTGTTTAGTGATATATTTAAAGGTATAAGGAATCATGAAATAGTTATAGAAACCATTATCAACCTTAAAATTCATTTTAAGCTCCAATACATGAATGTCTCTTATTATCCCTTAACAAACAAGTGTGAGTATTATAGCTTCAAGGTGATTTCTAGTGTTTAAAAAGAGGTTTTATGACCTACTGTAGGACCTAAAAAAACAAAAAACTATGATTGAGGCATATAAAACACAAAATCAAATCTTACTTGTATAATCAAGCCTTGGTAGCAAGAGGAATTATGAAAATGAATCGGGAAGTTTAAATGTAAGTCTCATGTGATGAAGAAGCATTACAAGGAGAGAGATGACATAGAAAGCTCCCAATCATGCCAAGTGTCAATTTAAGAACTTATAATTTCCCTCAAGATGTAGATGTATAACTATTTATAAAGGAGTAAGATTCAATTAACATATATTTACCAAAGTAATCTTTTATGCCACTCCTCATAAGGAGTCACATCAACACTTAGTCAATAAGTTCAAGAGGCAAGATGACAACACACATTTTTAAGAAATTGGTGTTAATTTACTTATTCCTTGTAAAAAAATTTATGATGATAATAACAGTATGAACTCCTTCTACACCCACCTTCTCTCCCTTTATTTTTTTGGCTATAATACAAGCCTTGAATGGCATTTTTTAAAGGAGCCTCTACTAGTTATGGTGAAACCTTAACCAAACTTTTACTTTAAAACCTCTTAATGAAATAAATAATATTTAATTTCCATGATTATATGTTATATCATGTGTGAACTATGTTATTTTGTTGATCTTGTCTAGTGAATGTTTTACTTTCCTAGTTTGTTGTCCATGTTTGCTCACCATTGTGCAGAAAAGACTACTATTACAGTCCATTGTTAGTGTTTTACTTTTGTATATGCATGATTTATAAGTGTAATTGCACCATATTTACCTTAACAAGGACAAGTGTTACCCTCTTAATCACTTAAATGTACTCTTAAACCTCTCAATGAAATATTCATGTGGTAGTCATGTCAAGGTTGTAGGTTATGTAAAAGATATGGCTTCCTTGCCTCAAATAGTGTATATTTAATAAATTATATGAATAATGGTATTTTTTAATCACCTCATTTATTATTTATAACAAAACTCTTTTCCCTTTTCTTATAAATTGATTAGTATAGTAATAGTTTGGGTGAAACACCAAGGGAACTAGCCCAAATCTATAGGTTTAATCCACTTAGTAGGTTACCATAACCTAGGATTTTTCCCATTGTATAGCTTAAGTTAGAGGACTTTATACACCCTCTCAAGGGTGATAATTTAATCTATAATAAGTATAATACCATATCATTAATGTCTTGATATTGTATTGCTTTTTTGATACCTCTTTTGTCATTGATCATTAATTAGTGTAGGGGTGCAAATGTTAACAACCCCCAAAGATTGACTTAATCATATGAACCTTGAGAGAGAAGGGGGTGTAAAAATCCTACCAATAATTTCAATAACTTATTTAATGAACATTAACACTTTTAATCCTCTCTCAAGGTAAGTATTTCATAAGGCTCAATGGATGTGATGTGAACCCGCATTTGTTATTAAATATCTTTGTAATGTTTTTATGTCATTTCTTGATTGTTATGTCAAAATCAAGTTTATACTTAAGACCAAATAAATCCAACCAATTCCAAGACCAAAAATATTTTATACACACATGATGAGGCATTACTCTACCCAAATTCTAAGTCAAACCAAAGTGACATGTTAAAACATGGTCTTAAACACCTTTATTTCTTTGTTCAAACCATGTCATTAGGATATAAAAATTGAACCAAAATCCTTTTCCTTTAAATTAAATTTGTCTTTTAAAACCAAGTCAAATTTATTTTCAAAGATAAATCCAATTCCAAACTTCTTGTTCATTGTATTTCATTATGTCATCCATTTGATTTTAAACAAAGTGATAATTCTAAGCCAACCTTTTTTACAAGGTTATCCTAAGTCTAATTGATAATACCATTTCCAAATATAAATGCTAATTATTGTCTAAATTATGTTGTTATGCCATCCAATTAAAAACCAATACCAATTCTAATTCCCAATCCCAATTCTAGTCTAATTCCAAATATGATTAACCAATTCAACCCAAATCAAAATAAAGTATACCTTTTACAAAAGAAAAATGACATTCAACTCTTATTACAAATTCAAAATTCAAACCAACCTTACAAACCAAAATCAAAATACTTTGATGTGCCAAGGTCCAAATTCAAACCAACATTCCAAACCAAATCAAAAGTTTTTGATGTACCAAGATTTACACAGCTTTTTAGAAATATGTTTGATTAAACTAGTCTATTTAAACATTTACATTGACATACATAATCAAACATTAAATTTATACCAAGTACAATTACATATTTAGAATCTAAATGTGGTTCACCTTAAACCAAGTTACCATATGCCAATTCAAACCAATTATTGTCTTTCCATTCAATCTCCCACACATGTTAGTTTAGAGTAATGAATTCATAACACCCATCATTTCTCTCATTTAAATTCTATATATGATAATACCACCCTTTTTGGGGGAAAAAAATCAAAACCATTTATACCAAGTATAATTTATGCCAATACTACCCTTATTTGGGGGAATTATAATTTGTTCTAATTTACCCTTTTTGGGATCAATCTAATTAAGTCATTTTCAACTAATTATAATATGTGATAGTTCACCTTTTTTGGGAAAAATCCAATCAATAACTTTTTAAATAATTCTAATATGTGTCAATTTTCCCTTTTTGGGACCAATCCAATCAAGAACTTTTCAGCTATTTCTAATTTTTGCCAATTTGCCATTGTTGGGGCCAATCTAATAAAGTCTTTTTCAACTAATTTTAATATGTGTCAAGTCTACCATTTTAGGATCCAAACCATTACAATATGTGCCAATACCACCCTTTTATGGTCCAATCCATTTCAACCTATGCTAATTCACCCTCTTTGGGCCCATTTTAATTAAAGACCAAGTCTTCTCTATTTGGGGCCAATTTCCTCCATCCAATTCCCCTTGCATGTATCCTTGATTTGGGGAATCATTCCAAAGTTAATACAAGTCATGGAATCCTATTATCTTAAATGTGTTCTAACATGGTCAGTCCTACATCAAAAAATAATAGATCAAATCACTCAGCTTAGTCAACAAGTAGATTACATATGTTTTAGACACTTCAACCATTATTCCAAAATCCAATCTAGATTTATAGCCAAAACAAATCCAACCAACCATTTTTCATCAAAAATGGATCCCAATTATGTCATATAGTATAGACTATGAAAAAGAATAATTCAATTGATAACTATTCGATAATAAATATGAAAACCTTCTTAGAGTGTTAGAGATGGGTGCTAAATTTTTGTTTGAATTTTTAGTAGACAACTTACACTATTATATTATAAATCCTAAAGATACACCATAATGAAGCCAAAATTATAGACCTATTATGTCATTTCCTAGAATAGGACCCTTATCTATTGATAATCTAGGTGTTTCTATGTCTAATAACTACTAGATCAAGATATTTCATGATCCCCTTCCTATACATGATCAAATACATCTACTTCCAAGGTAATATAAAGATAATCAAACCATTTTTGAATTTTTTTTTTGAATCACACATCTTTAATCAAAATAAACCATCTTTTAAAATACCATTATACAACCATTACCAAACATTGATTCATTACCAAAATTCCACCATTTCTAAATATTTTTCCATCCCAAAGCATTCATTTCCAAGTGAAAAGTTAATAAGGTACTTGAAGAAAACATAATTAGACTAGCCCTATTTATACCTATTTTAATGTTAAAATTAGGTTTTATTCTAGAGCCAATATCATAATTGGGTTTCATTATAGAGCTAATATCTTATTTAGCATTACAAGTAGAATCAATGCTAGTCTCCACATAAAATTCACATCCTCTTAAGTTAGAATCAGCTTCAAAATTAGAAGATATCAATGGATGTTATGACATTAGCTACATATTTTTTTCATAATTTATTGAATGTATTTTTATCATTCCATGTTTTTTGAGGATGTTTCCTTTAGCATTAACATAAGTTCTTTGTTATCACTTAAAAGTGCACCCTATTGAGAACTTATGCATGTTCTCACTTCTATTGATACAATGGAAACTCTTAATGGTTTGGGTGACCTTATTTTAGAGATAATATCTATATTAAGGGATGGTTCCATTTAATACACTAACCTAAAACTCTCTAAACTCTCTCTAATGGTTCTTTCTTGACTAGGAAAAGGGTAAAGGAACAATGCTAAAGCTGAAAATGGAAATTAAAACTAAAAATTAGGGTGATGCACCAATGTTAAGGTCAATTGTGCCTATAATATACAAAATTTAGAATATAAATAACCTATACACATTAAATCAATTCTCATACAAAGACTTTTACATCAATATTTCACATAGAGGTCTTGACTCACACTCACACTAGCTTGGAAAGAATGAACTATGGTTGAATTCACTTCCATATTAGGTAGACATCAGACTTAGAAAATTTGTATGACCTATAATATTTCTTATTTTATACATAAATCTGATATATTTATATATAAAAATAATAAAAATAATCATTCACTAAGTTACGTCACTGAACATTAAGCACACACTTCATGAACATCCTAAAAAAGAAAGAAAAAATCATCTCTTTATTGCTTCAAAGCTAAGGTAATACAATTTTTGACAGTGTTTCAATAAGAAAAAACCATATCCTCAGAATAATAATTTAAAAATTAATTTACATATATAAATTAAGAAGAGATAAAGAATACAAAATACTCCAGATGAGTCCCTCCAAGTCTTAGTTCACTCTTGCTTCAACTCCGTTACCAACTCAACCTTGAACTAAAAATTCAAACCTTCAAGCACACTTCCTAAATTCAAAAAAAAAATTTAAGAGTACAAATATTATTTACATTGTATTATGTCTTGTTAATTAGGGATATAATCTTGTTTGAATTGTTGAAAATTCAAAGGTCTCTTGCATTCTTGAAAATTATTCAGTCTTGAAGAGATCTTCAGTTAACTCCTCCTAAACGTGCAACTTATATTGAGCTTATTCTAATCTTAAATTAAATCATTTAAATATTTCATGCATCTTTAATTTTTAATTTCTTTACCTTTATTTGTATCTTTTATTTTGACTTGAGATTCTTGACTTTCAACTTGGAGTTTGACTTCACTTATCTTTACTTGAAACTTGCATGCATCTTGGCTTTCTAAATTTAGACCAAAGGGGGGTGTATTAGGAAAGAGATTACATGTTGAAATTATAAGTGTTATATTGAATTAAAATATGGCATAAAATATTAACCAATAATTTAACTCAACTTATCCACTTTTTCAAGTTTTAAACTCCATGTTTCTAGGGTTAATTGAAGACTCTTGTTATTGACTTGACCTTTTATAAATTTAGCCAAAATGGGGGACAAATTTTATTTTGTAATTTTATATTTATTAAGGTAAATTAAATATATTAAAAAACTTTTAAAAATTCTATGACATCAAAATAGACTTTTGTGTCAAATTTCACAAGATTTCATTTAATAAAACTCAAAATATGCACTTTTTGGTGTTGACTCGCTTGCATAATTTCATTTCTAAATGCCTATGGGTATGAGTTTTATGATTTTATTTATTTTTATGAGCAATAAATACCTATTTAATTTTTAATTATTACCATTAATAACACCTTTCATAATTCAAACCATTGGATGTGCTCAACCAATAATTTAAACCTCTAAAAATTTGCTTTTTCTGATTATCTCTCTTGCTTAAAACCATGATATATGTACCTTCACATTTATTAATATTTTTACTCAAATTTTTTATTTTTTAAAATATAATAAGGTCATTTATGACACATAATATCTCAAAAAACTTTTAGTTTTTAACAAGGAACTCAAAAATGCAATTATATCTCTTAAAACTGAACTATCAAGGTTTAAGAAGGGTTTTAGATCACATGTTATTATTAGAGATTATTCATAAATTTAAGATAATATAACTTGAAAAAAATTCATGTAATATTTATTGTATATGGTCATAAAACTCTCTATGATAACTTTTGAACCAACTCTTCTCCACCTTCATATAATGAGCATTTGAAAATTGCCTTCACTAGCTTGCAAGTAGCAGCTTGTTAGAGGAATAAAAGAAACCTCTACCAAAATTTTGACTTATGATTTGTTAATAATATTTTTTTTGGATTTATTAATGTTTTATTATGTTTTTTATAACTTTTTAAATCTTTAGTCCATGAATGGATTCTTCTTGACAACCTATACATAAGCAACTTTGACCAATGGTGGTAAAATTGTCAACATTCTTGGCGACTTTGCTAGGATGTTTTACTTATAAACACTCAATAATAGTATTTATATTGATTTAAATATATATTTATGAAAATATAATCAAATAAAAAACTTAAAATGACCTTAATTAATTATAACACTTGTACATAAGCACTTATTGAATTGAAAACTAGAACAACTATCAACTAAAGAATGTGCAAAATAATACTTAGAAGAAAGTGTAAACTAAAAATACAAGAACATGTGCATAAAAAAAACTTTGAATAAAATTAAATAGAGCAATAATAATCTAAAATATACTAACCTAATTTAACAACTAGAGGCAATGCTATACAAAACCATTAACTAGTGGTGCAAACTAGCTACCCTTCTTCACAAAGCTCATGTGACTAGCAAACTTGATGGTAGACATGAAATAATGGAATAGAAGAAACTATGCGTTAATCATGAAATATTTTTATTCTTAAAAATAAACCCTATACACTTCCTCCACTTTCCTTGAAACATGAGTAACTTGAATTGCACTATTGGGCTGATTTTGAACATGTTTAGGCTATTCTTCATGTTCTTAAATGAACATGATATGTAGTGGCATTTATTTTTTAGACTAAAACTTGGATATATAGATGATAATACATTCTCTTTTATTAATATGTATCTCTCAAATCTTCTCTTTATAAAAAAATTACACCTCTTCAAAGCTAGCTGCACAAATTAAATAAATAAAGATGGACCTTGTGGTATACTTATAGGATTGGCTTCAAGAGGAAGTACAAATTACTTCTCATATTCCAAGAGTAAAAAAAATTATGTAAACTGATTGATAGGTTGATAACCTTTCTTAATAACATCAAACAATTCATCATTAACTAGATTACCTCTTTTAATGTTAGAATTTGAGGACTAACTCTTTTTTTTATGTTGTCTTGCTTAACAAAAACTACCCTTTTGTCTTTGCCAACTCATATTCTCCTTGAGTAATAGTTAAACCTAATCCCATTATCTCAATCAAGTATTAAAACTTCTTTTCATTAGATTCTAAATCAATTAGGTCATATTGCATCTCATCAAAATCCTCTTTGCATCAAAGGAAAGGCTCATTAGTTTAAAGAAAAAAGGAAGTTCAAAATAGAAATTTAGCTTTTTTTTTAGGGTTATTAACTTTTTATTTATTTGAGGAGATTACAACCCATAATGCATATTCATAATGATTTTCTTGAAATGAAACTTATAAATTTTTGTACTACTCCTCAAAGGCTACAACATGATCTTTTTATGCTAAATTGAATCTCATTTGACCAACACAACTCTTGATCATCTTCTTTTAAATAAAATTATTCTTCACCTACGTGTTCTTATTTTTCCTTACATACAATATTTCATTCAAAAAGGGAGATTATATGAGGGAAAGAGGTTCTATTTGGTGGCATAGTAATATAGTTCATTATTTTCTACTCTTGAATGGGCTTTGAGATTGAAGAGGAAGTAATAAGGCTTTCATTCAATATTTTTTGAAATAATTGAAAGAAACATGTGTTAGGGCTTCATGCTTCAATTCTTCATACTTATCTTTCCACTCAACAATCAACATCTCACATTCATCTTGATGGACAAATTCATTTTGAGGGATGGGTGGGTGGCTTAAGAAACTTGTAAAATTTCTTGGTTTGGCTTCAAAAAATTTCTCCTTCTCTTGATTTTGGATATGCATGGAAAAATGTTATTTATAAATATTAGGCATGACATAATTAGGGTCTTATTACAATAATATTTTGAAGATGGAATAGTCTTAGGATCTTTCCTGGGATTAGGACTCCTAAAAATTAGAATTTTGAAGCAATTAGACTTTATTAAAGGTTCAAGGGGTTTTATTTATTATTTAAAACATAGAATTATAGACTCAATTATTTTTATTATCATGGTAAAATATTTTAATGGTTATATTTTAGACTCATTGTATATCTTGATACATTGTCTCTCAAAGTCAAGTATTATCTCTTGCACACTTTTTTGAAGTTGATGGGAAAGAACATTATTTTTCCAAAGTGTATTAAAGAAATGATTAGGGGTGGGAGGGTGGAAAATATAATTGGAATTATTATATCCTACTATTTCAATTCTACTTTAGGTTAATCCATGAATAGTCTCTTCTTGATATGAAGAATATGAAGGTATAAAATCTACATTTTCATAAAATAGAGAATTGAAATACATACCAAATAATATTCTTAGGTACTTGGATTGATCAAAATAGTTTTATATAACTTGGATTCATAATATTCTAAGTACTTGAGCAATTTAATTTATAAAAATTTATAAAAAAATCACCAATCTCTAGCAATATTTTGTGTTATTATCCCATCAGTCATGCCAAAAATTGGTATCACTTAGAAGTGAACCCCTATAATAATGTGTGCCTATTATCACTTCTATTGATATAATGGAAAATATAAAAATTGTGGGTAACCTTATGTTGGATATAATATCTAGATTAATGGTTGTTTCCCTTTATTACACTCACCCAAAAATCTCTAAACTCTCTTAGATAGTGCTTTCTTGACTAGGAAAAAGGTAAAATGAATAATGCTAAAGTTCAAAATGGAAATGAAAATTAAGATTTGGGGTGATATACCAATGTTAAGGTTAATTTTTCATATACTATAAAATTTTGAATCTAAATAACCTATACACTTTCACTTCTTTTTCATACAAATACTCTTGAATCAATATTTCACATGAAGGTCTTGATTCACACTCACACTAGGTTGGAAGGATTGAACTATGGTTGAATTTATTTCCATATTAGGTAGACATTATACTTAGAAAATTTGTATGACCTGTAATATTTATTATGATCTAAATAAATTTGATATATTTATAAATAAATATAATCAATCACTAAGTTACATAAATGAATATTAAGCACACACTTCATGAACAACCTAAAAATGGAGAAAAAAATCATCTCTTTATTATTTCAAAGGTGATGTAGTAAAAATTTTTAAATATTTTTAGTAATCCAAAAGTATAATAGTATTATAATAATTCAAAAATTAATTTACATAATGAATAAGATAGAGAGAAGACAAGAAGCTCCAAATGAGTCCCTGCTAGTCCTAGCTCACTCTTGCTTCAACTCCACTACCAACTCAACCTTGAACTAAAACTTTAAAATTTCAATCACACTTTAAAAATTAAAGCATAGAATTTTAATATTTTAAACATTATTTACCTTGTAATATGTCATGGTAATTAGGTAGAGAATCTTGTTTGAGTTGTTTAAAAGTAAAAGGTATACTGCATGCTTTGAAAGTCTTCAGTCTTGAAGAGATGTTTAGTTAACTCCCCTTAAACTTGAAACTTGTATTAAAATAATTTTTATATTTCATGAATATTTAAGTTTTAATTTAGTTACCTTTATTTTTATCTTTTATTTTTAATTTAATTTCTTTAATTTTAACTTCACTTATCTTGACTTCCAACTTACATGCATCTTGACTTTCTAAATTTAGCCCAAAGGGAGGCATAGTAGAAGAAAGATTACATGTGTACCTTATAAGGGGTATATTTAATGAAAATATGGACTAAAATATTAACCAATAAATCATATCAAATTATCCACTTTTTCATGTTTTGAACTCCACTTTTATAGGGCTAACTGAAGACTCTTGTTATTAACTTGACCTTTTCTAAATTTAGCCAAAAAGGGGTGAATTATATTTTGTAAATTTCTCAATATTCATGTACAGTACATAAATTAATTTTTTTTAAAGATTTAAGAACATATTAAAAATACTTAATTGTCAAATTTCATGATATTTCATTTAATAAAACACAAAATATGCATTTTTTGGTGTTGACTAGCTTGCACAATTTCATTTCTAAATGCCTGTAGACCTAAGTTTTGCCATTTTATTAAGTTTTAAAAGGAATAAATAATTAATTAATTTTTAATTATTATCATTAATAACTCCTCTAATCATTAAAACAATTTTATGTGCTCAACCAATCATTTAAACCTCTAAAAATTATGTTTCCTGATGATCTCTCTTGCTTGCTTAAAACCTTGATACATGTACATTTACCTTTATTCATTTATTTTCTCAAATTTTTGATTAATAAATTTGTATAAAGTTAATTTATGATACATAATATTTAACAAAACTTTTATTTTTAAATAAGGAACTCAAAAATGTAATTATATCTCTTACCATTAGGGTTTAAGAAGGCTTTTAGAGCACCAATTATTATTAATGATTATTCATAAATTTAAGACACTATAACCTAAAAACAATTAAATTAATATTAAATTTATATGTTCCAAACCCCCCCCCCCCCCCACCTAATATAATTTGAACCAAATATTATTCACTTTATGTACTGATCATTTGAAAATTGCCTTCACTAGCTTGTAAGTAGCAGCTAGTCAAAGGAATTAAAGAAACCTCTACCAAAATTTTGACTTGTGAGTTTTTCCTGAGAATTTTTTTGTAATAATTATTTTTTTATTATATTTTTTATACCTTTTTTAATCTTCACTCCATCATTGGAGTCTTTTTGAAAACCTACACATAAACAACTTTGACCAATGGTGGTAAAATTCTCAACATTCTTGGTGACTTTACTAGGATTTTTGCTTGCTAAAAACTCAAGATAAGTAGTTATATCTATTTTTATATGTGTTTATTAAAATATAACAAATAATAAACTGAAAAATCCACTCAATTAACTACAACACTTATTCATAATCACTTATTGAATTGATAACTAAAACAACTATCAACTAAAGAATGCACAAAATACACTTAGAGGAAAGTGTAAACTAAAACTATAAAAAGATGTGTATAAAAACACTTTGAATAAAAAAAATATAACACTAATATTATAACATATACAATAATACTTTAAAAACTAGAGACAATCCCATACAAAACTATTAACTAGTAGTGCAAAGTGGTTACCTTTCTTCATCAAGCTCATGTGACTAGCAAATTTGATGGTAGCCATGAAAGAATGGAATAGAGAAAACTATATGCTGATAATGAAATATTTTTATTATTAAAAACCAAATTTATACACTTCTTCCAATTTTATTTAAACATGAGTATCTGAAGTGCACACTTGGTAAAATTTTGAACATGTTTATGCTTTTTTTTATGTTCTGAAATGAACATGATAGGGTAGTAGATTTCATTTTTTATCCTCCAACTAGGATATATAGATGATAGGACATGTTATTTTTATATTATGTATCTTGAAAATATTCTTTTTATAACTAACTTGTACCTCTTCATAAGCTAGTTTCTCAAACTAAACAAATTAATATGGACCTTATGGCATAATTGTATGATTGTCTTAAAAAGAAGCACATCCTACTTCTCATATTATAAGAGTGAACAAAAGTATGAAAATTGATTCAGAGTTTGATAAAATTTATTAATAATAATAAAATTTCATAATTAAGTGAAATTACCTATTGGAATATTAGAATTGGAAGACTAACACTTTATTACATGTTATCTTGCTTTCCAAAACTAACCTTTTCTATCTTTGACAACCCATATTCTACTTGCATAAGAGTGAAACCTAATCTTATTATCTAAAATAAGTGTTAAAAATTAATTTAATTATATTATACATCAATTAGGTCCTTTTCTCTCATCAAATTCCTCTTTTTATCAAGGGAGAGGCTCATCAATTTGAAAGAAAAAAGGAAGTTCAAAATAGAAATTTACCTTTTCTTAAGGGTTATCAACTTTTGATTTGTTTGAGTAGATTACAACCCCCAATGCACATTAATATTTATTGTCTTTAACTAAAACTTACAAATATTTGAAATAATCATCAATGTCTAAAACATGATATTTTTCTATGCCAAATTAAATCTCATTTGACCAACACAACTCTTGATCATCTTCTCTTGAAAAATTTTCCTCCTCACATGCATGTTCTTCTTTTTCCCTCCATATAATAAGACCTAAAAAATGGATATGGTGGGAGAAAAATAATTATATATTTTTTTGAATATGAATATAGGTCATTATTTTATATTATTTAGTGGGATTTGGGATTTAAAAGGCATTAAAAAGGTTCTCATTAAATATTTCTTTGAAATAAGGGAAATAAATTTGTGTTAGGGCTTCATGGTTCAATGCTTCATACTTCTCGTTCCACTCAAAAATCAACCTCTCAAATTTTTATTCATGGAAAAAATAATTTTGAGGGATGGGTGGATGGCTCAATAAACTTTGAAAATCTTGTTTTGGCTTCAACAACATTTTTTTATCTTAATTTTGTATAGGCATGGGAAAAGGCTCTTTCTCAAGAGTAGGCATGACATAATCAGGGGTCTTGATCTAAGAAGGTTTCCAATATGGGGTGGTTGTTAGGTTGTGAAGCTAAAAGCTTCACTAATGCAAACAGAGGAGGAGGTTTCAGGAAGGTTGCTGAGTGTTACAGACATCAGCATCGGTCAGGCCAACTGACGTCGACAGGATCAGATAGAAGAGTAACCGACATCGATCAAAAGTCAGCCAGCAGCGGCACCCCCTAGGTAGACAGGGACTGACGTCAGTCACCTGTGTGGTTTGAGCTATGATTTTTATGGATAGTTAGTTAAAAAACCAAGTGTTTGCATGTCAAGAGCCAAATTTAGACTAGAAGCTGTAGATCTAATTATTGTAATTAGGTGTCTAATTATTGTTTGCATGAGATCTATTTAAGAGACTCATTGGTTGTATTGTAAAAGTGTGCTAGAGAGTAAGAGAGAAAAAATATAAGCTCCTTCAGAGAGAAGAGAGCATGGTGTGTTCCTCCTAGTGCCACAGTACCAAGTGTAGGTGCTGGATTGGAGAATCAGCAGGGTTCTTCATGTATGTATGATCTTGGTCATCAGGTGAGCATGGCTACGATAGGAGATCTGCATGGGTAAGTAAGATCATTGATTTGTAGGTATATGTGTGTGCAAGGTCTAAGGTTCACAGGTGTGTAGAACCAAATTGATTTGCAGGTGTGCAAGATCAGATAGGACAGCAACACAACAGGGAGCAGGATCAGGTAGGATCTACTTGGAGTATAGTGTGTACTCAGAAAGAGAGCAAAGAGGAAGGCAAGGAAGATCCTTCCATAAGTAATATTAGTTTGAGTTACAAGTTATTACAAGTTTAGGGGAGATCTAACTGAAGTACATTTGTGTACTTGTGCAGTGTATGGAGCACTTATGGAGTGCATGGAGCACAGGTGTATTGGCAGTAGTGGATACTAGCTGGTTGAAGGTGAACACCAACTCTATGTTTGAGTTGGGTGTTGGGACCTAAGAGAGAGAGCTTTGATGGAAGATTTACTGTTTATGCCCTAGAGGTGTGGGAGCCCTAGAGGTGTGTAAGGAAGAAGAACTGTGGCAACCTTCTTTGTTGTATTTCCTTCTAAAAGAGTTTTAATACAAGTTGTGTATTGTCTCTCATATTCTGTGTTATTTTTGAATTCTAGTTACTTGTTGATTCTGGTTTAATTTCGCATATTAAGTTGCTTGGTAATCAATTATGTACTTCTATTATTTTCACCAACAAGTGGTATCAAAGCTAAGGTTGTAGGGAGCAGGTTTTGTGTTTGGTTATAGGTCACTCTCAGGGGTTTCTGATTGAGTGGGAGTAGAGCAATGGCAGAAGAAAGTAAGCTAAGAATGGAGGAGTTGAAAAGCACAGATGGTCACTTACAGTCCTATGGAAAGAAAGAGTAGGTAAAAGAATATTGTTGGTTGGTAGTAGATCAACATGAAGGAATTGAAGATGCAGATGTTGCAGGTGTTGTTGCACAGGATGCTTTGGGAGGTTTCTTGGATAAAGTTGAATCTTGGTTAATAGATTTTGTTGCCTATTTCCATATAGCCCCAAGGAGAGGAGCTGGTGAGCCTTGTCAAATTATTGGCAAAGGGGAAGTGAAGCTGAAATTGTAGGTGGCCAACACATGGGTGTTGAAGGAGGTCATGCAGGTCCCAAGCTTGAAGATGTGGCTAATTTCTTTAGGAAAGTTGGGTGATGAGAGATGCACAAAAACTCTCACAGTGAATGCAATTAAATTAGCTGGTGGTAAGAAAATAGGTACTCTTTATCTACTTGTTTATATTATTAATTTTTCTTCTATTGTAGAGACGTGGCTTTGTAGGCTTGGTCACATGAGAAAGAAGGAGATGCATGTTCTTAAGTGGAAGATAGATATATTTGACAGGCTTAAGAACTGGAAAGCCTTGGTGTTTATGGAGGAGATGGCAGACATAGTTTAGTGGATGGGGATGGATACTTCTGAGCAGGGCAATTTGGACATGGGTTTTGATTCAAAGGAGCTCATAGGTAAAAAGTCATCACTTATAGGAAAACATAGGTATTGGCATCAGTCAGGGGGAATTGACATCAAATAGACAGGTGCCGATGTCGGTCATGTGCAGATCGAAGCTAGTGATGTCAGGCAGGATAAGACCGACATCGGTCAGGAGGACTGACGTCGACAATAGGTAAGACCGATGTCGGTCACAAGGACCGATGTCGGCAATAGGGGACACCAACATTGGTAGGGTTGGTAGTCAGGACAGGTGCATGGAAACTGACATCAGTCGGATGCAGATTGTGTGGTGACCGAGGTCAGTCACTGTAACTGATTTTAGGTAGACAACAAGTTGTCAAGGAGTTTGAAATGCCCATATGGAGGACTGAAGGTGGTAAGTAAGCCTCAAATTCATTGTTCCTCTTCTTTATACTCATTGCTTACTGTAGAGTAGGAAGGATCTAGGAAATAGTGGGAGCATGGCAGGAATATGATGCAGAACCAAGCAAGAGATTTGGTAGGGTTGCCAGCTGGAAGAAAGCACAGAGATGAATGGATACCTTAGTTAAAGAATAGAGAGAATGGACATGTGAGATGAAAGACTGGGTCATATGGTCTTGAGGAAGCTACAGGATAGTGGTACAGGTTTGACAGGTGGATGACAAAGCATGGCTTTAGTCAACGTCAGGGTAACGACTATGGTTTGTCTTACCAGGTGGATGATGGTCATGACATTATCCTGTTACTGTATGTGGATGGTATGTTTACTATCAGGTTTGTACATACAAGGTTTTACTGAGCTAAGGGTAAGATTAGTTTAGTGGTTTGCTATGAGGAATTTGGAGCAGCAAAATTCTTTGGCATGGGAGACATGGAAGATCACATGTTGATTTTGTCTCCAGTGGGAGCTAATGTAAATCAGGTGTTGGCAAGGTTCATTATGCAGGATGCAGAACTAGAGCACACTAAGGGCTAGATAGTTCAGTGTCCAAAATCACATGAGGTCTGGTATAGACCTGAGTTTGCCCAAGCAGTGGGTGTTGTCAGAGAGTTAGGAGCCAATTTGGGGAAGTGGGTTCTCAGGGATTTGAGAAGGACCAGTAGCAGGGATTCATGCTATGTAGGGTTAGGACTTCACTACATGGGTTTGTAGGTTTGGATGTGGTAGGGTACTTAGATGATAGGAGGTGCACCACAGGTTGTGTGGTGGGTGGTCTTCAGGATTGAGCTTGAAGAGGGATACAAGCTAGGAAATAGATTAGATAGGGTACAGGTATAGGTACAGTGCAGTTATTTATCTCCAAGTGGGAGATTATTAGGTTATGGAGCTAAAATATTCACTGATGCAAATAGAGGAGGAGGTTTTAAGAAGGTTACTGAGTGTTATAGACATTGGCATTAGTTAGGCCAACCAACATCGGCAGGATCAGATAGAAGAGCAACTGATGTCGATAAGAAGTTGACCAGCGTCGGCACCCCCCAGGCAGATAGGGATTGACGTCAGTCACTTGTGTGGTTCAAGCTATGAGTGTTATAGGTAGTTAGTTAATGAACCAAGTGTTTGCATGTCAAGAGCCAAATTTAGACTAGAAGCTATGGATCTAATTATTGTAATTAGGTGTCTAATTATTGTTTGCATGAGATATATTTAGAGACTCACTGGTTATATTTTAAAAGTGTGCTAGAGAGTAAGAGAGAAAAAATATAAGCTCCTTCAGAGAGAAGAGAGCATGGTGTGTTCCTCCTAGTGCCACAGTACCAAGTGTGGGTGATGGATTGGAGAATTAGCAGGGTTCTTCATGTATGTATGATCTTAGTCATTAGGTGAGCATGGCTACGATAGGAGATCTGCATGGGTAAGTACGATCATTGATCTGTAGGTGTATGTGTGTAAGGTCTATGGTTCACAGGTGTGTAGAACCAGATTAATTTGCAGGTGTGCAAGATTAGATAGGACAGCAACACAATAGGGAGCAGGATCAGGCAGGATCTACTTGGAGTACAGTGTGTACTCAAAAAGAGAGCAAAGAGGAAGGCAAGGAAGATCCTTCCATAAGTAAGATCAGTTTGAGTTACAGGTTGTTGCAGGTTTAGGGGAGATCTACTTGAAGTATGTTTGTGTACTTGTGGAGTGTGTGGATCACTTGTGGAGTGCATGGAGCATAGGTGTACTGGTAGTAGTGGATATTGGTTGGTTGGAGGTGAACACCAACTCTGTGTTTGAGTTGGGTGTTGGGACCTGAGAGAGAACTTTGACGAAAGATTTACTGTTTATGCCCTAGAGGTGTGGGAGCCCTAGAGGTGTGTAAGGAAGAAGAACTATGGCAGCCTTCTTTGTTGTATTTCCTTTTGAAAGAGTTTTAATACAAGTTGTGTATTGTCTCTCATATTCTGTGTTATTTTTGAATTCTAATTACTTGTTGATTCTAGTTTAATTTCGCATAATAAGTTGCTTGGTAATCAATTGTGTGCTTCTATTATTTTCACTAATAGTGGTACTAGGATATTTCATAGGATTAGGAGTCTTAAAACATTGAACTTTTAATAAATTAGACTCTCTTGTATATTCAAAGGGTTATAGTTCTTGTTTCAAACATGGAATTGTGGACTCAATACTTTGTATTATCATGGGTATGTGTTGTATTGGTCATATTTTAGCCTCATTATATCTATTCAATGATTAATTATATTTATTATGTGTATAATATTGATATAAAATATCTTATTTATATTTATTTTATTACTCTTCGCTATCAATATTCACACATTGTCTCTCAAATTCAAGTATTATCTCTTGCACACTTTTTTTAAGTTGACTGAAAAGAACATGATTTTGCCAAGGCTGATTAGAAACATGATTGTGGGTGGGAGGGAGAAAAATATAATTAAAATTTTGATATCTTAATGGTTAATTTAAAATTTAGGTGAATCCATGAATATTATCATCTTGATATGAAGTATATGAAGGTATAAAAGCTACATTTTCACAAAATTGAAGATTGAAATACTTACCAACTAATGTTTTTAGGTACTTGGATTTATAAAAATAAATGTATATAATTAAAATTCACCATATTTTTAGTAATTAAATATTGACCTTGATTAAAATTTTTAAAACCAACAACAATCTTTAACAATCTTATGTGTTATTGTCCCATTGGGCATGCCAAAAACTATTCATTCAAAAGTGCACCCTACTTAGAATGTGTGTATGTTCTCACTTATTTTGATACAATGTAAAATATCCAAGGTGTAGGTGATATTATGTTGTAAATAATATAAATATTAAGTTCTGTTTACCTTTATTACACTCACCTAAAACTATCTAAACTCTCTCAGATAGTGCTTCTTGACTAGGAAAGGGGTAAAAGGAATAATTCTAAAGCTAAAAATAGAAATGAAAACTAAAAATTAGGTTGATGAAATAATTTTAAGGATAATTATGATTATAATAGACAAAATTTTAAATATAAATAACCTTTAAACATTTACTTAATTTTCTTTTAAATACTCTTGCATCAATATTTCACACAAAGGTCTTGACTCACACTCACACTAGCTTGGAAGGAATGAACTATGGTTGACTTCACTTTCAAATTAGTTAGGCATCAGACTTATATACTTGGTATTACCTATAATATTTATTAATTTATGAATAAATTTTAGATATTAATAAATAAATATAATAAAAACAATCATTCACTAAGTTACATTAATGAACATTAAGCACACACTTTATAAACAACCTGAAACTAGAGGAAAAAATTATCTTTTTATTACATCAAAGGTGAGGTAGTACAAATTTTGGTATATTTTTAGTAATATAAAATCATAATATAATAATATTCATTCAAAATTTAATGTACATATGAAAATTAGTAAGAGATAGAGAAGACAAGAAGCTTTAGATGAGTCCCGGCTAGTTGTAGTTCGCTCTTGCTTCAACTCCACTACCAACTCAACCTGGAACTAAAAATTTAAACCTTAAATAACACTTCCCAAATTATAAAATATAATTTTAATAGTATAAAAATTATTTACCTTGTAATATGGTGTGGTAATTACGGAGAGAATCTTGTTTGAGTTATTTAAAATTTAAAGGTCTCTTACATGCTTTGAAAGTTTTTGGTCTTGAAGATATCTTTAGTTAACTCCTCTTGAACTTGAAAATTATATTGAAATCATTTTTATATTCAATTAAATCCTTTTTTTCTTGAATTTATATCTAATTTTGACTTCAATTACCTTTTTTCTATCTTTTAGTTTGACTTGAGCTTCTTGACTTTCAACTTGCATGCATCTTGACTTTCTAAATTTAGCCCAAAGCGGGGCACAATATGAGAGAGATTCCATACTGATTTTTTTAAGAGGTATCTTTTAAAAAAAAAAATCCTCATAAATTTATCAATAATTTAACTCAACTTCTCCACTTTTTCATGTTTTTAACTCCACTTTTTTATGGCTAGCTGAAGACTCTTATTATTGACTTGACCTTTTCTAAATTTAGCGAAAAAGAGGTTAACTTTATCTTGTAATTTTGTCTATTTTAATAATATTAATTACATTAAAACACCTATAAACATTAAATTACATTAAAAATTAATTCTATGTCAAATTTCATAAGATTTAATTTATTAAAACATAAAATATGTACTTTTTTGTGTTGACTAACTTACATAATTTCATTTATAAATGCCTATAGGTATATATTTTTCCATATTATTTATTTTTATGAGGATTAAATTTATAATTATTTTATAATTATTAAAAATAAATAAACCTCTTATAATTATAACCATTTAATTTTCTCAACCAATCTATTAAACCTCTAAAAAAATTCCTTTTCTGACTCTCTCTTGCTTGTTTAAAACCCTAATACATGTACCTTTATATTTATTCATTTTTTATCTCAAAATTTTAATTAAATAATTTTTATTAAGGTAAATTATTCCACATAATATATCCAAAAAAAATTATTTTTCAACAAGGAACTCAAATTTTCAATTATATCTTTTAAAATTGAACCATTGAAGTTTAAGAAGGGTTTAAGAGCACCCATTCTTATTAACAATTGTTCATAAATTTAAGCCACTATAACCTTAAAAAAAATAATTTAATATTGAATTTATAGGATCCAAAAACTCCCGCTAATACAATTTTAACCAACTCTTCTTCACCTTCGTGTACCGGGCATTTGAAAATTACCTTCATTAGTTTTTAAGTAGCAACTAGCTAGAGGAATAAAAGAATCCTCTGTCAAAATTTTGACTTGGTTTTTTTTTATGAGAATGGTTTTGGCCTAAAAAAAATTTTATTATGTTTTTTATAAATTTTTAAATCATATTATTGGATTATTCTTAAAAACATGCACATAAGCAACTTTGACCAATGATGGTAAAATTGTCAACAAGGATGTTACTTCAAGAAAAGGTTTTGGAAAGAGTGTTAAAATAATAAGGTTAGTTAAATTTATTTAATAAGTTTCATGGGTAAGATTATAAATTGGTTTAATAATTTATAATAATTCTATAATTTTATCATTCCAAAGTAAAATGAATTATGATACCAGTGAATAACTCCATCATTAATCAATGATTCAAGATCCCTATAACATGAATGCATATATAGAGTAAGTCCTCATTAAAATATATGATTCAATTTTTTCATGTAAATAAATATATTATTACTTAATTTATTATTATCCCATAAGGTATAACCAAATTTACCTATAGAGAGAGTCTTTCAGAACCTTCAAATACCATAGCCTTCTAAGTAGTCAAATTCTTCACTTGTAATAAACAATATGGATCACTAAGAGGAAATGAAATGAAATTTTTAAACCACCTCAAACATGGAAAATATAAACTTGAATGGATAATGGATTTTAATTACTTCATTTATGGTGCCATTAAATTTAGGGTATACAAACATGTTTAAGGTGTTGCATCAATTAGACACCATATATTGATTCAATTTATATGTTAGCATAACTTATTGAACAAGGTAGGTGAGAAATCTAAATGGGAAGAATTTATGGAAGGAATTTTGAATAAAAATTCCAAAATTAATATGAGGCTATCATATTCTTCTCTTACACCTATTTTTGACCTCAAGGAATAAGTTATAGTTGATGAACCATCTCTAGAACCAGTAAAGAAGAGAATGTTAAGAAAAATAGAGACCTCTAGAGCTACCCCAGAGGAAGCTCCAAAACTTGATATACAAACCATACCTATAATGAACATTTATTCTAATGAAGAATATGATCTAAACATCTCTTATCCTACAAACCTAAAAAGAAATACAAGAATGATAATGATTGCAATTAAGAAGTCTCCACAAGAAACTTTGCCTCAAAGATGAAAGAAATTAATCATCTCTAAGGATGATGACCTTGATAAGAGATAGGTTGATATAGATTTAATTCTCATCTACGACCAACCTATTAAATTTTTTGAGGATTTGGAAGAGATTGTTGAATAAAGAGTCATGGAATAGACCTCAATGAGAATAGAAGAGATCGCAACCATGTCACAATAGTTTACATCTAATAAATCAATGAAATAAATCCCTAAAAATTATTCACCTAAACCACCTATGGAAAAATGAAAAGCCTCAATTATATAAGAATGGGAGCAATTTTGTACTCTTGATGAAGAATAATAAATGTAGCAAGCTATTACCTTATCAATATCATAAGAAGCCATAAGATAACAAGAGGAAGAAATAGTTTTCTTCAAATAAGTACTCAAATTTAAGTATTAATTCATTTCATATTTACAAAAATAGCTATAAGATACTAAGAATCAATCTCTTAGTAAGGATAGTGAAATTGCTTAGCTATAAAGGAAATAACACTATATCCCAATGCACAAGTAGGCCATGGTGTATAAACTAAATTGTATTATAATGACATTATGGATACTTGGAAGGAAACATTACAAACCCTAAGAGAGATTAAGGTAAATAATAAAAATATAAATAAGTAACTTGAGGAAGAGAGAAAACAAAAAGAAAAGGTAGAATCTATTTTTTAGGCATCCTATGAGGTAGGAGAAAAGCTCCTTACTTATAGAAGACTTTCTTATAGGTATGGACTCTTCTTAAAAGATAAATTTTATAGGTGTTATATATTAATTATATCATTTATTTTTCATTAACCTTGAGGATGATAAATAATTCATGGAAGCTTACCATTCTAGTTCCATTGAGCAATATAACCTCTTACACGAGTTCTAATTTTGTAACTTCTTCCTACAACACATCGCATCCTTATTGATTACCTTATTTATAGGAGAAGTTTAGATTATTTATTTCATATCTAATTTATAAAATCAAATTTCTTTGAGTGAAATTACATAATACTATTTTATACAAGTCAAAACTCTTAAGATCTATTTGAGGCCTGAATTCCCTAATTCAAAAAATCAAATAAAAACTTTCCAAAATCTTGTGTATAATCCGATGATTAAGGCTCAACATCCAAACATCATACATAAATTAATTTTTTATTTTAAAAAATACACTCAAAATAATTTAAATTCATTCTTTATTGCATATGATAATAGTTGGGATACAATGAATATCCCATTGAAGAGAAGGGAGGTCATTTCACCCACTAATCTCATGTGGTATTTTAGAAGGGATAGATCCATTATAAAAATGATGAAAAAAATTGGACAAGAATGGACTGTAATGAGGTATAGGTTTCTGTTAATACTCAACCCTATGTCCCTATGGCAAAACATGGTATCTCAAGGATTAGAATAGTTTCAGAGATGAAAGGGCCAGGTTGTAACACATATGTGTTATGCTAATCCAACATAATTGAAATGGGATAGATACTATGGCATTTTTGACCTTAGAAAAAAAATAGAAAAACATGGTTCTTAATAGAGAATAAAGGATACCCTAGCTTAAAACATTACTTCTAAGAAGTAATGTTTGGGGGAGATGATGAGCCTATAAAATGGATCATTGTATCCAAGTAGTTGTCTCATTTTTCCTTAAAAAGTATTAATTTTGAGTTGATTTAAATGTACATAATGGAACTCATTGTTAATTCAAAGTAAAATATTATTTATCTTAATTATTCTATGCAATTCATTATTATCTATTTATCCATGTTTTTCTAACATTTTCATGGGAAAGACACTAGTTTTTGTATAAACAAGTCATTATTATGAAATATAGTCAAATATTATATTTTTGGAAATAAAGAACTACTAAGAATCAACCTAGCCTAGCTCTAAAGATCACCAAACTTGATATAAATATCTCCAATCAATTTTTAAATTTCATAAAAAGGATATTACATTGCTACAAGGAAGTGCATGCATGATTTGAAGCAATCTAATACATTTTTGAAAAAAAAATTAAAACTATATATATATATATATATATATATATATTCCAAGAAAATTATATTTATATATAGCCATAGTGTTTATGGAATTTTTCTTATAAGCAATTAAAAATACTATATTTTATCTGCCTACTAGAATGAAGATAATATGGTTATAATTATATAAAAAAATTTAACCAATATCAAATAAGGAATCACATATGAAATTGAATCCAACGCTTTCCATCAATTTTCCTTAGAAAGTGGAAATAATTTTGTTAAGATATAATAATAAGCAATATATTATTTAAGATTTGATATTGTTAAGTTGTTTTTATATCTTAAGTCAGTTATAAAATGTTGTGATAGATAAACAATGTCCCTATCCTAATGGAGAGAGGAGAGGATTTTAAGATAACAGATAATACTAAATTTTCTATTATCATTTACAATATTGTAATCAACTTTCCAGAAGTAATGAGAAGTTGAGTTCAAGATTTTTTTCCAATCTAAGAGTGTTACAATATTATTATAATTAATATAAATGGCCTACTCAACCAAATAAGAATGATATATTTTATATTTATATGTTTATTGTGTATTTTTGTGTTTCTTAAGTTTTTTGTCTACTTTTGATGCAAAGTATTGTGTTAAATGTTTCACTTTCAAGATTGTATGTTAATATGTGTATTCAGGTAAGACTAATTTCAACATTTTAAATTATAGATTTTTATTTTCCCTTTCAATAATTTCCATTATAATCAAATATATCAGTTGTGTGTTTATTTTTCATGCAATTTCCTTTCTATCAAATAGATTAAAGGTGTGTTTACTTAATGTAATTTTAATTCCAACAAACACTTTTAGAAGTGTGTTTCTCTTCCAGAGAATTATCAATTTAGCAAGTGTTTTTGATTTCATAAGTAATATATTAGATTTAAATTAGAGAGAGAATATTATAAACTTAAATAAAATGATCTACAAATCACACCCAAAGTAATACTTTTAGTGATAATCCATTACATATCCTATTGCAGATAGTCATTAGACACCGCCTAGATTGATATGACATATATCAACAAAATGAAGAGGATATAATGACACTCATAAATACCTTCCCCATAATTTAATGGTGTTAGTTTTGATTGAAGAGTGTGTCAATTGGCTGTGTTGGATCTTTTTAATTGTATGTTATCCCTTGGCACAAGGGAGTAAGTAATGTGGTTTCAACTAAGTATTTATTTTTCAATCGAATATGTTTTTTCATTTTTTGTTGGATGTTATCACTTTTCATGTTGAAATAATTTATTTGGATTCATATAATAATCTAATTTATTTGTGTTTGTTCACATGGTATGGTGTCTTGTCTAGTGGATGTTTTGGTTTGAATCATCCTTAATAATTTATTTTAATCATAAGGTATTATTAGGTAGTTTAAATAACATCATCTATTGATGGATAAAATTTAAACCATTACATTAATTTAACCTATGTTACACTTACAAATATAAAATTTGAAAATGAATTTCAATAATAAGGTCTTGGATGGAAGGCTAAATATGGTCTTATAAATTTAGTCAGGGTAGATTGTAGAGGCTATTAAGGCTTTCATTGGTAAATATTTCCTATGTTCTAATATTAGGTGAAAATTAAACTTGGAGATTATTGTTATCAATGTGAATAACCTAATTTGGGATTTGAAATACAAGATCCTCACATAGAAGTTTGTTGAACATTTTATGTAGCCCTACTTTTGCATTGGACTTGAAGCAAGCTTGGATGCAGTGATTTTGGATAGCCCCAAGAATTTTTTGTTCTCTAATTTTGAGTGCTCTAATCTCATTCCCATTTCATACAGTCAAGAACCTAAAGAACACTTCATGTCTGCATCTACCTATTTGGATAATTTATTGGCACAATTATGTCAAAGTGTTCCTTTGTATTTTTAAATTCCTTAGATGTTGCAAGTATATCCTCTTCTTTGGATTCACTATAGATGATCTTGGATAAGTGCATTTATAATTTTTATTTTTATGGATAAACTACTAATTTGGATTACTGGTTATAAGCATCATCATCCTCAAGCTAGGTTCCTTGTTCAAACACTATGAAGATGGAAAGGAAGGGCCTGGCCACTTGTCTAATAGATTCTTCCAAGTATATGTGGATTAGGATAGACATTTTGGTTGATTCTCTAGGTATAGTATGATTTTATATCATTATGGATGTGGTATACCTTACTCCAAACATGGTGACCATCTAGATTTGACTTCACAGAATAGGTCTTAGTTTTGTGGCAAAAAGGGAATTATCAAGTCTATTGTTGATTGTCAAGGCAATGATAATTCTATTTCCAAGGCTAGCATGGTGTCATTCCCTTTGGGTGAGAGTGATTATAATAGTAGATATGTGGTTTTCCTTGCCAAAAATGATGTGTTTGGGAAGAATATGGTTGTAATAGTTGTGGGAGACTATCTTCTTTGGTTTATCTTCTTGCTTTTTATGTTTTGGTGTGTAGCTTTGGTTGCCTTTACATGACATGGTTTTTTTACTCATCTTTATTAAGTATATTTTCATGAATATTTTTTCCTCCACTCTCACTATCATTTTTTGTAATCTTGATTTATTAATGTAAGGTTAGGGGACCCTATAACCCTTAATTACCAAATAAAAAATAATAATAAATTGTATAATAAATTAAAAAATACAACTGAATATAAAAATAATCATCTTAAATTTAAATATTTAGGATTAATATTTTAGAAATAATAAATTATTATGAAAAAAAATTTAGAATTTTCATTATAAAACTTAACCAAACTATTTTTATTTATATAACTCAATGTAACAAATATAATGCAATAATACCAATATAGCTCAATCAAAGTCACTAATTATTATTTTGTGTGTTTACAAAGAGAGACACATATTTAGTTATGGGCCCACATGATGTAACCATGTACATAATTGTGTGAATATTTTCCTATTAGAATGTAGTGTGCCATCAAATCACCAATTAAGAGAGAATCCAAATAAAAGGGCTTCTTTTTTATTGCAAACAAAGCATGTTTTCTTGATTATGAACAATATATTTTCTATTCCATACAAGTGCATATAATTTTAAATAAATTTATTCATATTTTTATATATAATATCACAATATTTGTTTTATTTGATTTGATAAATTTGTCATTAATTTTTCACTATGATATCCCCCACATAAAAAATAATTCCACATTTTATATCCATTCAAAGTGTTTATTGAAATAACATTTTACTCTTGAGTTCAAGTGAGTAAACCACAACCCAATATATATAATTTTAATTAAAATACTCTATAATCCATGGTTAAATTCATGATTGAAGTACTAGTAACATGAATATGAAAAATCTAGATATTTAATCAATGATCTGAATTCAGTAATCCTTGAAACTCTAAATAGTATTCCATCTACTCCTAATACAAAAAAATTATTCTAATTGGTATAATATTTTAAATATTAAATCAATAAAATAATTATTTTTCAATAAGATGATTCACCTTACCCCTTAGAAATAGTGATAACATGGACCTAGTTAGAGAGAAAGTAGCTATCACCATCTTGAGGGTTAGGAAGAGGAAGAGATTATTTTTTATCCATTTTAAATTATCTAAATAATAAAATGATAAAAAGAGTACATATGAATATTAATGATATAAAACACTCTAATATGATTAGGAAATTATAATTTTAGATTTTAAAACCCTTAAAAATAAATTTAGAAGGAAAACCCTGAGAAAAATCTAGGGATTGCAATATTCAATCAATATATCAGTTTACCAATATATTTTATCAAATTTTAGAATTAAGAGATATTAAATCCTAATTATAAAAAAATTAAAAGTAAAATCAAAATTTTATAGATATACAAAAAATACACAAACTAATTTATAACTTGATAAATTAAAAAATATGCTAATGTAGTCATATAAAATGTCTAAATTGGTAGCTTAAATGTGGCTTATGACACCTAATCCATAGGTCCTTCTTGCATGATCTATTCACCCTTCCAAATTCCTTTTTTATCATAATTGATCATCTGTATACTTCTAAAAATTGATTCCAACTTAGCCAGTATGCATTTCTTAGGCTAATTCTATCCCCCTAGGTCTCGATCTTGTAGGATAGGAGCACCATACCTAGACTATAACACTGGACCCTAGGTTGTCTCATTTTTTTCACTATTATCCAATCACATTTTGAGCCCAAATGATTGTTTTCGTTTGATTCATATCCTTCATCATGTCATCCTAGCATGAATACATATAACCCATGTTTAATAGTTCCTTATAAAAGTCCATATAAAGGTCAAGGGAGGTGAAAAATATTACAAAGCAAGCAACAATAAAAACAAACCACTAAGGAAAATTTCCATATTCTCTGCATACAATCACCCAACATAGCTGTAAACATACTCAAACCCTCAAACTAATCCCTAGCCACCTCAAACACTCTCAATTTGGCATTTTTACATCTTCATTACACTATTGCACAAAGAACATCAATTGGGAGAACTACATATGGATTAATCCCTCTTCTAAGTATTGGTATGTAGATAATGTGTCCAACCAAAGGGTGTGGATACATGTTAAATGCATCTTACACACACTACCCCACCCCTCTTTCTCAAGTTTTATTTAATCATAATGAAGGTCTAGGGTTTCAAGATTAAATCAGCTCTATAAGGAGCTCCATTGACATTAATCACTTAATATTTCACAAGTAGATTGATATAGGGACAATGAACAAAACCCAAAAAACTTAGATCTTTGTGACCAATTTGGACAATAGTGGCATGAGTGGACTATAGCATTAGACCTTGAAGTGTCTTATTTTTAGTGCTCCCATTCTCTCACCGAATGAAATCTAGATTTTATTTTATGACATTTTCATAGTTCTACATATCTAGTTTCAACCTCTGTCTCAACCATCTCAGTCCAATTTTTAGCTAAGTTATATTTTTCCTCTTTCATTACTATTTTTAAGAAGCTACAAAAGTAAGATAAAATATATAAATAAATATTGTAATTATTACACTATTATTTACTGATTTATTATTCTAGACCCTTAACTATATTAGGAATAAAAATCCATTATTCCCAAATAAGTTAAATCATTTGGTGAACCCAACTTACTTTATTTGTGCATAAAAACCCTAAAAACCTTAGGGAAAATTCCTTGCTGATTTTTCCAATATTTTTATAAATTTTCCTACATATTTAAATCATAAATTCATATTAATTTTCAAATTTTACCTTAGTAATTTAAAAAATTAGCTCACTCAAACCCTAGTTTCCTATACTAGGTCCCAATTTTTTCAAATACTTTTCTGACTTTTTCCTACAAATTTAAATAAAAAATTCACATTTTTTTTAAAAATTTTCCATGGTAATTTTTAAATTCACTTTATTTCAAAACCTAGTTATATTTACTAGGTCCCTTTGTATTTGAAGTAACACTTACCTATTTTTTTTACATAAAAAATTACAAATGGATCTTACTCCTTTCAAAACATTTCTTGCAAATAATAAGGAATTCATACTCAGTCATATCATGTAGATGAATGATGAAGTTTAATATATGTTAATGCAAAGCTTCATTATTTCCCTTTCATGCTTACTTTTTATAATAGGGGATGATATTCAAAAATTCATTGCTAAACATGTTAAGATCCCTTTCCTTCAAAGTAATGTTTACTTTTCTTTAATACAAGGTTTCATTACTTCTCTAACATGTTATCTCTCTATTATGTGTAATTAAATCAAGAATAAAATTCTTACATAGTTATAGGATCCATTACATATGTTAAAAACCACCTGTCAAGTTTTAATGTCATATCTTATGCACAAGAAATAATTCCCTTCTCCTCCTCTCCCCCAAGAGGGTGATAGCTACGTTCCCTCTAACCAGGTCCATGTTATCACCCCTCTAAAAGGTTATGTATCCTATATTATTGTTTCTAATGCAAAAATTTAGCCTATAGATTTTTTAGGCCCTCTTCAACATATGTGCTTACATGTTCAATCAAAAACAACTAGGGTTTGAACTTGTGAGACTCTAAGGAATCAAATCACCAGTATGAGCAAGTTAATTTTAGATTTACAAATGTAGAATCATCTATTACATGAAAATATAACAACATTGGAAAATAAGATTATAATACAAAAGCCTCAAAGTCACCTTAGTGCCAATCATGTATATGCACCTTCACCTAGTCAATTGGTTAAAAGCAATGTTACATATGAAAACAAAAAATCACAATAAAGTAACTATACAACTGGTGATTCAAAAAGAATTCAAAGATCAAATAAGATTGCAAGTGAGGTAGTAAGGGAAATGATTAAATCTAAGCTAATCAAACTACCTCCTTTACATCTAGTGAGAAGATATAGATATTATTATGCATATCATAGAATGTATGGGCATTGTTGATGTTTAAAATTGCACTTGATTCTAATCAACAACAATGGGAAGTTTCAAGCTATGGGATATTGTGGCTTGAAACAACCTCCATATTTTAGAGAAGTTGGTATCTTCTTTTGTATTAGGGTGTGGGGGGAAAAGGATAGAAGATTAAATAGAAATGTAAATGCAAGAAATAAAACCTAACTATGGTGATGCACCTGAGTGTAATTTGATCCTAATCCTGAGCACAGTGAGACTATATGTAGGATTCATTTACATTTAAGAGCAAACAAGTGCATGATCAATGTAAAAGATTGAAATAATAGAAACAGAGGCTCATAATAGAGGCTTCTTTTGCTAAGATACAAAAAATGTCAACAAAGGCATAGGGTTCAATTTCCTTATAAGAATCTTCCGATCACATAAGAGGCACAAAAACACGTACAGTTATGTAGAAATTTTGACTCAAGAAAATGAGACAAAAGCAAATGACATTTCTAATCACAACTATAGAAAATATACAGTCTAGACTACTTTTGAAAATGACACAAATAGTATCAACAAAAGCATAGAGTTCAATCTTCTTAATTCATTCAGCCATATAAAAGGCACAAAACATGCATAGTTACATCAACTTTACAATTCAAGAAAATGAGACAAAAGTAAATGATATTTCTTGGTCACCACTATAAAAAAATCTAAAACTATAGCCTCCTTTTTTTCCTATATCTTCTAAAAGTCCTTTATAGCCTTGGATTTTACAAATGAAATAGTGTGGTATTCAATGCATTTAATGCCTTAAATGTATCTTAGTCTTATCAAGAAGGGTCATGCTGGAGCGGAGTGGCTGCCCTGACTGTGGCGTGTCGATTCATGTCTAGTACCTCCTTTCATGCCTAAATTTCCTCATAATATCACCTACCTAGCCACTCAACTATATATTCTACCTTCACTTATAGTGGACAATCAGACGGCCCTTTTAATGTTTGTAGGCTCCACAAATCTACCCAGTGAACTGTTCCAGCTACCAAAAATAACTCCCATTGAGTTTCCCTCCATCTCGCTTTATGGCAACAGATACACAGAACACTCTATTTTATTGAAATGGAAGAGGACATTAAGTCATTTTCCTAAAATTCTCCTTGTCACTTAGAAGGCACCAGAGAATGACACTTGGTGCTTTTTACCTGATTTATCGAAGACATGCAGCTCTTTTCACTTTCCCTATATCCTACTTAGGAATGCTCTACCTTCGACACCTATCACAATCTACTTCTTTGATACTTAGAAGTTTTAACAAAATAAACTTACCACATTCCTTGCCTAAGCAACTAAAAGAATGGATGCACGCGGCCATCTCTATTTGGTGACACTTAGTAGTTCCACAAACCTTTAAAATAACACCTAGGACCCACCATAGTTTTTATTCAGTAATGAAGCTTGAAGATGATCTCTTATGAGTTGACACGTGGTGGCCTCTACCATTCTTGGGAAGATACGTGGCATCTTCCACTTCTTTCAGGAATGGAGTAGGAAAGGGCTTGGTCAATGACACTTGGCAATTTTTGTTGCTCTTTAGCACTTAAACAAAATGGAATGATGCCTTTTTGCCTCTCAAAAAGGTACTTGACCCCTTTGGTTTTTGGGACACTCCCTTGAACTGCCCAATGAACTAAAATGGCTCAATGGTTCAACAGTTCAACATTACATGCCATTTATACATTAACTGAGGTATTGAACTAAAAACATTGAACTAAGGCATTGAACCTAGGCATTGAATTGACTATCTCTTAGAAGTTGATATGTGGTGACTTCTGCTTTCCTCTAAAAAAGTAGTCCAGGGCCTTCTGTGATTGACACTTGGTGTTTTCCACCTGATTCTATTACTTAGCTTATTGAAACCCTTTCACTAAAAATAGATGAAACATGGGTGTTGATATGAGACACAGATGCTGACACATGATGCATTATATTTAGTTACTATTAGATACATGGCATGACCTGTGGCTATCTTGAAAATTAGGAGAGGTGCCTCAGACATCGCTAGTTGACTAGCTCTGTGTCTCAAAAAGTGGCACTTGGTATCTTTTGCTTGAATTCAACACTTAAGCAAAATGAAGCAAAGGAAACAAAAGGGGGAAAGAGAAACCGTGCTCAGACTACACCATGTGGTAGCTTCCACTGCACTTTAACACTTAGATGGAAAAGAAACCTATGCTCTGCTCCAAAACTTTGCCACCATGACCAAGGTATGCGGGAACCAAAACTGTAGTGCGCGACTGAAAAATTTGAATGTAATGTAGAGTAAAATTTTAATCTACAATTACTAGTGACCCCCAAGACTTTTGGGCTTATGCAAAAATAAAACTCCACCTTCTACTAGATCAAAATTTCAAAATTTTTAGCTTCAAAAGTGTTGTCTGGTAGATGGACCACTTGGTCAGACAAAGCTAGATCAAGGTTGATGATATCCTTGTGTGAAAATTTTATCAAAATTTAAATTATAGCCTTTAGTTTGAATTCTAACTAGGAAATAGGAATCAAAATAGCTTTGACTTCTGATACTGAGGAATCATCTCGTAAGTCCTAGAAAATTATTTGGTCTTTTTGTTTGGCCAGCAGCAATGGTTTAATTTGATCAACCATCAGCACCGTGTTGGCAACTGGAAATGGAGAAGGGAGACCTAGTTACACTAGATCTTCAATATGCTACCTCATCTCATTGATGCCTTCTTTCATGACTTTGAGAAGCTCTTTGCAACTATTGGTCATGGCATTGCAATTGAGCACCTCATTGACTCATTTTGTGGTGACCATTCTGTCAGTGATCCCTACTACTGCCAATGTCACATCCATTTCATCATAGAGCTTCTACAACAAGGTTTGGGAGTCTGTGACTCTGTCGATGACTATAGCTAGAGTGTTCTCCATTGAATCTTCCACCTTTTCACATAATTGTTGTGCATTGAGCAGGAAGGTGAGAGATGGCTTGAGCTAAATAATCTTTGAGGAGATTCTTTTCCACATTGATTCATAGAGCTCCTTTACTAGTGTTATTAATCTAACACCATTTGGCCTATTATCTAGCTCTATCATCATTTATGCCACTTTCTTCTGCTCTACTTGGAACTAGGGTTGAAAAGCCATAGCCTTGCTTTGTTCATCTAGCAGCTTCTACTGTAACTAAGTAACTTGCAGCAGATGTCCTTTGACTCTTCCCTATAATGCTACTTTCTCCCACCTAAGGATCATCACTACATCCTTTACATGTGTCAGCTCTACTTTTAATGAATCATTCTGGGCCTAGACTACCTAGTGAGTTTGAAGGGAAACAATATCTTGTAACTATTTATTCAGACTCATTATTTCATTATCTTTCCTATTTATTTCTTTGGCCAAACTGCTATAGTTTGCCTTTTTTTTGGCCAAATCGACCTCCATCTTCTATAGTCTTCTTGATGTTTTCAAATAACCTTTCATGACTAAAAAAGTGGATTATGTCAATAGCTTAACTCTATCTTGGGGCTTGAATAGGGACATATCAATGGCCACTGCATTCATTGTATAATCCTCTGGCTGCATCTGTTCACTCGACTTGATGATGTTGGGTGACAAATGGGTCATCATTAGTTGCTATTGAATAGGGTCAAATTGTGACTACAAGTGTGGGACAGCCAATTCTTTATTCTCTTTAGTTTTATTTTTCTCCATCTAGGCTTTTCTTGCCTTCCTAGCAGCATTGGCCTGCGTCTGGAAGGTGGAAGGGGATGCAATGTGTCCTCCCACAAAAGAATATCCCTATGGCAGGCCATATTGAATAGCCAGTGGTTGGCTATGGGTGAGCTGAAGCAGCATCTTTTTGGGAATAGAGGGGGAGAAATGAGGTAATGTTAGGGCTTGAGGTGTTAAGGATGGGGGGAAGTGTGAAATGGGGATGGCAGTGGTGGCAGGAGGTGTCATTTGGCTAGGTGGAGGCATCATGCTGACCAAGGAAAGAACAGACTAAGAGGGAGGAGGAGAAATAATACCTACTTGAGGGGGAATTATAGTGCTCTACAATTGGCACTGTGAAGGTTCCTCTTCTTCCTTTGAATTTGTTTAGAACTGCACCCTCTTTCTCTTCCTTGGTGTCTCTAATTTTGGTTGCATCTGCTTCCCTTCCACATCTGTTGTTGCCAGTGGTGTTTGTGGAGAATTAGAGATTTCAATAACTTTCAATGATGGGGAAGCTTTTGGTGGTGAATACACCATACTCCTTCATTGTTCCATAGTGCTAAGAGGCTAGGGCCAGGTTGATGTAGTGATCGTAGCTATAACTTACTCTGAGGCCTATGGTTGCTAGCTTGGTCCCACTCTAGCTTCTTGCCCTGTAACGAGTGTTGGCAATCTACTTATTTCTAGGCTAGATGCATGGGAGGGATGACACTCATCCCAGAGTTCCTCCCATCTTTCATCTAAATCCATGCTTTTGAAAGTATGGGTGGTTTGAGAAATTTCTTGCCTATATTTCTAATAGGCTTCAATCTTCTCCGCATCCCAATCTTTGTTCTTCAATGTCTTTCTCAAACTAGAAGTGATCTTGGCTTTGGTATCATAATCCCTCTATTTATCATAGAAGGTTTCCCATGGGCTATTCTATGGTAGGGGCAAATTTGTTAATTCAACATAAAGACCAAGAGCATCTTTTGTCAGGTTTTTTTTGGTCTCCCAAAAAGGGCAGCCTTCATGTGCAATCTTGGCCCTAATCCTATTAGTCCTAACCTAGGAAGCTATGAAACCATTTGGGTTATAAACCCATTTTTCTTCAACTAGTAGGAATCCTAGGAAGGTGAGCTTTCTCATCGCACAGTCTTAACATATCTGGCTTCCAAACTCATGTTGCCTACCATCCATGGGAGATTGTACATTTTTCTCTTCTTCTTCCCAAAGCCATACTCATTGTCAACTACCGACACCTACCTAGTGAATTCCAAGAATGCCAACCTAAGGGTTAAAGTCTTTGGTAGCAACACTGGTTCCTGCAAAACCCATGAACCCTTATGATCGTGTGGTGGGACCCAAAATAAAAGTCACACAGGATTGGACAATTGACCAGGAGGTTCGAAACACTTAGAAATAACATGTTCATGACAGGTTCAGGGCTAAGGCAATACAAAATGAGGGTCATGAATAGTTCCCAAAAATCATACAGGTCACTAGTTTTTGATAAAATGTGTGTCCATGTGGACACAAGAATGGTCCTTTGGGGGTCAAAACCTGGGTCATATAAGTTCAAATTCATATGTTGGGTGAAAAGGTTAGGGTTTTGATATAGTATGAGATGGAATAGATAAGAGGAATACCTGAACACCCCTTTTTATTTGAATTGGGTCAGTTGCTCCACTATTGAAAAGGCAATGTGCTCTGAGAAGTCAAGTCGATACTCCTGCATCTAGTCGACTGTCTTCAACCTAAAAAGGATGGCCACTTATTCTGCATACACAACCATGTCATCCTTCATGCTAAAGATGAGAGCCATCATTGATAATATGTCTTGGCTAGCTGGCATAAATTAAGCTCTTGGTATAAGGAGCTTGGGCATCATAGTATCACCATCAGCCATTTGTAACTCAAACCTCAAAAACCTCATCTGAGTGTTGACATTCATCGATGTCTTTTGCATCCTAGCAATAGTGGGGAATGTAGCAGTATTGTCATAATGTAAGGTGAGCATGTCTCGAATAGCTTGTGGGATGATCTGCACCATTAAGGGACCCTATTGAATGGTGCAAGATGGTACATGGAGCAAGTCTATGCATAATTCAACTAAATCAGGGCATGGATGCATAGTTGGGACAATGAACTAAGCCAGTTATGAGGTCCACATCCTCATTCCAAACATCTCATATTGGCCTACTTAGGCTCTCTAAAGACACCTTTGATGTGCCCCTTTTCTAAGACTATTGCTATTGGTTTTTTTCAAGATGGGGTCTACGACTCCATCTGCGTAATCCTATACTTTTGATGGGTCACTGGCTTGACCAACTCCCAAGATTTTGGTTCTCAGATAGGTTTTCAATGATTGCATAGGAGCTGAAGCATATGATTTACTAGCAAGAAACCTATCAAGAGATCCAGACATCTCAGCTCCTTATTGTGAAGATGATGCTCTTGCCATCTCTATATCCTTTCTATAATACCTGGTATGAACCTTGTGCAAGATAGAAACACTCTCGCTGAAGCAAATTTTACTAGGTGCTAACAAATTGCAAGGAGTGGGATATTTTCATAGGTGCAGGAATGCTTGAGAATTTGTAAACTTTAAATCTTGCTAAGAGATATTTATGGACCTATCAAGTCTCAGATAACATTAAATTTAGATGACCGTTAGTAGATCCTACTCAATCTTCAGGGAACAATGAGGTGGACACACTATGCATGTTATGGTGCAAGGTACCTTAGAGATTTCAAAAGATTTGGGAAGAATTTAATGTGGCAAAAATTTGAAGAATTTAAAAACTTTCTAAGCCACCAACTATGTGTTTAAAAACACTTATTTAAAAGGAAAGCAGGAAAACAATAATGGAAAACAAAAACAATGTAGGACTAGGAAACTACATAACTACATTAATTAAGCATCTTTATTTCCCTCTAGGATCAAAAACAAAATTTCTAACATCTCCTTCCTGACAAGCCATCTTATGTTGCCATACAGTGATTGAAATGGGTATACCTTTGGTGAAATGTCCTCTTTGTAAGCCACACAGATTTATTTGCATTTGAGTGAGTCTGAGTCAAACATGCTTTCGACATCCATAAGCTCTTTTTGTTCTTAAATGCCCATCAAATACTGATTCTTCATCCTATCATGTCTCATCAAGAAATTGATGGCTATTGGTTCTCCACTCTATGTCTTTTGATATCCATCATCTTTTGGCTTATCTCCTTCTACCTCATCTTCGGGTTCCATTACATCAACATGCTCCTTGATGACTTCAACCTCTTGAAAGGATAAATCTGAAACCTGGCATCCCCTCTATATACTTAGTTGAGTCTTAATGTTGTCTTCTCCACATTTGTCCAGTTCATGGCCTCCTTGAAGAATAGTGTAACTTATCCCAATGACTTGATCCAGGAAGTGTCCATGCTCCTCCATATCTTTTTGTGAAGTGAGAAAAAAGTCAAAAATGATCTCTTCCTCATCAGAGATTAAGGCAAAATCTTGTGACTTGTCCTCTTGTTCATCAAAGGGTGTACCTATGGTGATGTCCTCCTCATCTGTCATGAAATCTTCTTGACTACCCATGAATCAAGTATACTCTTCTTCAAAGTTTTTAGCTGATTCATGATCTTTCTTCCAACTTGGAATCTTGTCATCATGTTGAAGGACCTGATGATTGGTATAAAAGGTATATTTTGGTTTAGGCTTCCCTTTAAGGTCTAAACGATCTATCTCTCTTTCTTTAATCAATCTCATCTTTGCCTCTAATTCCTCAACTTGCTTAGCTAGATTTTCTTGAAAAAGTCTTTTTTGGAGCTCATAAGAATCATCATAGAAGTGGGGAGTGTATGAAGGTTGAGATGAAAAGCAAGAAGCTTCTTGAGGAGTGGTGAGAGGGACTTGAGGGGAAAGTGAGGGCTTGGATTCCACTTCCTTTGCTACCAATATAGACTCGACACTATTGGGGAAATAACCTTGATAGGTTCAATTTGGCTCATGAGCAGGGGTTATATATATCTAATATAAAACTTGTGGTAGTAAATGTACAGGTTGATAGACTTGGTAAGGTTGTCTCTCATGAATGCTCAGCTTTTCTTTTAGAAATGCAATCAATCCACACACATCCAACATCCCATATGTAAGCCTTTGCCAATTTGCTCTTTCAATGGGACCCCATTCACTTTTAATCAGAGCTACTGCATTCCTTATTTGATGGATGGCATGATTAGGAATTTCTTGGCCACATCCCCTTCTATCTTCAAGCTCTAATACATATTTTTTATATCCTATTAATTATTTTTTAAAGGTGGAAATAAGATTAGGTTGAGTATGGGATGTGACATATTGGGAGGACTGGGCATAAGACTGGTATAACTCATGATAGGGCTGAGGCTGGTCATATCAGACCTATGAAGGGTGAAACTCATGACCATATGCATCCTTGTTGCTTGACGTGATTCTAGGAGAAACTTGATCTTGATTAAAAATATATGAAGGAGCATAAGCCTCATAGCTGTGAGTAATAGAATTATACATACCAAATAGTGATTTCTTGATGATACCAGGACTGCTTAACCAGCTGATTCAACTCATAGTCGCAAAGGCTGGTTGGCTGAAGAACACACCAGAATTCTTCAATTCCTTGAAAGATTCATCCCAGCAGGTGTGCCAAAAAATTGCTGATGTTTAAAATTGCACTTGATTCTAATCAACAACAATGGGAAGTTTCAAGCTGTGGGATATTGTGGCTTGAAACAACCTCCAGATTTTAGAGAAGCTAGTCTCTTCTTTTATATTAGGGTGTGGGGGGGAAAGGATAGAAGATTAAACAAAAATGCAAATGTAGAAAATGAAACCTAACTATGGTGATGCGCTTGAGTGTAATTTTATCCTAATCCTAAGTATAGTGAGACTATATGTAGGATTCATTTACATTTAAGAGCAAACAAATGCATTATCAATGTAAAAGATTAAAATAATAGAAATGCAGGCTCATAATAGAGGCTTCTTTTGCTGAGATATAGAAAATGTCAACAAAGGCATAGGGTTCAATTTCCTTATAAGAATCTTTTGATCACATAAGAGGCACAAAAACATGTACAGTTATGTAGAACTTTCGACTCAAGAAAATGAGACAAAAGAAAATGACATTCCTAATCACAACTATAGAAAATCTATAGTCTAGACTACTTTTGCAAATGACACAAATAGTATCAACAAAAGCATAGAGTTCAATCTTCTTAATTCATTCAGCCATATAAAAGGCATAGAACACGCACAGTTACATCAACTTTACAATTCAAGAAAATGAGACAAAAGCAAATGATATTACTTGGTCACCACTCTAAAAAAATCTAAAACTATAGCCTCCATTTTTTCCTATATCTTCTGATCCTCCTTTATAGCCTTAGATTTTATAAATGAAATAGTGTGGTATTCAGTGCATTTAACACCTTGAATGTATCTTGGTCTTATCAAGAAGGGCCATGTTGGAGCAGGGTGGCTACCCTAACTATAGCGTGTTGATTCATTTCTAGTACCTCCTTTCATCCCTGAATTTCCTCATCCTATCACCTACCTAGCCACTCAACTGTCTATTCTACCTTCACTTATAGGGGAAATCAGATGACCCTTTTAATGTTTGTAGGCTCCACAAATCTACCTAGTGAATTGTTCTAGCTACCAAAAATAACTCCCATTGAGTTTCCCTCCATCTCGCTTTGTTGCAATAGATACACAGAACACTCTATTCTATTAAAATGGAAGAGGACACTTAGTCAATTTCCTAAAATTTTCCTTGTCACTTAAAAGGCACCAGAGAATGACACTTGATGCTTTCTACCTAATTTATCGAAGACATGCGGCTATTTTCACTTTCCCTATATCCTACTTGAGAATGCTCCACCTTCGACACCTATCACAATCTACTTCTTTGATACTTAGAAGTTTTAACAAAATAAACTTACCACATTCCTTGCCTGAGCAACTAAAAGAATGAATGCACACAGCCATCTCTATTTGGTGACACTTGGTAGTTCCACAAACCTTTGAAATAACACCTAGGACCCACCATAATTTTTATTTAGCAATGAAGCTTGAAGATGATCTCTTGAGAGTTGACATGTGGCAGCCTCCACCATTCTTTGGAAGATATGTGGCATCTTCCACTTCTTTCGGAAATGGAGTAGGAAAGGGCTCGATCAGTGACACTTGGTAGTTTCTACTGCTCTTTGGCACTTAAACAAAATAGAATGACACCTTTCTACCTCTTGAAAAGGTACTTGACCCCTTTGGTTTTTGGGACACTCCCTTGAACTGCTCGATGAACCAAAATGGTTCAATGGTTCAATGGTTCAACACTGCATGCCATTCACACATTAACTGAGGTATTAAACCAAAAACATTGAACCAAGGCATTGAACCGAGGCATTGAACCAACTTTCTCTCAGAAGTTGATATGTGGTGACTTTTTCTTTCCTTTGAAAAAGTTGTCTAGGGCCTTTTGTGATTGACACTTGGTGATTTCCACCTGATTCTATTACTTAGCTTATTAAAACCCTTTCACCAAAAAATAGATGAAATGTAGGTGCCGATATGAGATGCAGATGCTGACACATGATGCATTCCACTGAGTTATTATTAGATACGTGGCATGATCTGCAACTCTCTTGAAAATTAGGAAAGGTGCCTCGAACGTCGCTAGTTGGTCGGCTTCGTGTCTCAAAAAGTGACACTTGGTAGCTTATGCTTGAATTCAACACTTAGGAAAAATGAAGTGAAAGAAACAAAAGGGGGAAAGAGAAATTGTGCTCAGACTACACCACATGGTAGCTTCCACTGCACTGCAATACTTAGATGGAAAAGAAACCCACGCTCTGCTCCAAAGCTTTGCCGCCACGACCAAGGTATGCAGGAACCAAAACTGCAGTGCGTGACTAAAAAATTTGAATGCAATGTAGAGTAAAATTTTACTCTAAAGGCATCACACATATTCATATTTCATAGTGAAAAAACATATGCAATAGATAATTGGTAATGAGGACCGTATACAAGGTAAATCAGTCAAGCAATCCATAGTTATATAGGAACACATTCATAAAGGGTCAAATTAAAAATAGTATAAAAGTGGTTACCAAATCATAACTCATAATAGAAAATGGATTAAAAATCAAAATTAGAGAAATAAACAGTACTATAAACATAGGTAAAACATGAAAAAGATGCAAATATACCTCTCCAAAATGAGGCTTAACTTTCAAAGCAATATGGGTTTCATCAAAAATATCTACAATAGTTTGATTATCAATGTCAAGGGTTGGGAAAGCATGCTAAAGGCATCACTACTCCTATTCTAATAGTTGTTAATGTTTGTCACCAAGGTTTGGTATTTATTGAACATCCTAAGGCACATCATTCATAGACATAATTTACCAAAGGAAAATATATAGATATGACAAAAATCAACACTATCATTCTATTGGTTCAAAATCAAGAAGATAATGATAAGTGGAATAATATAGGTTATTATGATTTCTAAGATACTGACAATGAATCCAAATATTCAAATTCATATTCATAGTCATTCCCCCATGCTTCATAATCATGCATGATTCTTTTATTTGATATAGGACACAATGATAGGGAGTCTCTCATGAGACTCATTGGTTAGTATCATTTCTTCTTAGCATTACTTGTACATATCTTCTTTTCAATTTCTTGTACATAGTCTCCTTATGATTCATTGTACATAGCTTCTTCTCAATTTCTTGTACATAGTCTCCTTATGATTGATTGTACATAGCCTATTTCAAAAATACAAAAACATTCAAATAACTCAAAATACCAAAACCATTTCAATTATATGAATTATCCATGCTTTACATTTCTACTACCATGTTAGACTTACATTTTATTGTTATATGCTATTGTATGTTGATTTATCTACATTACCATGCATCACTTGATCTTCTTTGAGTGTGTGTAGTGGCATCTAAATCCTTGATTGATTCACTCTACCCATTGAGGGGGCATCTTACTTCTATCATTCGAGACATACATTGATATATCTACCCATTTGGGTCATCTTCTACATGAATACACCATCTAGGTTATGTCATTCCTCCACCACACGCTCTAGTTATCATGTTGGTGTAGATTACTTACTAGCTTACACATATTACTGTATCGACATTCACTAGTATATAACAACTATGTATTTCTTAGCATATACCTAGTCTTATACTACATGTCTTGAATACTTTCACTTCTTGATTTGATTAGTTAGATGCGATTGTATTTCTAGCATTTACATGCATTCCTTTCTTGCTTTGCATAGCTAGATGTGGTTACATTTCTTAATTCTTGTTTTGTATCTTGTGTGTGCTTTAGGACATTTTCCAACATCATTTGCTTCTATTATTATGTGTGCCTTAGGACATTTTCCAATGTCCTTTATTTGTACTCTTTTATGTGGTTGTTTCCCTCATTCCAACCTTACATGTTTCAATTATATGTGTATGTGGCATTTTAACATGCCTTGTATGTTTTCTTTCCTATTTTTAGTGACATTTTCCCATGTCCCTTTTTTACTTGGCCCCTTGGCCACTCTTGTATGCTTCTTGTTTCTTACCTTGTGTGCTTGTTGCTTGTTTGTTTCTCACTGTTTGCAATGAAATGATCCATATCATGAATTATTTTTATTTCTTATATGGCATGATGGACATCATGCTCCATCCCTCCTTGATAACTAACAACTAAATTTTCAATTTCAAGTTTAATACATTACACATGCTATTATATTGCTATATCTATCTAGACATACCTCTGTTAATCTACAATATCCAATACAAACTATGCTATATCTTGAGACATATTTTCAATTATCATTACTATATCATTTATTTCATATAATAACACATGTGTATGGATATTTATTTTGAGTTAATCATTGTAGGGTCTTTGTTAATAATCCTAGAATAGGGGGATAATTAAGAATTTTGTCATAGAGATCAAATCCCTCTACCAGTCAAAAATTAGTTTTTAGAACACTCAAAACAATAATCAGAGATAAAACTAGGTATAATAGATCAAAAAAATGATGATGATTATAGAACAGTGATCAAAATCAACAAAGGACAAGAGCATCACACCTAGACAACAACACCAAACACTAGGGTGTCTTATTGTTGGTGTTACTATCTAAACAACAAAAGACTCAAATTTTCCAAAAATAAACAAAAAGGTAAGCTCAATTATAGTTTTATCACCTATAATTCATATTAGATTCAATAGTTTTAGTAAAGTTTTCCTCAGAGAATCTAGATATAGGTGGAATTATGCATGGCATGATGGCTCTTGCTTTCAATTTTAGATTGGGCAATTGGCATAACTTCTAGATCAAAATCCATGTTATACACATTATTGATTAGGGGTAATGTACGTGGGACATTTACCTTATCTTATTTATAGTTATTACATTACATAGGCATTTTCAATATATTCATGCCTTATTCCATCTATAGGTGGTTGGCATTATTCCCGAGTGGCTTCCATATAAGACTAATTCCCAATTTAGGAGTGGATTTCATACAAGCCTAATCTCCACCTTTCAAAATGGCCAAGATTAGCCTAGTTTCTAGTACACATTTGGCTCTCCATGCCACATTATCAAGTTATAGATAATTCATGGGCTATATGAACCATCTCATATGATACACATTTATATTGGTATCAATTCATAGCTTCAATTAGTGGGGAACAATAGAGATAAGGGACTAGATAGCCTTTGTATTCTTGAGCCACTTACTCAGAGGAATTGGACACATAGTTCAAACGTCAATTAGCACACACATGATCATATAGATTCACTTAGTGGGCAATGATGGATCCAAAGGTCTATTTATCCTTTTCATTCTTAAGCCATCTACTTAGAGGGATTAGACACATAGTTTAAACATTGATTAACATATGTATGATCACATATCTTAACTTAGTAGGTGATGATAGAGCCAAAGGGCTAGCCTGTGCATTTTTGAGCCACTCTCAAGGAATTTAGCACTCAACTCCATTCATGATATTACTCTTAGTATAGCACATACCCAACATCACTCAACATCACAACATATTTACACTTCATGATGTGCTCTCTCTATGCACACTCAACATCACATAGCTTCATGGACTTCACCCTTATAGGTAAGTTCAAGCATGCTTTCTATTTTTCCCTTATCCTAGTATTTCGATTTGCTTCATCACTATAATAAAATGGGGGAAAATGTATTCATATAAAATGTCCAAATTGGTATCTTGAATATTAATTGTGACACCCAATCTATAGGTCCTTCTTTCATGCTCTCTTGACCCTTCCAAACACCTTTTTTTCTCATAACTAGTCATCTATAGACTTATGAAACCTGATTCTAACTCAACTAGTCTACATTTCCTATGCCAATTTTATCCCCTCAGGTCTTAATCCTATAGGAAAAGATCACCATACCTAGACTATATCACCAAACCCTAAGGTGTCCTATTTTTATCTCTCCTGTCTAATCACATTTTGATCCCAAATGATCATTTTCATCTTATTTATATCCTTCATCATGTCAGCCTAGAATGAATACATCTAACCCATGATCAATATTTACTTATAAAAGTCCATCCAAAGGCCATTTACAAGGGAGGTGATAAATCTTACAAAGAAATCAAGTATACAAACAAACCACTAAAGAAAATTTCCCTATTATCTACATGCAGTCACCCAACACAACTAAAAACATACTTAAACCCTCACACCAATCCTTAGCAACCTCAAGCATTTTTATATCCTCATTACACTATTTCATAAAACACATCAAGTGGGAGAACTACATATGGCTTGAACCCTCTTTAGAGTATTGGTCTATAGGTAGCATCCCCACACAAGGGGTACGGATACACATTCAATGCATCTTACACACACTAACCCCCCTTCTTTCTCAAGTTTTATTTAAGCACAATGAAGGTCTAGAGTTTCAATATTGAATCAACTCTACAAGGATCCTTATCGACATTTGAAACTTAAGATTTCATAGGTAGATTGATATAGGGAAAATGAATAAAACCTAGAAAACTTAGATCTTTGTGACCAATTTGGATAATCATGGCAAGAGTAGACTATAGCACTAGACCTTAAAGTGCCTTGTTTTTGGCACTCATATCCTATCATTTAATGAAATATAGATTCTAATTTATGACACTATCCCAGTCTTACATAGCTAGTTTCAGCCTCTATCTTAGTCATCTTAGTCTAGTTTTTAGCTAAGTTATATTTCTCCTCTTTCATTACTATTTTTAGAAAGATAAAATAAGGAAAATAAAATATTAAAATTAGTACTATAATTATTGAAATATTATTTACTAATTTATTAAGTAGACCCTTAACTAAATTAGGAATAAAAATCCATTATTCCTAAAATAAGTTAAATTAGCTGAAAAGGGAAATGCTAGAAGGAAATAACTTAGATGTAAAATAGAGGATGGTTGGACTGCAGTTAAGAGGAAGAAGTCTAAGCCTTTGGTCCCCCCTCTAGATATGAAACTTCGGTCTTGTAAAAAACAATATTAATTGTTTGTCTAGCTCTTGTCTGCTATTTTCAGTTTCTTGGTTATCTGGTCTTGTTTACGCAGGTTCCAGGGTTTTTTATATTCTGGTTGTGCTTAAGGTTTATCTCTCTTCTGATGTATAGGGTTTTGGGAACCCTTCAAAACCTATTTTTACCATAAATCTAAAACTTAGATGTAAAATAAGAATATCAGACTGTAATTATAACTATGAAATTGACTGTGTGATTATGTATTAACATTATGAATCAATAACATTATTTCTCTTGGATTTAGGATAAGGTCATTGGAATTAAACATGGGTATCTTAAACTATTATCCTTAGGGTGCATTAGTGTCCTATTAATATTTGTTCTTTGTGCCCTATATGATAGTTTTAGTTGATGTGTATGTTGTTTTTGATTGTGTGGGATCTTTTGATCCATTTCAAAAAGCATTGTGTATGTTATTTTTAACTTGTAACCCTAGCTTAATAGACTACAAATGATAAATGAAATGAAATAAAGGATTTATTAGTTGAATTTGTATGAGACCTTATCATCATATGTGTTAAACACTATCTACATACCAATACTCCAAAGAGGGATCAAACTCCATGTAGTTATCACATGATGTAGTGGTGTGTGTGAAATACTAATACAAAATGCTGAATTTTGGTGTAATCTTAATGTAATTAAATAATTCAATGATGACCTATGACCTTAGATGTATCTCTAAAATTCGAACATGTCTACTAAGGTTGTATATAATTTTTATTTAGGAAAATCGGTGATTTTTGCTTAATGTGTAATTAGAATTTCTAGTGTCTTTCAATCATATGAGATTCTTATGAAATATGTCTTTAAAAAGTGGCTTTATAGTGATCGATTAGGAATTCATGTATATAAGGATTAATAAATCTAAATATGACTTGTTACATGATTTAAAATTTGAGAAAATAACCATTATTTGGTGAAAGGACATCGTTGCAATAATTGGATGGTATTATGGAGTGAGATAGTCTAAATAGGATTGTCTTGTTTGAAGAGTAAAGACAACTAAAATGGAAGTGTATATCAGTCTAAAAGTGATTTTAGGTTGTTTGAAATGTGGAATAAGAACATAAAGATCATAATTTTCTCAAGAGGTAATGGTCATCCACATAAAAGATGAATAAAGGGAAATCAAGGACCTTGGAACCAAGAATGAGCTAAGTGTGTATAATGAGTGGTCACAAGTACATTTTTCTTGGATTTAAATATAAATTTATCTATCTAAAATATAAAAATTAAATTATTTCTTAAGTGAGTATGAAATATAAAATCAATAGTTTAATAATTTTATTAAAAATGATTACAAATAAAATGGGGTAGTTTTAGAATCCTTTTTCACAAGAAAACTATTGGTGCTTTTCTATATCATTAAAGTCAGTTTGGGTTGTAGATAAATTAAATATCTAAAAAAATAATTATAAAATCCAAGCATTAAAAAATGTTTGGAATGGCCGAAATTTATCAATTTAATATATAAATAATTATATTATTGATAATCATAATAAAAGTTTACTACTTTTCAAATCATTTTTGATAGAGAAATTTGCTAATGCACTTTTGGCTTGTCAAAACCAATTCAATATGATAGGTTAATTTTATAATTTATATTGTATAAAAAAATATAAAATGGAAATAATATTTTTCATCTTATAAAAATCATATAAATGATCATAATATTTGTTTTTGTATGAAAATTAATTTAACAGTGGTTTCTTACCCAATTTATCACTTGAAATTAGAGTAATTTTAAAACATTGTTTTATTCTACAACATTTTTATGTGTCTAGTCATATATAAAATATTTAATTGAATTATTTATGAATTAATGAAACTAAAATTAAATAAAAATCATAAAATTAATCTTTACATATTTTCAAATAATAATTAGGCATTGTTTCCTTTATTTTTTCTATCCTACTATATATGTACAAAAACACTTTATCATGAGAATTATTGTGTTCAGTCAGACTAAAAACTAGTTTGTGATTTTTATTATCCTAGTAAATACCTTAAAATACCCATTTCAAATTAAAAAACTTAAACTAAACTCATTTAATTATTGGTTTAGTTACTTCTAATTATATATAAAGAAGCTATCAGTTAGTAGTAGAGTAGGGTATGATTTTGTTATCAAACATGTTCCTAGACTTGAATAATCTAAAAAACCTTATTTTACATATAATGGTGTCTTACATAAACCCTTATTATCACCTAAACATGTGTGGGTGATCTAGTGGCTATAGTGTTGTGAAAAAGGGTAAATGTAAAGGTGAAAGTTTTGAGACTGAGTTATGAAGGATAATTATCTTCACAATAGAAATAACACTCATTTTGGTAATGAATGAACTACATCTATCCCTAATTATGCATATGAATGATGTCATATAAGATATTTAGGTAGCTTTTAAGTGAGCAAAAGCACTAGTAACTAAATTTTATGGTGATTTTCCCTAGCCCAATCACTAGTTACTAAACTTAGGGTGTATTTCCTTGTGTGTTAAGTGTACTTTCCTATTTTCTAATATTTTAGAATGTAAGGATGAATAAATATGTGGTTATTTTTTTTATAGAAGTGGTAACCCAAATTTTTTCTCTATTTGAGTGAGCTTATAACTAACATAATTATCTCATTAAGTCTTGATCATTAACTAAGACACTCTTTAGAGTCGAGGCTACTCCAATCAGTGTGAGGTTGTTCATTGTTGAATATTTTTAAATTATTAATGACAAAGTATTATAGGTTATTTAAAAATTTATAATTTCACTCTTATGTATTCTTATTACATAATGATTTTGTGTTAATCACAATGGCCTTAGAATTTTTAAGTGTCTTATGCTTATGTTGGATAATAGTAAGGTGTATGTTTTTTGTTTTCTTATTTAGAGCTTATATAATATAATTTTTTTTTAAACATTTATTAATTGCTTTCTTGTATTAGTTATCTAATTATTTCATGGTGACATCTCTTGGAGGAGATAGTCACTCATTCAAGCGGAAAATTATATTTGACCCTAATTTTGAGGAATAGATATGTAGGCTACCCTAGTTGAGTGGAACATCGAGTCCTAGGTCTTAAGCTAGGTTAAGGTTTCCTCATCATTAATCATCATGATAGGTTAAAAAACTTATTAAAGGACTTATAGAATAATAATTAGATAAAATAATAATGATTTATTTATGTTCTGATTAATGTTATCCCTTCTATTATGATTAGTATAAAATGACATTTTCCCCCTTGAGATGAATACAATAACGTAAACTTATTTTGTTACATTCTCCCTAAGAGAAAATCTTGTTTAGTAATATAGTAAATATATTTCATTTAAAATATATAGGGTGATAACCATATCAAATATACATAGAAAAATATGTCTAATATTGTTTTACTTGCATATGATTGATCTTATAATAATGAGAGTTTATCTTATTACATTTAAAGTAACAAAAACAAATTATAAGAAAAAGTGACTCTTTTTTTGGATATCTTAATTATACCTAGAAGTTATCATTAATAAAAGGATTATATGAATGTGGTAAATTACACCTTCATGTGGTGTGATTATGTCTGGAACCACTTTTGAGCTTAATTCTTTCCTAAATATGTTTGTATGTAATGTTTATGGAAAGTGTTGTTGTGGGTTAAATAAATAAAAAAATGAATTAATCACTTTATTAATTTTATTATGTCACTCTTAATATTTTTAAATTAGTTGTTTAGTAACAACAATGAATACTAATTTAGAATGCAAAATGATTAATTTAAAAAAATCATGTTTTATTTGCATTTTTGGGGAAAATATTTTGGGCATGACATATAGGGTTACAAATCCTATGACTAATATATGAAAGATGAATCTAAATAGATATTAAATAAAATAAATGATATTTCAATATAGAAATAAATATGTTCACCATGAATATATTAAGGATATTTCGTGCAAGTAACTAATAAAAAATAAAGGTAACCTAGATCCAAGATAATTAAAAATACAAAACTAAATAAAATATAAGTGGTGAAATGGTCAACCATTAGGTAATCTATGTAGACAATGGTGATCAATGGAAAGCCTAAGAATCCTATATTTATACTATTTTATTTGATATAAGGAGAAACATAGGAAAGGAAAAAAATTCATCTAATATTATAATAAATAAAACATGTATATCTACTATGTTAATAAATGAAATATAATAAGGATAGAGATAATTATTTTTGGGATGACTCATTAGTTCATGAATATCAACCTTAGATAAAATATAACTTTAAAAGTGATGTTTTAATATGAATACATAAAATATAAATAATAATACTTACATGATTATTGATGATGAGGATACCTTAACCTAGCATGTGTGTCTGTTATAACATGTCCCACTCTTTAGAGTCCCAAATTAAGCATGTTATCACTTAGAAGTGCACCCTACTAAGAATGTGTGTCTATTATCACTACTATTGATACAATGAAAACTCTCCAAAGTGTGGGTGACCTTATATTTGAGAGAATATATATATTAATGTTTTGTTACATTTATTACACTCACTCACAACTCTCTAAAATCTCTCAGATAGTGCTTTCTTGACTAGGAAAAGGGTAAAGGGATTAATACTAAAGCTAAAAATGGAAATGAAAAATATAAATTAAGGTGATGCACCAATGTTAAGGTTAATTATGACTATATTGGACACAATTTTAAATATAAATAAAATTTAAAAATTCACTTAATTCTCATACAAACACTCTTGAATCAATATTTCACATAGAGGTCTTGACTCACACTCACACTAGCTTAGAAGGAATGAACTGTGGTTGAATTCACTTCAAGATTAGGTAGACATTAGACTTAGACATTCGGTATGACATATAGTATTTATTATTTTCTTAATAAATGTGATATATTCATACATAAACATAGGAAAAACAATCATTCACAAATATGCATCAATGAAAACTAAGTGCACACTTCATGAATAACCTAAAAATGGAGGAAAAACTTAGATCTTTATTGCTTCAAATGTGAGGTAGTAAAATTTTTGGAAGAATTTAAATAATAAAAATTTAATGTACATATATATATATATATATATATATATATATATATATATATATATATATATATATATATATATATCCTTATGATTCCCTACTAGTCCTAGTTCCCTCTTGCTTCAACTAGACTACCAACTTAACCTTGAACTGAAACTTCAAACCTTCAAGCATACTTCCTAAATTCCAATGTAGCATTTTAAGAGTATAAAAATTATTTAAATTTTAATATGGAATTATAACTATGGAGATAATATTTTTTAATTTTTTTAAAATTTAAAGGTCTCTTCATGCTTTGAAAGTCTTGAGTCTTAAAGAGATTATCAATTAACTCCTCTAGAACTTGCAACTTATATTGAACTCATTTTGATCTTTAGTTAAATATTTTTTATATTTCGTGAATATTTAAGTTTTAATTAATATACCTTTATTTTTATCTTAGATTTTTAATTTATCTTATTGACTTGCAACTTGGATTTTAACTTCACTTATATTGACTTGTAGCTTGTATACATCTTGACTTTCTAAATTTATCCCAAAGAGGGGTGAAGTAGGAAAGAGATTTCATGTTTACCTTATAAAGGTTACCTTGAGAAAAAATATGGCCTCAAATATTAACTAATAATTTAAGTCAATGTATCCACTTTTTCATGTTATAAACTCCACTTTTCTAGGGCTAACTGAAGACTCATGTTGTTGACTTAACCTTTTCTAAATTTAGCCAAAAGGGAGATGACCTATATTTTTAAATTTTATATATATTAATTAAATTAAAAAACTTTTAAACATAAAAATATACTTCCATGTCAAATTTCATGAGATTTCATTTAATAAAACTCAAAATGTGCATTTTTTAGTGTTGACTAGTTTGAAAATTTTCATTTCTAAATGCCTCTAGGTCTAAATTTTGCTATTTTATTGAGTTTTATGAGCCATAAATACCTAATTATTTTTTAATTATTACAAATAATAATCTCTCTCATCATTTCAACCATTTTACTTAATCAACCAATCTCTTACACCTCTAAAAAATGTCTTTTCTAAATATCTCTCTTACTTGCTTAAAACCTTGATACCTTCACCTTTACCTTTATTAATTTTTTGACTTAAAATTTAAATTTATAAAAATTTAATGAAGGTAATTTATGTAAAATAATATCTCACAAAACTTTTATTTTGTAACAAAGAACTCAAAAATTGTAATTATATCTCTTAAAACTGAACAATTGGGGTTTAAGAAGGGTTTTAGAACACCTGTTCTTCTTAACGATTGTTCATAAATTTAATTCAATTTAACATAAAAATAATTTATTTAATATTGAGTTTATATGGGACCAAAAATGACCATAATACATTTTTAATCAACTCTTATTCACCTTCATGTACTGAGCATTTAAAAATTGCCTTCACTAGCTTGTAAGTAGTAGCTAGTTAGAGGAATAAAAGAAACCTCTATCAAATTTTTCACTTGTGAGTTGTTAATGAGCATGGTTTTGGAATTATTAATATTTTATTATGTTATTTTATACCTTTTTTAATCTTAAATCCATGAATTTAGTCCTCTTTAAAACCTACACATAAGTAACTTTGATCAATGGTGGTAAAATTATCAAAGGGACACATCCTCTACATGACTCCTCCCCTTAGGATTAAATAACATTTGAGTAATAATATACCTAAAATAATAATAAAATTTAAAATCTAACTCCTCATTTTATTTATAAATATTATAAACTTGAGTATAGGCATTAGAATATTAGTATTTTATGTTTTTGGGATCTATAAATATGACCCCTATATACACGGATCTAAATCCATAAATAACTATACAATATAATAAAAATATTGGAAAAGATAGTATAGTTAAAAATTATACCAATTTAATCTAGTGGATATAATTATAAATATAGAGATAAGACTCAGAATTGTATCATCCAAATTGATACAATACAAGGAAAGATAGTCATGAAACAAGCTACATCAAGCTAGTCGATATAATAATAATATATCCAGTGGCTATAAGAACCAGAAAAAAATTATATAGAGATATAATATGTAGATATAATCAAAGGATTACATACTAATATTAATGAGGGTATGACACTATAGTATGTAAACATATCTCAAAAATTACCATGAGATGATCTGACCATTTTCATAATACACTCTTTAAGATGTGCAATAAGGGAGATTGATATGCCAAAAATGTCATTAAAGATACACTATTATTAAAATGATATATACCAAAAATATTAGGCATATGAATATGCCCCATCTAAATCTTATGATGTGTCATAATATTTTAATACAAGATGGTGATTTTGGAAATATATATTGTAACACAGAATAACATTGTAGGAAATTACTAATAATTCTAAAAGGACTGCTCAAGATTCTACCAAATGGGCTCCCCCCTTTGTTAGTTAATTGAAGCTTAATTTTTATGGGGCTTCCAAATGCAAAATGAGCTGAGAAAGTAGGGGGAGTGTTGAGATCAGATAAGGGAGAGCTTGTTACAGCCTATGCTAGTGGGTTGGAAGAAAACTCTAGTAACAATGCAAAAGTTAGGGCCCTCCTTTGGGGAATAAAGTTGGCCATTTCCATTCGAATAAAAAAGTAGAGGGTTATTATAAACTTATAATTGATGTATTCATAAATATAGTTAGATTGGGATGGAGGTTTGAGGACATAATTCAAGACATAAAGCATATCCTTCTTGGTTTTGAAGAGTTTGAAGTCAAGCATATCTATAGAGAGGAAAATTGGGTGGCGGATGTAATGGAAAAATTGGGATTAATTCTCTTTCCTCTAAGTTTTTGGAGAAATATAAATAGTCTTCCCACTAATGTTATATATATCATTCTTTTGCAAGCCTAACCTTTCTTGACTTAATGGCCTACATCAACTATTATGGATTAGAGCACATCTTATTTTATATTATTTTTGGTAGCCCCATGTTGGACATTAGCCACATTAATGGTATGAAATGTGAATTATTTAAAATTAGGAATATGATGTATGATCTCACTTTGAGATATGAGTATTTCCACTTCAATGAAAATCAATATCACATGAGGCATATTCATTTCTCAATGGTGTTATCTCACATGGGAAATCCTTGCAAGCTTCCCTACATATACAATCATTAATTGATTAGCTTGTATAATATGAATAAATTGATTTGGGATTAAAGTGGTCTTAAAGGATTATTACCTAATGATAGCCATTCCATTGCTTCTAAACTATTGAACACTATTTTATTTAATCCTTGGTGGCTGATTTTGATTTTGGTCTTGATCGAGTCTATTAGCAATTTTAAAAAGCTTTCATTCATGTGAGGAGACAAGGTCAGAATGGAGCCTTTATCCTATGATGAGACCAAATTAGATGTCATGCTTTGGAGTATCTTTTACAAATGAGGAATTTATCCTTTCTTAGAATTTATTAATGGTTATGATGAGAATCTCTCAACTCAGTTTACCTTGAGATGGGATGTGGACCATAAAGTTCAAGTTGGTGGTATTCAATTTGAAATAAGCAAAGAATCTATTGTGAAGGTCATGGGTATGTGTTGTGAGGGTATAAGATTAAAGAGACTTGATAAAGACCAAGAGTTAGAGGGGATGAAAATATTCTTCAGAGAAGGTGAGTCTCTAGTGAAACTATAGGGAGGTTTTGATAGGGAAAGTTTGATTTACTATGATTAAGTATTTCACCCTTGAGGGTCATTTTAAGTATTTTTAACATTACCATTTTTCTCTTATAAATAACTTTCACCATAAGGTGCTTGTAAAATTTACTTTCTTCCTTTTGTCATCCCTAGAGACCTCTATCAAATATATTAAAAATTCTACTGATAGTAACCTAGCGGCCCTTGCCATTCCACTCCACCAAGGTCTTATTTTTAGGTTTTATAACTTTCACATGGCATTATGTTCATCTAAACATTCAAAGTATCTTGTGATTTAAGATACCCATGAAAGTGACTCATATGACCATATCCCCCTGAGAGTTAGATTTGGTTCTCTAGGTTCTCATGGTTCCCTTCCCAAGTCTAAAGGCATTGTCACCTCTTCTTTGAACTCCTCCCTTAAGAAATATTATTTTTCCCCTCTCCTACTAGGAATTTTTTGTCCATATTAAAAATTTGAAAAACTTAGACCCCTTGATCCTTCTCCATATTTATTTGTATAAGGGTTGTGTGAGCTAAAGACCAATCCTCTTATTTTTGGAAATAAGAAGAGGAAAGTTCTCCCTCAGGATGTTTTTATGAAGGAAAAATTGGATAAGAGAAAGACTAAAAAATTGGTGGGTGAAGAAATTTTAAATTTGAATATGGATAAAGAGAACTTAGAGGCCCAGGTATAAAGGGATGTGGATGTAGATGAAGCATCTAGAATTAAACCTTAGAGTTTCATGGATAGAAAGATGAATATCAAGAGGTCCAGTAGACTGATAGGGGGGAAAACCCCTCTGGTGAAAATTGTTGATTATTTTGGATCTGGGGGAGGAAGTGGGTATTTTAAAATTCAAGCCTAATTTAGACCAGTAGATTGACAAGGAAGGGACCAATCATTTTGAGGAGCTGAATAGCTCCATATATGACTAGATTAAGGAGGATTTTAAGGACACTTGTGATGATATTAGTCATATTAAAATGGAGTTAGAGGAAGTAAAAAATGGTTTATGCTCACTCTAGAACAAAATGAAAGTGTTGACAACCATCTAATTGAAGGTTATTCATCGAGATGATTCATCTCTAATGACTCTACAAGAGGCCCCAAATGAAGATAAGGATGTTGAAGGAAAAATTGCTAAGGAGGAGCTTCTCAGTTTCATTAAAGATGACTAGAAAGACTTGATTAAAAAGTAGTGTTTCTACCATGGTTGTCTTCTAGTCTATTTCTAGTTTACTATTTGGATATCATCTATTTGTTATGTGTCTATTGTTATTGGCCTTTAGCCTATCTTGATACCCCTTGGGCTTTTGTACATGAGTTATACACCCTTTTTGTAAACTTATCTTATTGAAAACATTTTAAGAAATTATGAAAGAACCAAAAATAAGAATGAAAGTAAATAAATAAATAAAAATTCATAATTTAACTTACCTTTATAATTATATAAATGATTTTGAATGTGTTGTAGCTAATGGAAGGTTCCAATCTAGAAACTTGGCAAGAAGGCTTGACAAATAATTTAATTTCTAAAAAACATTTTATTACCATCATTAAATTTTTAATTCATGGATCCTAATGATTATTTTATTAAATAAAAGGGAGCTACAATATCTAATATATCATAAAATATGTAATGTAGAGGGAAAAAATATAAAAGTTTTGAAAATTTCAAATCCATTTCACAAGAATGTGATGAACTATCATTTCACTAAATCTAGACATATTTCAATTCAGATTAAAACCTAAAACCATTAATATTAGATTATTATAGTATCAATTATTTCAAATATTGGAATGTGGTTTCACTATTGTCAGATTCCAATTTAGAATTTATTGGAATTAAATATCATATTTTAAGGATTCCTATTTAAAGGTTTTTGGAATTTAATATTAAATAACTAGATTTTAGAATGTAATATGTATAATTAATTAATTAATTTTTTAATATGTTGAATTAATTAAATGTATTACTATATTGTGTATAATGGGCATGTTCCTATTCTACACTAGATAAAATTATTAGCTTCTTATTCTTATAGTCTTGTGTAAAATAGGTACGTACCCATTCTACATAAGATTAGACTATGGAAAACTTTCTTAATAAGTTTATGATTTTAGTGCAATAGTCTAAATTTAAATTGGTTATAGATAATTTAGAACTTTCTTGTCATGATGTTATTCTAGATGAGGTTGTGGATATTTATTAACTCATTATTTCTCAACTCTCTATTTTATAAATCTAATTTGGTGTTCTAGAATTGGTTAGCTTGGGTTCATTTTCCTTCAGCCCCCTTGGTTCTCCTTTCTATCTTAGTGAGATCCTTTGGTAATTTTGGCTCCCTTTGTGGATTTTAGCCATTTTTATTTCCCAAATACCTAATGTGCCCATAAAATGGCTCATTACATCCAAGTAATATCCTCATTTTTCCTTGAAAAGTCTTATTTTTTAGTGGATTTAAATGTGCCTAGTGGAGCTCATTGTTAATTCAAATTATAAAATGAGTTATTTACCTTAATTATTTAATGAAAGTCAATGTTATATGTTTAACCACTATGTTATAACATTTACATGGTAAAAACACAATTTTTTATATAAATAGGTCATAATTACATATTATAGTCAAGGAACATGTTTTTGGTAGGAAAAATCTACTAAAGACAAGACCAACATAGGTCTAGAGATCACTAGACTAGCTCTAAAGACCTCTAGTTAGATTTACAATAACACCTAAAGGATAGTACATTTATATAAGAATGTGCATGCATGTTTTGAATTAGTCTAGTACATCTTTAGAAATAGTTTTGAAACCTATATATAGGCTTTTTGATAATAGTATATCTATTTATGGAATTTTTATTATAAGCAGCTACAAATATTATGTTTTTATTTGCGTACCAAAATGAATATCAAAGGGTTATAACTATAGAGTAAGTTATAATTAGAAGTAGATAAATAATCATGTATGAAAATGAATCCAATGTTTTCCACCAATTTTCCTTATAAAGTGGAAAGAATTTTGTTATGATGTTGTTTAGGAATAAGTAATATCTTAATTAGGATTTCATATTGTTAAGTTGTCTTTCTATCTCGAGTTAATTATTGGAAAATGTTGTGAAATATAAAAAATATCCATTACTAATGGAGAGAGTAGAGGATAGTAAGATAATAGATAATATTAAGTTTTTTATTATCATTTATAATATTATAATCAGCTTAACATTAGTAATGAGAAGTTAATTTCATGATTTTTTTTCAAATCTAAGTGTTTTAAAATCTTAGTCTGAAGAAGTGAATGGGACAAATCAACTAAATAAGAATAATATATTTGGTATTTATATGTTTATTATATATTATTATGTATCTTAGGTTTTTTTATCTACTTTTCACCCAAATTCTTTTCTTATATGTTTCACCTATAGGATTATGTTTTAATGTGTGTGTTTAGGAAAGACTAATATCAAAATTATAAATTCCAAATGTTTATTTTTCCTTTAAATCATTTCCATTTCAATTAAAATATATCAATTGTGTTTTTACATTTCATATAATTTTCATTTTAGATAATAGATTAAAGGTGTGTTTAATTTAATGCAATTTTAATTCTAGCAACTAGTTTAGAAGTGTGTTTTTCTTCCAAAGAAATTTCAATCCAAAAAGAGTGTTTTATTTCATAAGTAATGGAATATATTTTAATTTCAGAGAGTATATTATAACTTTAGATTAAATTATCTACAAACCACCCCCAAATTAATATTGTTTTTTTATTGATGTTATAGATTTTACAAGTCCCTGGCCCTTATAGCATATGATCTAAAAAAACATAATAAGCTTAGCTTAATGATATTACCATTAAGGTATAAATCCACTAGGTTGATAATAATTTCCATTTACTAAAAGTAAAAAATACTTTAGCTTAAGAACCAAATAAATCAAACTAAATATCCATGATTACTTTGTTCATCCTTCAAAGATCTCCTAGATAGAGAGCTAGGGATTTGACATTCTTTTTTCCTACTTTTTACCAACTTCCATTCATCATCATCACCCAATTTGATTGAATTAAAACTTAAAATTCTATTACTTTCCTTATGTTTTCTCTAATAATTTCCCTCTTATTAACATTATTATTATTATAACCAATAGACTCAAAATTTTGAGTTGTTCTCACCAATGGTATTACCTTAACCATATGTTTTCCCTTAAACCTCTCTAAAGCCTCTTTTTTAGATGATTTGAAACATCCACCAAAACTTCTTTTTTCTTCTCATTAGCCTCTTTTACCGAAGAAGATTCATACTGGTACTTAAATTTTTGGTAGGAATCAAAGAGGTACCCAACCTAAAAATAGTTCCAACATCTGAAGGGGATTCTTTCAAAATATAAGGTTTGAAACTAGATTCTATTTTGCACTTTCAACTCAATACTTTTAGGTAGATCCTAAGAAATGTCTAAACACACCAAAATTCTAGAAAAATTAGTCTGAAGAAGATTCAATGAAGATTAATCAATTTTCAACATCTCACCTAGCACAAATCTAATAATTAAAATACCTATTTTAGACTAGAACTAAAGAAAAATATATAGTAATCTCACCCATATAGGATGCAATAAAATATTTTCTATCAAGGGGTTAAAATTAGGGGTCTAGGATTTCATGAGTAGAATGTGGTTTTCATATCTCCATGTTTTAGCCTAAATTTTTTTATTTTGATCAGTTAAATAATTGAAAGTAATAATAAAAAAAACCTTTGGCACATAGAAAAAATTCCATATTATCTTCCATCATAGATCTCCATGAATCTATTAGCCATTGGTGTAGGGAGGAAAGGGATGGCCAGAACCTATTGTTGGTGTTCTAGATTGCACTATAGTTGAGTAAAAGATTGTTCAAGTCTTTTACTCAAATCTACTCCAACATAGGATTGATACTAGGTTGTGGGTATCCTAATAATGGATTAGACCTCTAGAGAAGATTGGCTTCCTTCTAGATTTATCACCTAAACTAAACCTAAAATAGCACTTGCTTGGAAAAGGGAGAGATATTTTGAGAATAACTTAAGAAATCATATTAAAAAGGGGTGATTCACCAATTATTTGATCACTCAAACTTTCACAAGACACACTATGAGACACATTCAAGATCAAAAAATATAAATCTCACATAAATATTTCAGAATAAGGCATTAAACAATTATCAAATTATCATGAGAGGGAAAATATCCACTTTTAAGCTAGATAACAAACTATAAATTGCACTTATAATGACCTATGATAATTACTAAGCACTTATTGAAGGTGATAAAAACTCATACATAGACAAGGAACATACATTCACTTAGCCATAGTACATGAATTCATGGAACACACTTCAATCTAGCTTTGAAAAACGATATAATTTAGTCTTTATTGCATTAAAAGGTGTTATAGTACAAATTTTAGTAGAGTCTATTTATACCATAAATAGGGATGTGATTTAAGGTTAATAAGCCTATATTTATATAAAAGAGGAGAGAGAGAATGGAGTAGATAGAAAACATTGAATGAGGTCTAACTACTCTTGATGTATTAGTTTTCTCAAAGATGTTGACTCATGACCTTATTAACCATGAATTTTTTTTTAAAAGAATTAAATGCCCATTTCCCTTATCCAACCTCCAAGTCTCCTTATTATAATTCTATTCCATTATCTATCTAATATGATGATGAGGAATATGTCTTGGAATTGGCATAATTATGCCACTTCTTCTTTAGGTGGCCATCAATATTTGTTTATTGAAAATGTGACCCTGATGATAGGTGAGGTGCCTCTCCATGATCACATTTACATTTTCATTTGATTCAATATCAAACACAAGTCCATTATAGGTGAAAACCAATCCAATTTTTTTTTTTGACATCATCATAATATCCACAAAAATATGTAGACTACTTATCCTTATTGCATAATCATTGGTCTATATTCATCCTCTATATTAGGCCCAAAATACCTATTTTACTTATATAGAGATCTACTGGTAATGTTTGGTCTCTAAAATGTGACCCTGGTTCAACCCTAGGTTACCTTCAAGCTTGGATCCTTAACATTTACTTCACCTAGGCCCAAAATAATTTATTTGACTTTTATAAAAGCTATCCTAAGCTTGATTTCATTTATTGGCTATCAATTGCCAACTCAAACAATTTACATTATGCCCAACTATATTTATGCTTATTTGTCCCAAAGATACACTAACTTATTGACTCTTCTCACACCATTAGATTTGGATGCATGAATGCACATGAGTCCTCAATTTTATACTAGGACCCACTCACTTTTGACACTTATCCTCTTTATATTCATCATCAATATCCTTTGACCCTTTTAAATTATTTCACTCCATTGATCTTGATGCATAATAAAATGCACTCCATTGATATTTTGGGGACCAACTAACATTGTCGGGATACCTCTCTCTATTGGATCAAGGTTTACTATTGAATGTGATCGATTGATCTTGGAATTATTTGAAACCCTAATGGCTAATTTATGGTGCTTAAATTTTGTGTTCACATGAATACCTCTTGACATCCCCATGGATGTATTTATCATCATATAGACTATCAAATTTAAGTATCAATGGATTTTTTATCAAGCCTTAATTTGACTCTCATGCAAACATCTCCCATTATTTGACCTACTTTGAATATTTCTATCTTGAAGCACAAAAATCATGGAGGGACCAAATTTGTTAGAGATGTTCCTGACACCAAAAACATTGTGCTCACTTGATCTCCTAGCTTCAGGAGATTTCTAATTGGAGATAAAAAAATATTCAAATAAGTTGGTCTATGTATCTTCACATGACGTCCTGGCAATGGTCTGGTTCCTAAAATTTTCATAATCCATCTTTTTCTCAATCTTTCAAGGATCTGATGATATTTTAAGGCTTGTGCAATCTGGTTCATGTTCTTAGACACCATGAAAACTTCTTGGAACTTTCACCTATAACTATAGATCTATCCCTTAAAGATTAATTAGATTACACTTTAAGGTTTCTTAAAGTGTTTCAAAGTATACATGATCTCCACTTGAGGTCTATCTAATCCTTGTGACATTGAGTCACTCTTCAACTAGGATCTTACTCCTTCTACTAGACTCTTCGATAAGGTACATTTTTGGTATGTATACCAAAATTGGTCAACATCTTTGGTGACTTGGTTGGGCATCATGTTTTCTATGCTCAAGAACTCAAACTGAATACATGAATCTTGGATTATTTACATGATACATGGCCCATTTACATGACTTCAAGACAAGCTTTTGATGTGAAAAATAGAGAATTCCAATAGACATGGAACAAAACAAGCTTGAAAGGGAAACTAACCTAATAAAACAAAGGAAACTAATCCATTTAACAAATATGTAATAGATCACATACTTGGGATAGGACAAAAATAAATAAATGTGTTAATAAAACACTTAAATTAAAAACTAAAATAACTATGTACAGGGGACGTAGCTTCCTTAATAACAGTGCTTTAGATGTATCCCATTGATGGGATAGTAATATCTTTACCATTAATCCTCATGAGTTGGAAATCATTATGGGATTTACAACTAGATATTATATATGGACCACTCTAGAGAGAATCAATTTTTTTGTTTTTTCTTAGCTTTGCTTTATCCTCAAACCACATGAGGACCAAATCTCCTTCTTAGAAACCTCTTGAAGAAGCTCCTTTGTCAAATGATCTCTTTGTCATTACTTGATGGGATTCCATGTCCAACATGGACTAATGTCTTATCTCTTCTAGCTCTATGAGATTAGAATATCTTATTTCCATTGGCTCATTATCCAAAATCTCAAATTGATGCATTAATTCCAAAGAAGGGAATTCAAGAGAAATATACACTCTTGCTTCCTTACCATATACTAGCTTATATGGAGAATTGGATATGGATGTTTTATAGGTGATCTTATCAATCCATATATATGATTTCAATTTGATATGCCATGATCTTTGATTGTCTTCAATAGTCCTCCTAATGATCTTCAACAAATTCTTGTTAGTGGACTTAACAAGGCCATTACCTTATGGATAATAGTTTGATGAAGTATTGAGAAAAACACTATGTTAAACTTCACATTGGTTGATCTTAGACCCTATAAAATCCATAACATTATCATAATTTATAGTTGAAGGGACCCCAAATCTAGTAAGCAAACCTTCATAGAAGTCCAAACCATTAGTTTCATTGTCTTATTTTAATGTTACTACCTATGTTTGTCTAGTAAAATAATCTATGGTAGTTAGGATCCACTTGTGTCCTAAGATTTAAGGGGGATTAATAAGACCAATAAATTATAATCCCCATTAGACAAATGGTTGATTCACTAAAATTGGTTGGAGAGGTAAGGTTTCAAGCTTTACCTTTCCAACAAACATATCACACTATCTTCATTTCCCATGCATAACAATCACCAAATAAACATAACCAATAATAACCACCTCTCATTATCTAGTGGGTTGTGATCCTTGATAAATAATTTCCTCCACCATGTCTATCATGAAACTACTCCATCAACTTCTATGTTTGACTTCGTTTTATACACCTTAAATATATTCCATTAAAATCCTTTTTGAACAACACACTATCAACAAGAAGAAAAGGAATTGATGGAAATATAAAATATCTCCTCTTTGAAGGGGTCAAATGAGATGGATAAACACCATATTTTAACTATCTTACCATATCTTGGAACCAACTTGAAGATGAAGTGTGATTAATTACAACTTCTTCATTATTTGACACCATAAACATCCCATTAGTCTCCTACAAGTCTTGGAATATATGTTCACAAAGTCCTTTGCCTCTTACCCACTTTGTAACCTTGATCTCAACATCATAGTCCATGACCTTGGTTATCCAACCAGATCTTTTGTCATTTCTATGCTTGTTTACGAGGAAATTCTTGACACTTGGATATGTAACCATCAAATGTATCTTATTATTGGATACCAAGCACCAAAACTTTTTAAGAGACATTATGACTAAAAGTACATGCTTTTCAACAAAATAATAACTTGTCTCATATTATTATAAACCTTAACTAAATAAGGTTATTATATATTCTAAAATATCTTTATTCTACTACATGATAATACCTAAAATAATGTCAACGTTATCATAGGTGTATAAGAAGAAATATTTTGTGAAGTCAAGGTTGAGGAGTGTAGGAGCAATGGTTATAACTTTCTTTATCTCTTCAAAATTTCTTACTCCTTTGGGCCAATTGAAACTATGACCCTTCTTTATCATGGTTATGAGTGGCTTAGTTAAAGTATTAAAATTTAAAATAAATCTCCTTATGAAAGTGATCTTACCTAAAAATCTTTGTAAGGCTTTCTTGTGTTTAGGCAAGGAAAGTGCAAGAATTGAGTCTATCCTATTAGGATATATGCTTCTACCATGTTTTGAAACTACATGTCCAATAAGCCTACCTTCATGAATAGAGAAAACACACTTTTTGGGATTTAAATGTACTCTAAATTCCTTGCATATTTCAAAAACTTGTCTAAGGTGAATCATATGCTTATCTGCATCGTTATAGAATATCATTATGTCATCCAAATAAACAAGAATAAAATTGTTAAGGAGACCCTAAAATTCCATGTCCATGATTTTCTAAAAAGTGGATCCAACATTAGATAAACTAAAAGGCATCTTTTTGTATGAAAATGTTCCCCACTTTGTGGTGAAGGATATTTTGAATTGGTCTTCTTCTTTTACCAAAATCTAGTTATATCCACTATAGCTATCCAATATAGAGAACCTTTTTGAACTTGTAACTAGTTTTAGAATCTTTTCCATTGATTACAATGGATAATGGTCTTTAATAGAGGCCTTATTCAAGTCATGTAAGTCAAAACATTGCCTTATTTCACCATTCTTTATCTCTATTGAATAAGGTTTTCCACCTAAGTTGAATGCTTAATTGAAAATATTATAACTAACTCAATGAGATTATGTAGTTCAAATCTTATTAAAGGTTCAAGATTTGGGTTAATAGGACTTTGTATCTATTTTATTGACCTAATATCATCTTATAAATCAATGGTATGTTTATCTAGACTTGGATCAAATCCTTTAAGGTCATTGTACTGACATGTAAAGACATCTACAAAACTTGAACATAACTCAGTAAAAGTTTATTTCTATGAAGATATGCAAACTTTTCCCAAATTTAAACTCTTACCAGTTGTAATCTCTACATTTATGTAGTTTTATTACTTATTTAATAAAAAAAAATTATTTTCTCAATTAATCATCTTTGTTGAATATATTTTCAAGGGTGACCAACCCTTTAGCCAACTTTTTGGCATTAATTGCACAATCTGGTCATCATACTATTTCAAATGTTTATCTAATTCCTTGAGGAGAACATAGATTCCTCTTATAATAATATAACTATCATCTTAAAATACTTTCCAATTTTCATGGTTTTATAGGATAGGAGGTCTCATAATTACCTTAATGTGTGATTGAATATTTTTGTTTTTATGTCATTTGGGATACTAAATTGTGACCCAATAGAAACCATCTTGTTTACATGCTTGTTCTTATTTCTTGATATAGCCTAAATATTGAAAGCTTTAAAGTCTTCAAGTAAGTCTTGTAATCTATTATTATAGGAACTAATTAGTGGGTTCTTGTATATTAATTCCCCTTATTTGGTGAACTACCTATTTACTATCTCTAAAAACTTGTAAGGCACTGACCTTCATCTTTCTTGCCCATTACAAACCATGCACTAATGCTTCATATTCAATAAAATTATTGGAAAAACAAAACTAAAACTTTAGAAAAGATAAATACCTTTTACTAGTTAGATAAATTAACATCATTATATCTCCAGTTCCATGTTTGTTTCTATATCTATCAAAATATAATCACCATAGACCATCACTAGGTTGATCATATTTCTTTAACGTTGAAATTGATGCATAATTTTCATGAAGACAGTAGACAACAAGTCTTTATTATTAAATTAACTTGTATGGATCATGTCCATGAAATTAATATGCCTATTCATCAAGGAAAATATTTGGTACTCCATTTAGAAGTTATTTATATTCCACCTCATTATTTTCTAGTATCTTGTTTAAGATAACATAATTAGTGTGCACCATAATTGTCATATATGGCTCAAAATAAAATATTGAAATAGGTTTAGAATGCATTTTCACATTAGTACCACCCTTGGTCTTGAACCTTAAATAGGTCTAATCAACTAACAAATATCCTCTACTCTTTGAAGCAATGTCTCTTAACAGACACATGGAAAAATAGGGAGGCAAGTCCACTACTATTACATCTTTCTAAATAATAACATTGGTACAAGCATGTAATATCAGTTTTATATATTTTATTATGACTACTATCCTTTTTTTGTGATCCATCTAATTTAAATACTCTTTTGGTATTTGGCTCACATACAAGACCAAGCTTATCTGCAATTTGTTTGGGCATGACAGTGTTACTAGCCCCACTATCTACCATACAATTATGGACTAAGTAGTCACCAACTATCAAATAAAGATAAAAGGGAGGGGATTTTTTTTTAATTAAACTTTGGGTTTATCAACCTTTGTCATGTTATGTACCTATTGATTGGGTTTCTTTATTTTCTGGTCTAAATTAGCTAAAATAGTTCCTGGTTTCTCAAGTGGTTCTTTAGATACCTTAATATCTAAAAGTTCTTGAATAAGCATGTCTTTTTTACCTATAATGGCAAGGGAATCCCATATCTTAATGCTAAAATTTGATTTATTCATTTTTTATATTATTCTAAAATATGATCCACTAACCTTTAGTTGTAACCTTTGAGCCACTAGTTATTCTCTAGTTAGAGGCATTTAGGAAACATTCACTGTCTCTGCATTTTGAATCTTCTATACTATAGGAATAAAAAATTGATAATTTAAACTCTTGGAAATAAAATTAGTAATAATATAAGTATTTCTCACATCTTTAGCTTCCTTAAATTCTCTTATTTTAGTTCTAGTCAGAGCTGTAACTTAACCATTTGTGTTACTAGTCTCACTAACTTAGTTGAATGCAATATGATCATCCAATTGCCAATTAACATTGATGGAATCAGGATGCCCTAGAATTTATTGAGCTTATCCTTGGAATACCATATTCATGTCTTGATACTAACCACCTTGAAGAGAGAACTCTTCTTATGTCATTTATGGAATAGTAATATCTTGTCATATCAAGGCTTTATTTTGAGTGTCATTTGGATTGGAAGGTTTCCTACTTGAATCTTGCATCAAGTTATTTTGAGGAACAACAATTTTTTAATTAGAAGATAAATTTGTATCAAGGGATGCATATGACTTAGTTTGGGTTATGGCTCCTTTATTTTGATAAGGTTGCATATTATCCTTGAAATCTTGATAAGGACATCTTTGGTTATTGAAGGATTGATGAGTGTTCTAGTTTTTCCACTAGTAAGGTCTACCTTGGTACTTTTTTCTCTTAAGTTCAACAATCTCATTTCCAAAAGCTTATAACATGTTTTTCATATAACCAATCTCATTGGCTTGATTAGGAGGGGCTACAACTTGGAATTTCGGAGATGGAATAGGGGCTACATATGAAATCTAGGGAACTTGAGGAGGAGGAACAAGTTGTAATTATGAGAATATGGGAATTATAGGCCTTGAAATAAGATTACTAACTTGTATTATGCTACTTTTTTCTCTTATTTCAATTTCATAGGCATTTGGCAAGGTATTACCACCCATAGACTGTATCATGACACTTATATCATAATTAAGGGCCTTAATATAGATAAAAATACATACTATGGAGATGGTCTAACCAATGTAGGGATCCTAGTCCGTGTCTTTTGGAATTTGAGGTTGAATTTAGACATAAACTCATGGGGGTACCTTTGTATGGTAGTTAGTTGTTCAACCAAAGATAGATGATAAGACTTGTCTTCAAATTGCCTAAGGGTACACCTAAATCATCCCAAATATCAATGGAGTTCAAAATAAGATTCTTATACCATTGCAATGCTTTTCCCTTTAAGGAAGTAGCAAGTAATCTGATAACCACATTATCTTGAGTAATATTATGAACAAAACATAGATTGGAAACATCTTGGATATACTCAATGGTATTATTTTTATCCCATTATCTTGAGAATAAAGGAATAATTTTTAGGGTAGACACAGGATGTCATCATACTAGGCTAAATTTAGGTGACTACTCCTATTGAATGGAACAACCACTTGATTCTTGATAACCATTTAGGAAAAGGGATTTGACTTAAGTGGATAATATATTAGCTTAAAACAATAGAATGATTAGGAGATGAATGCTCATTTTTAGGATAAGGTCTTATACTATTGAATCTTTATCTTTTATAATTAATAGAAGGTAATTTAATATGTTCAAAAGGAGTACCTTTACTTGATGATCTTATTGTAACCTTTCGCATGAAATCATTATTTGGAAGATGCTATGAGCTTTATAAATTAAATAATATTCAACTTTTGATGATGGTAGATCTCTCATATTATTACAATTTCTTCTTCTCAATCTTCAAATTTCAATTATGCCAAAGATGTTGGGTCCCATCGGGAGTGCCAAAACTATTGGTGTTCTAGATTATACCCTAACTAAGCAAAAGATTTTTGAAGTATTTTACTCAAATATAGTCTAACATGGGATTGATCCTAGGCTATGGGTATCTTAATAATGGATTAGACCTCTGAAGATGGCTGAATTCCTTTTGGATCTATCACCTACACTAGAACTTGCTTGAAAAAGGGAGAGAGATTTTGACAATAACTTATGAAAGAATGTAAAAAATGGGTGATGTACCAATGATTTGATCACTAAAACTCACACAAGACACACTATTAGACACATTAAAGATAAAATAATATCAATCTCACATAAATATTTCAAAATAAGGCATTAATCAATTATCAAATTAACATGTGAGGGAAAATATCCACTTTCAAGCTAGACAACAAAGTGTAAATTACACTTATAATGACATATGAGAATTACTACGCACTTATTGAAGGTGATAAAAACTTAGACATAGACAAGTAACATACATTCACTTAACCATAGTATATGAATTCATGGAACACACTTTAATCTAGCTTAGAAAAATGATAGAATTTAGTCTTTATTGTATCAAAAGGTGTTAAAGTAAAAATTTAGGTAGAGTCTAGTCATACCAAAAAGAGGGATGTGATTTAAGGATTAGAAGCCTATATTTATAGAAAAGATAAGGAGAGACAGAGAGAGAGAAGTGAGTAGATAGAAAACATTGAACAAGGTCTAACTGCTCTTGATTGATTAGTATTCTTGAAGATGTTGACTTGTGACCTTATCAACAAGGAACAAATTATGTAAAATAATTAAATTCCCATTGCCCTTATCCAATCACTAGGTCTCATTTTTATAACTCTATGTCATTATCTATCTAATCTACTAATAAGGACCATGTCTTGGAATTGGCAAAATTATGCCACTTCTACCTTAAGTAGCCATCAGTATCTATTTATTGAAAATGTGACCCTGATGATAGGTGAGATGCTTCTCCATGATCATGTTTACATTTGCATTTAATTACATATCAAACATAGGTCCACTATAGGTGAAAACCAATCTAATTATTAGTTTTCACATAGTCATAATATCTATGAAATTCTATATACTACTTGTCCTTGCTTTACAATCATTGGTCTATCTTCATCCTTTATATTAGGACCAAAAAACCTATTTCGCTTATATGGATCTATTGGTAATGCTTGGTCTCTAAAATGTGACCCTGGTTTAACCCTAGGTTTCCTTTGAGATTGACTCCTTAGAATTTTCTTCACTTGGGCCCAAAATAAATTCTTTGACTTTCATCAAAAATGTCTTGAGCTCACTTTTATTTATTGGCTATCAATTACTAGTTTAGACTATTTACATTTTTCCCAACTATCTTTATGTTTATTAGTCCCATAGATATGTTGACTTATTGACTGTTCTCACATTACTAGACCTAGATGTATGAATGTATATAATTTTGTGATCTTCTACTAGGACCCACTAACTTTTAACACTTGTCTTCTTTATATTCATCATCAAGATCCTCTAACACTTTTAACTCATTTTATTCCATCAATCTCTATATAAAATTAAATGCACTCCATTGGTATTTTGGGGACCTATTAACACTATCAAGCTACCTCAATTTGTTGGATCAAGGTGTATGATTGAATGAGAGCCATTGATCTTGGACCTATTTTAAACCCTAATGACTACTTTATGGTGTTTAAATTTGACATTCATGTGAACATCTCTTGATTTCCTCATAGACCTATTTTACATCTTATAGACCATCAAATTTAAGATTCAATGGATTTTTTTCTCAAGATTTAATTTGAATCTCACATGAATGTCTCATATTATTTGACCCACCTTGAGGTTTTATATCTTGAAGCACAAAAATCATGGAGGGACCAAATTTGTTGGAGATGTTCATGAGACCAAAAACATTGTGCCCACTTGATCCATTAGATCTAGAAGCTTTTTAAGTGGAAATAAAAAAATGTTCAAACAAGTTGGTTTATGTATCTTCACATGATGTCCTAGTGATGATATTGTTCCTCAAATTTACATAGTCCATATTTTTCTCAATCTTTCAAGGCTCTAATGATCTTTCAGGGCTTTCACATCTTGGTTTATGTTCCTAGACACCATGAAAACTACATAGACCTTTCACCTGTAACTGTAGACCTAGCTCTTTAAGATTAATGAGATTAAACTTTAAGGTTACTTAAAGTGTTTCAAAATATTTTCAAAAGCTACATGATCTCCACTTGAGGTCTATCTTCTCCTTTTTACATTAGGTCACTCTTTAATCAAGATCCTAGTCCTTCCACTAGACTCTTGGACTAGGTACATTTTTGGTATGTAGACCAAAATTGGTCAACATCTATCAAAATGGTAGACCAAACCCCTATTATAAAACCATTATTCTACTTCCAAAACATCTTTTAGAGCTTGATTTTCAAAATTAACAACAATTAATTTAAATGAGGAAACCCTAGACTAATCATTTATTGATTCTTCAAAAACCTTATCAATCTATTTTACCAATAATTACGATAATGGTTGTTGATTTTATTCCTTTGAGATAGCCATCCCATCTCTTTATTTTTTCATTGCTTGACCAATCCTCTTCTTTAGCTGTGCCCTCTAATTCTCCTCAGTCATCAAAGGATCTACATACTACCCCTTACTAGCCTTTATGTTGGGCTTCAATAATAACTATACTCTTAACCTACTTGTTGTTATTGATAATGGGGAGGGTAAAATATCATTAGAATCCCTAGTCATCACCATCAAAATTCTCAGAAGCTTTGGAGGAATGATTTTTTTAAAAGAATTTCTAAATTAATATTATTATTTATAATCCTATGCATATCATATTATAGACAATATTTGGACATTACTTAGATTAACATAACATATCTCAATTAAATTAAGAGGACACAATGACCCTAATTATTTTTGGCACCATTTATAGTTATTTTACAAGTATTAATAGGTATAATATTTCAAAAAAGGATATCCAATTAAGAAGTACTTCCCATAATTCAATAAATTTATGAATAGATAAAGAGATTGAAATGGAACATATAGTCTTAAAACCCCTCAAAAAACACAAGTATTAGTAGGTCATAATAATAAAGATTATTAGCATACCTTCTATAAAAATAGCATTAGATTTTTAAGGATGAAACATAGTTAGCCTCTCTTGAACTTTGGGAACTTTCCACAAAAGTAGTGCATCTTTCCAAAATAAGTAATCAAGTCTAATAAATATTATAAAATAGAGTATTGAATCTCAATCAAGGAGCCTTCCAAAAAATTTTGATGATTCACTACCTCCCATGATAACTCTTTAAAACATCTATTGGAAATAAATGGAGACAACATATGAAACATAGTAAATACATAAAATAGGGTTAAATTAATTAAATTTGAACCAACAAGGAGAACCTTTACCACCCCTATTGTCCTAGATTTAAAAAAAATACTATAACGAAGAACATATCCCCATTAGTACTACCTAATTTTAAGGGATTTTATAGATAATACCCTGACCAATTTTTATTTGAGTTTAAAGTATTGTTTCAAACTTAGTATTATAAAACTAATAATCACAAATTTAAATTTTTTCCTTCCACACTTAAAGATTCAGCGATAAGGTGCTTTATGGGCTTACAATAAAATTATATTCACACATGGGATGAGATTAAAAATGGGTTCTTGGAAAAATATGAGGATTATTATAGGGTACAAGATATAAAATAATAATTCTCTCATATAAAATAGATGGAAGATGAAAATATGGAATGCTATCTTGATTATTTCCTCTTTGTACTTAGAAGGTGTGGATATGAATTAGATGAAGATAGAAAAAAAAATTCTTGAATGGATTATATGATGATTCTTGATAATCCTTAAACCTAATTGATAAAGGATATATAAATATACAAGGTCTCAATTATATTATTGAACTATGTAAGAACTAATCAAGAACAAGAGCTAATACTAGAATGTTGAAAATGGAAAAAGAAAGAAATGATGTATGAAAACTCATGGAAGAGTTTTCAAATCTTAAAACAAATATATTGGTTCAATTAAACACCAAATTATATTTCCTAAAATATAAATATAATTCCAATAAAGAATCATTATCAATATAGTTCCCACAATGTAGATTAAGAGATGCTCTCTAAGACTACCCAATTTACATAACTAAATAATGTGGTATTTATGATGCAAATGAACATGACATAAATAATTTCATCTTAATTCATGTCCTTAAGAATAAATTGAAACAAATTACCCAACCTATAGATTATCTGAATTACATATCACAAAGATAATGTAATAACTTCTCTTATAATCAAAACCAAAATCACTTTGTTCCCACAGCTCCATCCAATCCATGGATGATGCCATGGGTTAGGCTAACACCTCTACAAACATGGGGACCACCAAATTTATCTCCACATAAATGGACATAACTAAATCCATGGGTATCATATCTAAATCAACAATCATGGATTCCAAAAACAAATTGACAATGGGTACCTCAATGGGAATTCAATAAATAAAGGAGGTTTCCACCTTAATAGGTGTTGTTACCTACTCTTACTAGTAATGCCTAATAAGATGAAAAAGTAAATAAACCTTAATTAACTACACAACTTGTGAAAACCCTTAAAAATATACACATATCTATTGTCTTTGGAATAGAAAAATAAGGAACCATAAGAGTACATTCCATAAACTATGGAATTCTCTAGCTACATTTAGGAATAACATTGATCAGTCCATCTCCTCTAACCATAATAGAAATTACCAATGAGAAAGAAGAACAAAAATTTCCAAATGAACAAACCAAGGAAAAAGAGAATAACTAGGAGAAGTAAAAAGATTAGGAAAACACTCCTCCTACCACTCCTTCACCAATACATTTACTAGAAGGTTCAAAGAACTAACAAATAAAATTGAATCTGACTTAATCCAAGAACTAAAGAAATATTGAACATTTAAATACCACTACTGCAAGTCATAATATAAATCCATGAGCTATATAATAATAAAATTTTTGTGTTAAAAATCTAGGGGTAATAATGATGTATCCAAAAACCATATAATTAGATGGTATGTTTGATGACCTCATAGTAGGGAAGTTGCTTCTACTAAAGTATGGAGACCTTAAAAGTCCAGTCATCATAGTAATAATAGAAAAGAAAGAAATACCTAACATGTTAGTAGACTTAAGATTTGATATCAATTTAATTACATAATAAACATTAAAATCACTCTCCCTAATTGGTGTACAACCAACTACTACAATCATATAAATGTTTGACGATTCAGTTTCCAAACTAGAAGGGGTTATATAATATGTCTCACTTATAACAAAGTTTTTGGAATATCATGTAGACTTTATGATACTATAGAAAAATAATTATAAATTAGGTTATCCATTAATCCTAGGAAGCCTATGGATGACCATAGTTTTAGCTCTTATATATTTTAGTTATGGAGATATGACAATCTTAAATGAATTAAAAGAAAATAAAATATCTTAATATCCACTAGCAAAACCATTTCTAGTATTCTCAAATTGGTTATAGGTAGATGAACCTGATAAAAATTATAATAGTATCTCTTTTTTATCAATGGTAGAAGATAATAATCATGAAAATGAGCTAAAAATAATTAAATGTTTATATGGAGGTAGACAATATAGCTCTATAGATCACCATTATGGCTCTATAGATCACCAGTCTACCACTGGAGATCACCATTCTAGCTCTAGAGATCACCAAGATAGTTCTAAAAATTGCCAAACCATATTTATAAAGTTTTTAAAACATTTTTTATAACACTCATGATGAATTTTTTTATCATACATCTCTCTAATAGAGTATTTTTATCTAGGCACAAAATATTCATGGATCCTTCCTTTAAACTTTTTGTTGCCCATTAACATGTGTAATTTTAGAAGTAAAATTATTCTTCAAATAAATAACCACATTACGCATGTTTAAACCTCATCCTTACCCATTTAAATCATTTATGTGTGAATTAAATGAATTAAATTCAATCTATATAGGAAAAAAATAAATTGCAACACAACTAGGCAAAATATTAAACATAAATCATTGGTTAACTGATGGATAAGAAACCAAGGTTCTTGACATATTAAAAACTCATCATTAATATTTTTCCTAGGAATATAGTGATATGAAATATATCCCTCAAAGTTTATTTACACATCACATATATACTAAAAACATCAAACTAGTTAGATAACCTCAATAAGGATAAATCTAGTATTAAGAGACATGGTCAAAAGTAAAATTGAAAAATTATTGTAGATATGATTAATATATCCAATATTGCATATCCAATGGATTTTAATTATAGTAATAGTAACTAAAAATCATGGAAAATGGAGGATGTGTATATTACATGGAACTTAACAAACCAACTATCAAAAAGTATTTCTCATGGATTTTCATTGATCAATCCTTAGACAATCTAGCTAGGAGAATTTAATTTTCATTTTTATATGGATTTAGTAGATACAACAAAATTAGAATATCTCATGAAAACTAGGATAAAACTAATTTCACATGTCTTTATGGGACATTTTAATATAGAGTTTTACCCTTTGGGTTGTTCAATGTACTAGTGACTTTCTAGAGAGTAGTACTTTATATCTTTATTGATTACTAATGATTGTGTTGAAATATCCATGGATGATTTTATGGTGCATGGAAATTCATTTGACGAAGATTTTAAAAAAATTTAAAAGGTATTAACCAAGTGTGAGCAACATCAATTATCCATAATCTATGAAAAATGTCTGATTATGGTAGATAAAGGAATTGTCTTAGGTCATCATATCTCGGCCGAAGGGATACAAGATGAATCTAAAAAGATTGAAGTCATTTCCTAGTTTCCTACACCTAAAAACCAAACTAATATAAAAAAATTTCTATGTCATGAAAGATATTATATGCACTTTATTGAATATTTGAGTAAAATTATTGCACACCTATGTTTTCCTTGCACACCAAAGCTAGTGAATTTATATGGACTAATAAATTAATTTAGGCTTTTCAAATAATAAAGGAGAAGTTAATTTTTGTTTTAGTCTTGAGAGGACCCAATTAGGAGTAGAATTTTCACATACACATTGATGCCTATAATAATGTTATGGGGGTAGTCCTTGGGTAGAAATATGAATAATGTAATATGTATGCAATTTATTACATTATTAAATACTTTAATAATATTGAGATAAACTATACATCTAATGAAAATGAATTTCTTGCTTTCAATTATGCTATGAAAAACTTTGGTCACTACATCATTGGGTACAAAAATATTCATCTATATAAATCATTCAACCACAAGATATTTGATTAAAAAACTAGTGATATGAGGTAGGATCATTATATGGTTATGACTATTACAATAATTGGATATTACAATCATTGATAAGTTAGGTAAAGCTAATGCAATTCTTGATTTTATATCAATATTGAATGTGTAAAGATAAGATGATCTAGTGGAGCATAATTTAATAGATGAGTAATTGTTCATAGTTTCAACACACTCACCTTGGTTTGATAATATGGATAATTATCTAGCTATATCTCCCTTGTGATTTGAATCATAAAAAGGAAACATTTAATCATAAATAATGTTAATTATAAATGGTTTAATGGATTATTTTTAAAAAGTGGACCTGATTTGGTTTCATGAAGATGGGATCTATGATAACTTGATAGATTTCTATGATGAGCTAAGAGGAAGTCATTTAGCCAAAAGTATTATTCATAAGATCTTAGTGGCTAGATATTATTGGAAATAACATCTAAATAATGTGAAGAGTTATGTTTAGAAATGTAATCATTTTCAAATGATGGGGAATATACATTATTTAATTAGATTCCCCGCCATCCTTAAGTGCTCTTTGGTCCCTTTGATAAATGGGGGTTAAATTTCATTGGTCACATTGATCTATCATCTCATGGAAAGGAGTGCATCTTAGTATATATTGATTATGTCACCAAATGTTTATAAGTTTGATATTTACCATTTTCCCATGAATTAAATTTTGTTTATTTCTTGTACAATAAGATTATTTAACACATTGGAGCACCTAGAGCCATAGTTTCATATCAAGGAATTCATTTTACATCTAATATGATCAAATATTTCATAGGGAACTATCATATTTCCAATATAAATTCATCACCTTACCACCCTCAATCCAATGGTCAAAATGAAGTCACCATCAGAGAGTTAGAGAACATATTGACAAATATAGTAGACATAGGCAAAAAATATTGGGCAAGTAAGCTACCAATAAATTTTGGGCTTACAACATAACATAGAATTCCATCATAAGTTTTTATCTATATGAACTTATATATGGAAATAATCCATTACTTACACAATGGAACTAGGCATAGACCTAATAGAAACACAAAAGGAAAGAATTATTCAATTAAATAAAATGAATGAGATAAAACTTGAAGCATTACAAAAGATAGATCTTCTTCAATATTAGAGGAATGCATGGCATGAGTGTCACATCAATGAAAGATAATTAAAATGAGATTGGGCCTTATTATTTGATTCAAAAACTAATAGTTCAAATGTAAACTCCACACTATATGGTTAGGTCCTTATCAAATTAATAATATTTTTTATAATGGATTTGTTTAGTTATGACCAATTTATGGAAAAAACAAGACAATTTTGGTAAATGGACATAGACTGAGGCTATATCATCAATCTCCTAAAAAATAACAATTATATAAGCAAATTCAATCTCAAGTATAATTTGGTTATATGGAAGAACCATGTTCTTCCATCATAACCAAAAGATAAAATTTAAGTTCAATAAAGGAAAAGGGTTGAAAAATATAAAATGGTGAACTTCCTACCATAAAAATAAAAATATAAAAAAGGTGAAATTTTTGAAAACTAGTAAATGGAAACATTTTTAGGAAACAAAGCAATAAAAATAGTACTCCTTACTAACTTATGTATAGTAATTTTGATTGATTTGTGTGTGCTTATCATCCCAAGACATGTGGAAAATTTTGGAAACAATGACCTCCATGGGTAATCCAAGGTATCTATATTTCATTTTTCCATTATTAGGATTAATTTTGAGTTTTACATTGACATTTAACATCCACTTTACAAAAATTAATTTTATTAAATGAGGGTATTCTAATAATGGATTCATTGTGCACCTGAATGTATCAATGGGTTCATATAATATTTAAGATACACTTCTCATATATGGATCCAAAAGATCCATTGTATGAATTGTTGGTTGTGATCTTCCTAAGATTTGTGGTGGAGTAGTGGTCAATCTAAATGACTTTTTCACAAAATGAACATGTAAATGGTTGTTGAGAGCAACATTGGTCTTAATTATTTTTAAAGATGAAAGTGATATGAACTAATCCAATGAATTATGTCCAAAACCTAAATTCTAAACCTAATATATAATGAATATTTACAATGACAATCTAGACTAAAGTAATCTCATAAAAAAGGAGTGAAAAGAAGGGTAGGAAAAAAAAAGGTGTTTCTGATCTTGAATGTAGACATTATGATAGAGCTTAAATTTTATCAAGACATGCATTAAACCAATATGCAACATGAAGTAGCACAAGATCAAATCCTACCACACATTATACAAGCATCTAAGGAAAGTATGAAAAAATACATATAAGAAAAAGATTCACTTTAAGAATTTTACCCCTATAAGCAAATATCATTAGCCCAAATGAAAGAAGAGAAAATAAAGATAAGTAAACCTAAGAACTTTTAAATAATATAGCATCATAAAAAATTAGCAACTCTACATTTAAATATGCACATCTAGGATCCATAAAAATAATTCAAATCTAAATATCAAACTAAATATCTAAGGAAGCATCCATGATAGCTGTTACACCTAACATCCCCTCTTTTCATAAGAAATGAGGACCCACCCTTTTGCTTATAGTTTTTATTTTGGTGTGGTAGTATTGACACTATATATCTCTATGGACTTGGATTTACCTTTTTGGCTTTTTAAAGTAGATCCTTAAGGACTTTTTCATAGATAAATGTCTCATAAAGTATACCCTTTGAAATTTCATTAGAAAAGAAGTATCTTTAGCATTTTGTATTTTGTATTTTGTCCCCTCTTTGCCCTTCTTACCCAAATCCTTTGGACATTTAATCCAAAATAATTTTCACCCTTCATTCCTAATGCACCTATCCTTCCTACTTTATGTAAACTACCCTTTAGGACTTTAGAAGTGACACTTAAGCATATGATAGTACCCTTTAATAAATCAAACCAATCCTTTTAGCCTCTATGAAGTAGACCCTTCGAACACTCATTGCCACAAAGTTGATCCTTCAAATTATTTCCCATTGACCCTTCATGACCCTCCTAGTTAGCCCTTCAAACTTTCCATATTTGAACTTTCCATTCCCCTTTGACCTTGTCTTATAGGGCACATACCCTTTAGGTCTCCTAAAAAGTACCATTTGGTATTTTGGAACATTCAAAATTACCCTTTAGGGTATTCCTTCAAAACTTCCTTATCAGGACCCTTTAGTCATTTTTTTAGAACTTTTATTTTTGGCATTTTTGTCTGATGTAAAATCTCCAAATAAATTGTTATGAATGACACTTCCCTTTTGGAACTCTTAAACCTACCCTTCACTCACCCCATGGACATACCCTTCAGACTTATGCCAAAGTACCCTTCAGTGTGACCACTTACCCTTCAGGACCTTTTATGTCTCAAAACTTCTATCTTCAGCCCAATTTTGTTTGAAACAATAATTACCTAAGAGAATTATACCCTCCAAGTTAGAGGCACATACCCTTCAGAACTTTCCCCCTTAAATGTACAAAAATACCCCTTCAGGATATCAAAAGTACCTATTGTCATTAAATTATGCACCCTAAGTCATTATATGAAATTCCTTTAATTTTATGCAACATTGAATCATCCCTCAAGTTTATGGGAACTTGTAAGAGAGATGAGTCTCTAGGATTGAAAAGGGTTAGCTCCTTGAATTCTTCTCTAAGTGTCTATCACATAATCTACTACTTGTTCATGAAAAGAGTCAAGAGTTTGCATAAAACAAAAAACTATGCTAAATAGGTGATCCATCAATTATTTATCCCACTGATTCTCACACTTCTACTAAATAACAATGCTTTCCAAGACTAATTCCATGCATTAAAAGATACTAACATAGTGTTTCAATGTGAAGGTAATATGCATGAGACAATAAATAAAATGGTCAACCTAAGGCAAAAATTACACACCATAGATATAATTACATACTTGAAATATAATTCAATGCATTTAACACACTTCACATGACATGTTAACATCAAAAACTTTGTTCAAACATGAAGGATAAAGGGAGTAAGGATTATGCTATCACTTGTCTCCAATATACATCACTCACACACTCAAATGAAAGTTTACAACTTAGAATCAGTCATGTATTAAATGTCCAAAATCAAAGTGCAATGTCATTTTAGTAGGGATTCACCATACCAAAAATGTGGTTATCTACAATGGTTGAAATGGTCTAATTTATAGAACTTTGACGAAGAGCAAGAAAGGAGAAGTTAAAAAGGCACAAGGACATGTGTCCACATTTGAGAATCACTTATAGATGGATGAATGGGGTGAGCCATGCCATGTCAAGAGTCTTACTTGACTAAAATTAGTTATGAGAATATTGATAAGTGTCATCAAACTTTCAGGAGTGGCACATGAAACTACTTCTATCAAAGATCATCCATGAGAGTTCAAAACCAAAAATAGAGAAGCTGACACATTACACTACTAGAACTCATGATGATAGTTATAAAATTCTCTTTCTAACTATTAGTTATCTTTTGGACACTTATATTTATTGATCTCATAGAATCTCTTTGATTTTGTCAACCACCAGTAATGACTTGATTTGTCTACTTATCTATTTTGATTACTCTGTTTGCTCTCATGTTTTTTCCAAGTTTTTTGAATAGCAATGGCTATTTCTTGTAGTTTGAAATTGACATTCTATAGGACATCAAATTTTGGGTATTTCCTTCAAACTTTTTATCTTGACCCTTTCTTGTGGACAATTTTCCTACAAGAATTCATCGGATAATATTTTTGAAAGAATTCATGTCTTTGAGAGCTCTATTTGTATCAGACAAAATGTTCAAAAGAAAAGGACCTTAGCACCCTTTCAAGTTTTTTGAAAGAATTATTTAGATAATTTCTCTAAAATAATTCCTTTGAACTTTTTGTTTGGCCTTTTGGAAAATTGAAATGGTCCTTCGACTTGTTGAAAATTACCCTTCAAAAGATTTGAAAGTGTCCATTTAGCCTTAGAATGTCCCTTCAGAGAAGTTGCAACACACCCTTCAAAAAATTTGAAAGGGTCATTTTGGAATTTCTATTTGGTCCATTTTTCTACAAAATAACCCTTCTGAATTTTGAAATATACCCTTCAAAAAAAGTGAAACATACCTTTCAGAATTCTTGCAAGAGTCCATTTTGCTTGAAAAGTTCCCATTAGAGAAGCTGAAATGATCCCTTCAAAAAAACTAAAGTGGAATTTTTTCTTGACAAAAGATACCCTTTAGAAAAATGAAAGTGCCCTTAAAAAAATTACAAGGGTCCATTTTGGCTTGAAAGAGTCCTTCAAATAAGTTGTAATGGTCCTTTACAAAAATTATGTGGATAAATTGTTTAAAAGAATTCATCACTTGGTCGAAAGAAAACTTGAAGAAATACTCTTAAGGAAAAGCCTCAGACAAAAAGTTTGAAAGAATTAGGGAAATGCTTCAGATAAAAAACCTAAAGAATTAGGCTAAGGCTTAGAACAAAGGCCAAAATGGACTTTCCTAAAGAAGTAACACTTAATATTTTTGAGGGCTTTGTCAAAGAACATTGTTTTTGAAGAAAACCTAACTAATGGACTTGGCCAAATTTGAAAGGTGCAAAACTGGGGAAGGAAATTAGCCAACATTCTTGGTGATTCTTGGGTTGGCATGCCTATTATGCCTAAGACCAGTTGCCTAAATCCTTCCATTAGGAATCGAGTCATGAAAAATGAGTACTCAGATTGCCATGAATATACCTTGGATCAACCACAAGATAATGACATTACACAAGACACACATAGGTAAAGACACATTTATATTACTAAGTAATTATGGAACACAAATCAAAATAAAGGAAACACACCTGTGTTAACTAGACACTTAGGGAGCACAATAGCCAAAACAAAACTAGACTAAACACACACACCTATGTTACTATTTATAAGATAGACCTACAAAGACTAATAGTATAAATTCAAATGTATCCCATTCATAGGGATAGACAATTATTATCCATTAATCTTGGTTAGTTGAAAGGAGTTGATTTGCTTTCACTTATTGATGATGTAAGGACCAATCCATAAAACATCAAACTTTATATATTTACCTAGTTTTGCTCTATCCTCATCTCATTTCAGAACCAAGTCACCTTCTTTAAACACTATTGTACTTGCTCTTTTGTCAAAGTATTTATTCATGAGTACTTGGTGGTGTTCCATGGTCTTATGTGCATTATCCCTTTCTTCTTGTAGTTGCATTAGTTCTATCAATCTGACTTCTATTGGAGTTTTTCTAGTAGTTCTAAGTGATGTGCAAGTCTTAGAGTAGGGATTTCTTAAGAGATGAACAACCTATCTTCTCTCCAATAGACTAGCACAAAGGGATAATTACCAATTGATCTCTTAAGATTGATCCTATCAGCCCATAAGGTTGTCTTCAACTTGGTGTACCATCCTCTTTGATTATTCTCTAATGTCCTCTTAACGATCTTGATGAGGTTCTTATTAGTAGACTCAGCCAATCCATTACCTTGAGGGTAATAGTTAGATGAGGTACTCAAGTAAACTCAATTCTTATTTTCCCACTCAAAATTTTTAGCACTCATGAAAGCAAGTGAATTATTAGAAATTATAGTATAAGGGACCCCAAATCTTGTTATGATACTCTCATAAAAATCCAAAATTTTATTTTCATTTGCCTCATTCAATACAATATCTTCTACCCACCTTGTGAAGTAGTTAGTAGCTGTCAATATCCATTTATGTCCAACACTTAATGGAGGGTTGATCATACTAATGAAATCATGGCCCATTGCATGAAAGGCTGGTCCACTTGGATAGAATTCAATGGAAGGGTTGTAAGTTTCTATTTTCTTACAAATAAGGCACATTGAGGACACTTCCTAACCCAAGAGTATAAATCCTTGAAAAGGCTAGGCCAATAATACCCTACCCTCGTTATCTTTGTATCTATTGTTTTTGGGGAGAAATGAGCTCCATCTATACCATTGTGAAACTTTTCTAGTAAGATGCCAAACTAATCATTATCAACACACCTTAGTAGTGCACCATTCACATCCTTACAAAAGAGAATACCATCTACAAGACAATAAGGAATGGTTTTCAATCTAAAATACATTCTTTGTGACTTGTTTAAAATATTAGGACAATCACCATTTTATAGGAAACTAATGATGTCTTGTGTCTAACTTTGAATTGGTCTATGACCAACTAGTTGGGGATAAACTTGATTGAATAAGACCTCTTCTTTTGGCCCTTGAAGATATGAAGCTAGATGTTCACATAGCCCTTTTCCTCTTACCAAGTTGGTTACCTTGATATTAACATCATACTCCATTACCTTTGTTATCCACCCAGCTCTCTCCTCATTGAGGTCTTTTCTCAAGAGGAAATCTTTGGTACTATGATGAGAGACCATGACATGTATCCTATTGTTTAAAACAATGTGCCTAAAATTTTTCAAACCTCTTATCATAGCTAGAGCTCACTTTTAAAAAAATGTGTACTTGACCTCATAGTCTTCCAATCCTTGACTCAAGAATGCAATGGGTTATTCTATTTCCTAATCATTCTTTTGCATATGCATAGCTGATATTGTGTCAAGGTTAGAAAAAATATAGAGTATGAAATCCTTTCCAAAGCTTGGGTTTAAGAGAGTAGGAGATTGGTAAATTGCTTGTTTGATTACCTCAAAACTTTTCTTACCTTCTTTTGTCCAATAAAAATATTGGCTCTTCTTGAGCATGGTTGTAATAGGCTTCACCAAAGTAGAAAATCTTAGAATAAACCTTCTTATAAAGTTGATCTTACCTAAGAAACTTTGAAAACCTTTCTTTTGTAGAGGTAAAGATAGGCCTAAAATGGCTTCAATCCTTTCAGGATCAATAGACAAGCCTTCCTTTGACACAATGTGACCCAATAATTTCCCTTCATGAATAACAAAGATACATTTTTTTGGATTAAGATAAACTCCAAACACTCTGCACTTCTCAAATACTTGCCTTATATGTTTTATATGGTCATTAGCATCTTTGGAAAAATAGTTATATCATCAAGGTATACAAGCAAAAACTCATTGATCAAACCTTTAAAATCCATGTCCATTTCCCTTTCGAAGGTATCACCAGAATTACATAAACTAAAAGGAATCTTTATATATGTAAGTTTTCCCCATTTTGTGTTTAATGTTGTCTTAACCTGATCTTCCTCATTTAACAATATTTGGTTATAACTTAAATAGCCATCAAGTAGTGAAAAACGTTGAGAACCTAAAACCACTTGCAAAATATGCTCCATAGAAGGTAGTGGATAATGGTTTTTGAGTGAAACTCTTTTAAAATCCCTAAAGTATAAAAAAAAATTTCTCTCTCCACTCTCATTTCAAATAGGTACAAGGTTAGCTACCCAAGTTGAGTGCTTGATAGGAAAAATAATCCTAGACTCAATCAATTTGTTAAGCTCTCTCTCTCTTCATGAGTTCCTCTATCTTGGGATTGATAAGCCTCTATTTTTTCCTAGATGGTTTAGCTCCAAGTTATAACTCAATGGTGTGATGAGCTAGACTAGGATCAAACCCTTTTAAATCCTTGTATTCCCAAGTAAATATATCATGAAATTCTTTACACAATTTAATGAAGGCTTGTCTTTCAGAAAGAAAACATATCTTACCAATTTTCAAAAGTTTATCCTTAAATATCAAGATTATTTCATAGTTATCTTCCTTTGTAGACATGCTTACCCTTTATTTCCTTCTTTGATCATCTTCATTGAACATACTTTCCAAAGTAACCAGCCTCTTTGGTATCTTGTTTGTCTTCAGCTAGATAACTTGTTCTTCATATTTATTGTGAAGCTTCTTTTGATTCTTTGAAGAAAATTTTAATTCATTTTGAATGAAGTGTATAATGTGTTTATCACTCTCAAACACTTTCTAAGACACTTAATTATATATAATATAAGGTCTCACACTGACTTTGATGTGAGGTTGGTCCTTCTCTCTACTTATATTAGCCACTATATCAAAGTGTGCTCCTATCACAACCACCCTTTTAGCATGTTTATTTGAGTCTCTTGGTATAGGTTGGATATTGAAAGCATAAAAGTTCTCAATTATATCCCACACCCTATGCCTATAGGACTTAATCAAAGGGTTCTTGTTTGTAGCTTGGTTTTTTACTTGATGTATAATCAATTCACTATCTCCATATACCTTCAAATTCTTGATTCCATTTCTCTTTTCCCATTGGAGGCCATAAACCAAGCCTTCATATTTATTTGAATTATAGGGACAACTAAAATGGAATCTATCTGAATAATAATACTAGTTCTTTGAAGGAGAAACCAACATGACACTAGATATTTCCCTAACCTTACTTTTAGAGCCATCAAAAAACATTTACCATATCCCTTTAAGTTCATGATCCTCATTAGTGAGTGATGGTATAGGAATGTTCTTCTCATGCATAAATATACTCTTAATTTAGTTTCTTCTATGAATGCATAGGGGTCATGCTCATAATTTTTAGTACCATAATCATCTAGAAAGAGGTCAAAAATACCTTTAAGGGGAAAGGATGTTTCACCACCAATGACACCTTCTTCTTTCTCACTAATTATACAATTCTGATTTGAATTTGTCTCCACATATAGTTCAATGTGGAACCTTGCCAAGGGATATGTTCTTATTGTCACTTTAGGTCCATATCTTATTTTAAAGGATATAAAATACCAATCAGCTACAAGGTACCCTCCAATCTTGTCCATGAAGTCTCTTGACAACAAATAGAAAATTGAGCTAGAAGATTAACCACCATAATGTCTTGTAGGATGGGGAAGCTTGGACAATCATGCAAGAAAAATTTAAAACCTTTAACCAACCCCAAATTCTTGGATGGGTTTCCATCAAGATAAAACACACCCTTGCTATGAGCATCATATTCTAATCTCAATTTATCAGCAACCACTTTAGGCATAACTGTGATACTGGCCCCACTATCCACAATATAGTTGAGAGCTAATTTATCTCCCACAATGAACATGAGGTATAAAGGTGGAGGATTTTCATATTTGGTAGATGGTTATAAAAAATTATTAGGTGTGTTGGTAAGGACTACACCATTGTATCTTGGAACCTGAGGGGATACATGAATGCTTGAGAGTTATTCTTTCAAAATATCCTTTTGGCCAGGCATATGCAATACTTCCCAAAGAGAAATGTTATTTTTGGTATTATTTAAAGAATCAATAATATCTAGAGAGTAAGTATTCACCTTTTCTTTCACTCTTGAAGGCAATGAGGGAACTTGAACTTATTTTATTGGAGGTTTGGTAGCCTTGCTCACATTCTAACTTTGAGGAGTAGTGTGACTAGTAGGATCTACTACATTGGTACTTACACTTTGTGGCCTTGAAGAGGCACTACCTAAAATCACTTGTGTTACTGGAGTATCTCCCAAATCCCTCTTTTTATCCCTTGTGTTGGCTGAAATTAATGTATTTTGATTCAAAACATAATCATCTTCTACTTGGAAGTTCATAAAACTAGTATTTTGACTACTACCTTCTCCTTAAACATATCTTTGCATGAGATTTGCTTCTTTTGATGTAACATAAGGAGTAGCTCCTTATTGAGTTACCAAATATTGATTACCTTCTCCCCCATTATGCATAAACTAACCTTGAGATTACCCCCAATAATCCAAATGCTCCTCTCCTTAAATTTGATTGGTGTGGATTGGAATAATAACCTTTGTCGATGAAATGAAATTAGGATTATAGGAATTGGGCTGCTTATTGAAACCTTTTTGGCTTTGTCCTCTTCCTTGGTTAGTGTATTAGGGTGAAGGTCTATAGCCTTGTTGAGGATAGTATTAAGAATTGGGTGGAGCATTTACATACATTTGTGTTTGCTTGAGTTGGGCTTGCAAAGACCAAATCATCTCATCCTTATCTGTAGCATCATCCACCTTCTTGGGAATAATTATAGGTTTGGAATTAGTATTTATAACTTTTGCTATGCTTGGGGATTCAACTGAATTATGAGATAACAAAGGCATGGAGACACTTGGAGGTAGTTTCCTAGCTTATATCATACTATTCTTAGCTTCAATGGTTATCTCATATTCCTCGAGTAAAGTAAATCCTCCCATTGAATACAACATTACTACTACATCAATGTCAATAGCCTTAAGATAGGTGGGGAATAGGTGGTAGCTTATGCCATGTTATTTTAAATATCTCATTGAAATCTCCCATGGATTCATTAGGACCTCTCTTTATCACATTTAGCTATTGAATTAGTGATGTATGGTCACTCTTATTTTTGAAACTATTTACCAACAACTCTCCAAAACTATCCTAATTAGTAATATATCCACCTTCCAATGTCTTATACCAATTAACTGCCTTCCCTTTTAGATACATGAAAAGTAGTCTAATAGTTATGTTAGATTGGGTGATATTGTGAAAATTGTAAAATTTTGAAATGTCCCTAATATGCTTAGATGGGGTAATAGGACCCTCTCCATTGAAATTAGGGAGACTTTTTGTAGCATTAGGAGGAATAGGATCATATGCAAGAAGGTTAATTGGATTTTGGGTGTTGAAAGATGGGAAAGGATATATTCTAGTCATTTCTTCTTCCTCTTGATATAATAATTCTTCAACCTCCTCATCTTCCTCTTCAAAACATTCTTGTACAAGATCTCTAAAGGTTATGAATGATTCAAGGTGTTGTTCTTCAAAAGGAGTTTTAGGTTGAGGAACTTGATTGAAAAGCCTACTAGAAAATTATCTAGTGATGACCATGAAGTATATTGTGGAAAAAGTGATCTATAAATAGAGATTCTAATCTTTTGGAGTCACCAAATGATAGATTAGATCAAAATTACAACCTTAGACTTATCGAGGCCAACATTCACCTTGACATGGAAATAATTAGGACTAGTTATCCCACTAGGCGTACTATAAAAATTGTCATAAAATTGAGCACCCTAGGACATTCTATGAAATTTATTCAATTTGAAGAAACATTGAATCATCCCTCAAGTTTGTGGGAACTTGTAAGAGAGATGAGTCTTTATGATTGATAAGGGTTAGCTCCCTAAATTCTTCTCTAAGTTTCTATCACCTAATCTACTACTTATTCATGAAAAGAGTCAAGCATTTGCATAAAATAAAAAACTATATTAAAGAGGTGATCCACCAAGAATTTATCCCACTGACTCTCACACTTCTACTGAATAACAATTCTTTCTAAGACTAATTTCATTCATTAAAAGATACTAACATAGTGTTTCAATGTGAAGGTAACATGCTTGAGACAATCAATAAAATGGTCAACCTAAGGGGAAATTTTCACACTATAGATACAATTGCGTACTTGAAAAATAATTCATTTCATTTAACACACTTCACATGATCAGTTAACATCAAAACCTTTGTTCAAACATGAAGGATAAAGGGAGTAAGGATTATTATATCACTTGGCTCCACTATACATCACTCCCATACTTAGACAAAAGATTACAACTTAGAATTGGTCTTGTATTCAATGTCCAAAAGTAAAGTGCAATGTCATTTCAATAGGGATTCACCATACCAAAAATGTGGTTATATGTAATGGTTGAAATGGCCCAATTTATATAACTTTGAGGAAAATCAAGAAAGGAGAAGCTAAAAAGGCATAAGGACATGTGTCCACATCTAAGAATCATTTATAGATGGATAGATGGGGTGAGCCATGCCATGTCAAGAGTATTACTTGTCCAAAACCAGTTATGAGAATGGTGACAAGTGACATCAAAATTTCAATAGTGGCATAGGAAATTATTTCTATCAAAGATCATCCATGAGAGTTCAAAACTAAAAATAAAGACGCTGACACATTGCACTACTATAAATCATGATGATAGTTAGAAAATGATCTTTTTAACTATTATTTATCCTTTAGACACCTATATTTATTGATCTCATAGAATTTCTTTGATTTAGTCAACCACCAATAATGACTCAATCCATCAACTTGTCCATTTTTCTTGCTTTGTCTACTCTCATGTTTTCACCAAGTCTTTTGAATAGCAATAGTTATTTCTTGTAGTTTGAAATTAACATTCTATAGGCCATCACCTTTTAGGTACTTTCTTCAAAAAAATTGTCTTGACCTTTTCTTGTAGACAATTTTCCCACAATAATTCATCAAATAATCTTTCTAAAAGAATTCTTGTCTTTGAGAGCTCTATTTGTATCAGACAAAATATCTAAAATAAAAGGACCTTAACACCATTTCAAGTTTTCTAAAATAATTCTTTAGATAATTTCTCTAAAAGAATTCCTTCAAACTTTCTATTTGGCCCTTCATAAAATTGAAATGGTCCTTTGGCTTATTTAAAAGTGTCTATTTAGACTTAGAATTTCCATTTAAAGAAGTTACAACATACCCTTCAGAAAATTTGTAAGGGTCCTTTCAAAAAAATTATTTGGTTCATTTTTCTGTAAAAGAACCCTTCAGACTTTTGAAATGTACCCTTAAAAAAATAGTGAAACGTACCTTTTGGAGTTTTTGTAAGGGTCCATAAAAGTGCCCTCTATTTAATTTGAAATGATCCCTTTGGAAAAATTGAAGTGGAATTTTTTCTTGACAAAAGATACCCTTTGGAAAAATGAAAGTGACCTTCAAAAAAATTACAAGGGTCCCTTTTGGCTTGAAAGAGTCCTTTAGAGATCTTTTAATGGTCCTTTAGAAAAATTATGTGGATAAATTATATGAAATAATTCATCACTTGGCTGGAAGAAAACCTGAAGGAATACTCTTAAGGAAAATCCTCGGATAAAAAGTCTAAAAGAATTCGATGAAAAGCTTCGAACAAAAAACCTAAAAGAATTAAGCAAAAGATTAGAACAAAGGCCAAAATGGACTTTATTAAATAAATAACACTTAGTATTTTTATGGGATTTGTAAAAGAACATTTATTTTGAAGAAAACCTAAGTACTGGACTCAGCCAAATTTGAAAGGTGCAAACTTGGAGATGGAAATTGGCCAATAGTACCCTTCAAGGATTCTGAAGTAGACCCTTTGGGACTTGTGTCATGGACTAAAGTACCTTATGAGGTAGACCCTTTAGATAATAATCACCATTTAGGGAAATTTAAAAGGTCCTTTAACTATGAAAATTAACCCTTTGAAATTAGTGTTTTAGATCCCTCACCATGACGATATATTTTCTTCGAGAAATTGTCATAGACATTTTGTTTGAAATAATTCCTTGAAAGAAATAGTCCATTAGTCTTGACCCAAACATATTTCTCTTGATATTAGTCTGATTACCTTCAATTTTAACCATGTTTCACTTTTATCCAAACTAAGGTAAAATATTTCCTATTAACATTAGTAAAGACCCCTATCAACTTGAGCTAACAAATTTGAATTAAAAGGGCTAAGTAAATGTTGCACATTTATGTCACACAAACTAGTATTTAATGTAGGATCTTATATAGGTAATATACATACATTGGATTCCTATTTTTCACTAAGTATATCTTATGATCAAATAATCCTTATCTCTTAATAGCACATAAGAGCCTTAGTTTCTATTTTAGAAGAGCAGATAGTAGGCTGCAAGTAAGCTAGAACTAAGTCAATCATGTTATTTTACAGGTATACATATTAGGTAGAATATATAACAAAGAAAAAATGAATGTATATTCATGGCATCCTCATCAAGGTCATCATGGGGAACTAATCCTCCATCTATGTTCTCCATTAAGGATTCCATATATTTTAAGGACACTGTATTCGACATAAAGGTATTCGAGAACAAATATCAAAATTACTCATAGATTTGTGATGTTATCGATTCAATGGATGATTTTTCAATGGATGATGAAATAATGCTAGCAAAAAATTTGTTCATTAGATAATTATTAGCTTACAAATGCTAAAGGTTGCATTTCACTACTGCCAAACTAGATGTCATGTCATGCATTGACCTTCTTAGGGATTTATTTTTTGTAGGCAAGCTACCATAGGATACATATTTGTTTCATTATCATGGTGATATGGTGCTCATGTGCATCTCTAAAAATGATTTTTAAATGTATTTTTCTCTCACCATACTAGATTCTTACTTTGACAAATAGAACTTGATGTAGTTCAAAAAGGAAATGAACCTCTAGGGAGCATTATAATCATGGTTGATGCCAAAAAAAACCATGATGTGGAAAGGGAAGAAGTAAATTAGATCATTAATAATTTATAAAGTCGGTATGGGCATCCACATAAGTATGGATCCTCTAAATAGATTATATGATATGCCCAACATTCATTTTATAAATCTAGATTGGGTTCCCTTACTCTATTTGATGCTATCACATGATGCTACTTATGCCTTGGGGGAGATAGTTAGTTTTAGGCTAAGGGATAAAATTTTACATAAGGATAGATGTATTAGCCCTATAGGATATTTATATATGATCTCATATCTAGTTGAAATTGTTATGGGTACATGTTATAGAGATCTAGGTCATTTATGGTTCCCAGCCACATATTATATTAAGGATAGAATATGTGACCATTACCAACTCATGCACATATATGCCTACTAGAGGCACATGGTTAGAATATGTGAGGATGTGTATCCGAGGATATGGTAAGTTATCTATGGCTTGCCAATGCCATGTATTAGAGGAAACATGAAGAACTTTATTGGGAGAGGTGATTACTTCTTGTATCCAAACATCATAGTCATATTGGTTTGGGGCAACAAGGTGGTACCCCTATGTCTTCCCAAATATGTATCTAATAAGCTAGTAGACTAGGAGATATCATTATAGCTATAGAATAACATAGAGGAAGACTTGGTGATATAAAATAAGGCTTTCTTCTTTGGGAGTCTTATCACCATTGGAAGGATAACAGACACCATAAGGAAGCATCTTGGTGATGTTACAACAAAGTGGAACCGATATGGTTTACTCACAATATTGTGTAGAGATTGGGGAACCCATGGGCTTATCCAACAACACATTCATGGATACATCCCCTATTACCATCATCTATACTATTATGATTTTCTCTTTTTGAATAGTATAATTGATGAGGAAGTATTAGAGCATGTAAAGATAGTTGATTTATAAGAAGGTCATTTAAGGATGATCCAACCAAAGCCCAACATCTCCACCAAGGAATTGGATAAATGAAGGTCCCTTTTTAAATTGTGGATACATTCAGACTTCTGGAGTAGGTAGCCTTATGAGCAAGGAGCTTCTTCTTCTCAAGGACCCCCTTGGGATTGAAGCTAAAGATGGTCAAGAAATAGTCTAGTATTTTGGAATCAAGTATAAGAAGAGGAGGAATTGAAGGAGAAACCATTAATTTTAACTTCAATAAAGAGGATAAGTAGGGTGTTGACACCACTCTAGTTTTAATGACGACCCCCAATATGTTTCATATTTCATCAATTAGGGTAGCCACTACACAAGCAATAGTCCTTTCCTCCCATGACTCTCCTACTCAAAATAAATCTCCCTTAGTTTATGTTAGGAAAATAAGGACCCCCATAGGTAATCCAACAACATAAGTATCCATATGATTGCCTATTCCACCTCCCAACTTGTAATCATAAGGAGATGAAGCAACCATTCAAGACTAGGTAGAGGACTCATATGAGGTCACTAAATTAGAGGAAACAAAGGCTCTCAATTTTAGGGTACCCCTATTAAGCTATAACTTTAAGGTACCTCAACTCACCCTACCTTTTATTTAGCTTCAATTTCTATTATTGATTCACCCATCTCCTTTATAGAAGTCCCCTCCACCTCATCCACTCATTCCATTGATACCTCCACCACCTCCACTACATCTTTTCCCATAACCATCTCTTCTATGCCTATTGGTATTGATGTTATGAGACTTCACATAAAGAAGAAAGCATCCAAGAAGTTGTGGATCACTTTGGTCACACCCTAATTACATGTTCAATCCACACAACTCTGCCTTCCACTCCCTAATTCATCTTCTACTGAGGAAACCATTGTAACTAGCACAAGCAAGGGAAGGAATGTAAAGCCACACATTATGGTAGTCCATCCATTTCCTCAAATTGGAGGAGTGGACTGGTATAATATTATATGGCCTTCCCTGTCAAATGTATTTACAAGGGTAGCTAAGAAGTAAAAGAGAGAAGTGAAGGGGGAGCTAGAATAGGAAGTTATTGTTACAACCTTTGATAAACCTAACAATATCCTACCCTAGGCCATGGAATTAAGGCAATAAGTTTCACAAAGGCCCAATTATAAGATAACTATGTTACCTCCCATAGATACCTTTCTCGATCCTCCCTTTAGCTCCATATAAAGGGTCAAGAGGAGGAAGCTTGAAGATGACCAAGGAGCCAATGTCATCCTTAAATAATGATAGCCAGTGTTCTCCCTCACAAAGAGGTAGAAAAGGTAGCTAGGAGAATCCATGTATGAGGAAAATCTCTTACCTAGCTCAAGTGCATAAATATGTAGTAGCTATACACAAAGGGATAAAATTAGCTCATCAGGAGGTAGAAGAGGAAGTGCAAGAATTATGGGCAAAAATTGAGTAGCTAAAATAATAATCAAGTACCATTCATATTCCTACAGGTATAGAATCTAAGGTAAGGGAGGCTAACTTAAAATGCTACCACTCTTTGGAGGACATGGAATTCATGAAGGTCAAGATGGAACCTCATAATAGCTAGGCTAATCAACTCTACAACTCCCTAGCCTAGGATAACACAAGGCTCAAAATGTTAGTTACCTATACATGTAACTCACTATATAGTCGCCTTGATCAGATGACTACATTTGAGGAATCTAATGCCTTAAATCTAGTAGTCATTAGACATGAGGAGGTCAAGGAGTGGAACATGGTTGTAGCCATGATTCCATACTACCAAGCACAGGAGGCCCAAATCCTTCAAATTTTGAATGATTTGAAGTTATTTAAAGTAAAATATTCTATGAGCAAGTTAATTAGTAGAATCAATTTTGATAACATTATCCAAGAGGAAATAGACAATTTCAAGGGAAGCATTCAAGGCTTGGTAGTAGAGAGCATTGAAATAAAGTTAAGCAGGGTAATAAGGAAGGTGACATAGGTGGAGATACTTAGAAGTAAGTTTCAACTTACTAAAGATGAACATGCAAGAATCCTCAGGTAAACAAAGAGACTCCATCAACCTTCATTGCTTAACATAGATATCATTCAATAGTAACATGAGGTAGCAGACAAAGTTTACAAGGATAACAAAGTGAAGAATAAGTAGGTTTCTATCAGTGGAGCCACATTTTTAGCTTTTACTCCAACTAAAACCCATGCAACACTCAAGCCAACTCAATGTTAGCCTAGCATAAGCCTTAATTTTATAATGGTTCTTATTTTAGCTTCCTCTATAAAATTGACTTATTCTTTTGTACATGCATGTATTGCATTCTTTTATAAAGTAAATTCTTCCTATTTATAGCTCCCATTTAGTTTTAGACTATAGTTAGAACTACATGTTCTAACTGCTTTATGTAAACAACATGAAAAAAATTAAAGGATGAGGTGACCCCTCCCCAAGATCTATAAATATTATTATATCACCCACATTAAAGGGGTAATAAATTTTGAAATATAAAGTAGAGAAGGCAATTTTAGTCATCAAGCAAAGTGTTTTTGACTATTTCTTTCCTATGTTATGTTATTAATTTTTTTTTCAATGGTTATTTATTTAAATTAATCTTTAGTATGTTAAATTCTACTAATAGATTCTTAATTCTCTTGATAAGTATAAAAATCTTTGATGTGCTATAAGTATCAGTGATTGGTAGATTATTAATTAAGAAAATTAAGTCATGTTGAAATATATTTTTGAATGTGCACTTTTGTTTTCTTGGTGTAGTATTTTAAGTGTGTGTCATAGTTATCTTAGATAATTCAGTAGCCCAAGCCATAATATCCTAATTAAGGGTGTGTAAGAGCTACCCTTATAAGATAAACCTTTTTATGAGGAATTAGATTTCCTATACCCCCATCCCCTTAGACTTTTTAGTTGTATCTAGTTGCTAATGAGTATTTACTACTAGTGATAGGTATTAATTTTGAGAAGATACAGGTCTATTTAGAAACCAACCAGAGAAGTAATTATTAAGACTCATTAGGTTTTTTCTCTTTTCTACATTACCCTTTTACCCCATTTTTGAGTTTGTTTTGAGACCTTACCACTCTAGATTTGAAGCCAATTACCCATCCCATTCGCACAGAGTTTCCCAATCCTTTAAGAACCATGCTTCCATATAAAAAAAAATTACCAGTAACCTATATGTCCTACTTGTTATTCCATCAACAGGTTGTAAGAGACAAAATAATTGCAACTCATTCCCTAGAGTGGAGTTTACCTCCATAGAGATCTTGAAATGTTAGAGGCTATCTCATTACAATTATGGTGTGCATAAAAACCACATTAATAATTTCACTAGAAATAGAAGGAGGGCCTTGAGTTTCTTCCTAATAATAGAGGTTAACCTTTTCATAAGGTCACACTAGAATCACCCAAGAGTGTAAAAGGATCTAGTTCTTAGGCTCAATTATTAGTATCACCTTTAGTAAACCATAGGAGACCCAGGATTATGCCAACATCTCCAACTCAGAATAATCAACCTCCACTAAGGCACTCTTCACCTACAAGGAACCCTTTGTTTACTAATCAACCAATGTCCCAAAAATAACCCTGGTTATTTGTATCTACCATTGCCATCCCTGGGGATGTGCATTATTTACCCCAAAACCCTAAAAATAATTTCCCATCTTGTTTTCCCTCAGGACCTAAGACCACAAAATAGCATATTAAATCTGTTAAAGATGCTTTAAGGTTAATGAATGTAGTTGATGAAGATGTTGCATGTCAATTATTTCCCTTTACTTTAATGGATGCTACTTATGATTGGTATTTGAATCTAACTGATAACTCTATCACTAATTAGGGATATTTTAGACATTTTCTTGCATGATTTGGGTAGGTAACTAATATTGGACTAGTGTATCAACACTTCACCATTATGAGAGAGAACCCAATGAACCCATCAATTCTTTTAATTTAATATGGTAGAAGATTTATAATCAATTGACCTTAGGGTACAAACCACAACCAACACTAGTGCTAGAGATGTAAAAAATGCTTTGGACCCCATCACCATCATATTATTGAGGAGGGCACCTACTACCAATACCTTGGCATTGGCATTCTAAGAAGCCATCAATATTAATAAATGACTTAATCCTTAAACACAAAGAGTCCCCAACCTCAGTGCTATAACCCTAGTACTTAATCCAAAGCCACATGTAAAGCAAAATCCTCTAGATTACAATCAAAATTAGTTATATATGCTACCCCTACTGACACAAATGGCACAACCAAGTTTTGGCTACCTAACTAATCATGTGATAGAAAAGAATCACCTATAAAACCAATAAGAAACTACATTTATTATGTATGTTTTATAAGGTACAAACTCCATGAAATATGAATTAGATTCTATCTAGAAGATGGTTCAAAAATTGAATAATGATTTTTTGAACATGAAATGAAAATTGGGCAATGCCAATAATTAGATGGGCAACCCAAGTACTAGGTTCCAAAGATATAATAAACCATTCAATAGGCCTAAAAATAATGTAGAGATATTAGGCAAACTTCTATAAATCAACATTATTGAGACCACTCTCCCAAATTGGTGTAGACTACACAACATGCCCTTGCATGGTAGCTAGACTATGTCAAGTTCTATATAGTGTTAAAAAACTTCCAAAGGGAAATAAATAGACCAGATTAGATGAACAATCTAACATAATCACATCAAGACCTAGGTTCGACTAACACAGCCATGTGCTTCAAGACTCATGAATTTCCTTTTCTAGGAGAGGATGACAATGAATTAGAGGATAATTCAAAATAAGTTCATGTTTTCCAGTAGTTCTAGAAGAGGTGTATAACTTAAGGAACATGCAACCTTTTACCACTTTAACACTTCCAAACACCACATCAATTCCACTTAATCTAAAGGAAGATATCAATCCCCCCTCCAAAGGGGAGTGATTTATTACCAAGAAAAGATTAACCAAGAAAATTAGGGGGATACATCATCATGAAAGATATGAAGAAAATAAAGGTAAATATAAAACTTCATGAGTTGGCTCAAATCAAAAAGCAGAAGGAGTTACTATGGAGATCCATCACTAGAAAGACTCTTGTAGAGAAGACTAGGGCAGATCCAAATAAATCCAAAGAATCAAAATTAATTGATACCAATGTCATCTATAAGAGCAAGATTGAGGTACTACCCTTTATAGTAACCATCAGAGCATTTGGTAAAAACATCCACAATTGTTCGATCAATTTTAGGGCATCTGCTAATATTATGCCTACCTCTATATGTAAAAGGCTTGGGCTTACTTATAGTCCTTCAAAGAGATCAATTTATTAGCTAGATAAGATAGTAGTTCTAGTAGTGGGAGAACTAAACAATGTACAAATTCAAGTAGCATTAGAGCCAAGAGTCTAGATGAATATCGATATCCTAGTAGTGGACATACCAAAAGGCTATAGATTATTATTGAGTAAAGACTAGACCAAAATGTTTAATAAATACCTTTTCACAAATTTTTCACACATTTGGATACCATGGAGAGGAATTACAAACCAAATATAAATTGATAGGGATCTTAGAATGAAGTATTCCATCACTAAATATAATGTCAAGAATGAAGAGGTAAAATATGATTCTCCCTCATTAGGCATCTATACTTTTATCATGTATAGTTCATTGCAGAACATAGATCCTGAAGGATAAAACCATCTATGGATGATGCATTTTGAGGAGCTAAGTCCAAAAAAGGATCAAGCATGGGAATTAAGTTAATTAATCTTCAAGGTAAAAATTTATTGGCTTCCTATAGATTGTAGCTTCCCTATACCAATAATAGAGCTGAGTATGAAGATCTAATCTTGAGACTATATTTTACATTAAAGAATAATGTAAAATAAATAAAAATGTTTGAAGACTCTAAGTTGGTAGTTCATTAGATATGGAACAAATACCAGTATAAAATTATCTTACTTAAAGTGGTATAAACATAGAGCATGGGATCTAATGTAAATCTTTGAAGCTTTCAATATAGTAGCACTCCCAAGAAAACAAAATCACCCTACTAATTCATTGGTTGTTGTTGTTACTAATATGGAACCATTATAGGAATCCAAGGTGAATAGGTTTTCCATTGAACTCATCCCTTGCCCCTTTATTCTAGATAATGTCAATAACTTTTAGGTCTTTGATGATGATCAAAATATCATCAAGTTCCTAATGAACTTTGGGGATTTTAAGTCTCAAGTCATTGATGGAAAAGATGTCAATCACTTCTATCAAGAAGATATAGGAAATGAAGGTATCCTTTAGCTAAAAGAGAACATGATACTAGTGGGTTTAGTCTCTTTGGAAAGGTCATTTGACTTGGATCCTTAGGTACAATAGCTCAGGTAGCCCAAAGTTAGTGAATCAAATGTTAGGAAATAAAATATAATAGATGAACATAATCTACATTATGTCAACATTGGCCTCAGTTATACTCTTGGGAAAAGGAAACAAATGAAAAAATTAATTTCTCAATATGAGGATGTCATTGCTTAGACATATGAGGACTTAAAATCATATAAATTGGAGGTCATCACTCATACCATTCCTCTAAAGTAGGATCATAAACCATTTAGATAGAGGCAAAGACTAATAAATCTAATTTTGGAACCTCTAATTTAGAGAGAGGTGGAAATTTTGTTAAATGCCTAAGTCATTTTCCCAATACAACACTCTACTTGGGTGGCCAATTTAGTCATAATAAAGAAGAAGAATGGTGAAATCTAAGTATGTGTCAACTTCAAAAATATGAAAAAAACCTCTAAAAAGGACAATTACCTACTATCATCACTAGATGAGGTAATACAAATTGTGAGTGGATCTAAAATGATGTCATTCTTAGATGGATTTCTAGGTTATAATCAAGTGCTAATATAAGAAAAAGATAGAATGAAGACTATGTTTGCCATAAAATAAGGAACTTATACATATAAAATGATGTCATTCAACCTGATCAATGTGGGAGTTACCTTTCAGTGTGCCATGGATCATGCCTTCAAGGGATTGACAAGAAAATGCATAATAATTTACATGGATGATCTCACAGTATTTTCAAAGAATAGAAGAGATCATGTAACCCACCTTCAGTCTATATTTGAGAAATGTAAGAAATGTGATGTTTCACTAAACCCAAAGAAAAGCATAGTTGGAGTTACAGAGAGAAAAATATTAGGGCACATCATCACAAAGGATCGAATTACTATTGATCTAGACAAGGTTCAGGTGATTTTGAAGATTCAGCCACCCAATAACAAAAAGGAACTAAAATCATTTTTTGAAAAAATTAACTTCATAAGGAAGTTCATTTTAGGATTTATAAATATTTTCAAGCCCCTGAATGCCATGCTCAAGAAATATGCTAAGATAGAGTGGACATCCTAGGCTAAAAGATCTTTTCAAGATATTAAAGAATCTATATCACAGGCTCCAATCTTAATCAATCCTGACTTTACAAAGGATTTCTATCTATACTCTTTCACTTTAAAACATATGATTGTTGTAGTTATCACTCAAAATAAGGATGTGATAGAACATCCCATCACCTTTATGAGCACCAATTTGAAAGACACTAAGCTTTAATATTCTATGATTGAAAAATAGATCTTTGCCCTTGTCAAAGTAGTCAAAAACTTTTGACATTATATCTTGAGGAATAAAACCATCGCTATTATACATGATCTTACTATCAAGCTCACCCTATCACAAAATGACCTGGGAGAGTGTCGAGGAAAATGGATGGCTAAGCTCCAAGAGTTTGACATAGAGATTTAGACTACCAATATTGTTAGAGGATAAGGTATTGTTTATCTCATAACTGAGTCAGATCCTCGTATAACCATCAAAGAGGTATGTCAAGCCCAAGCATCTAAATGTGAATGGTATATAGATATAATTTTGTAATTACTAATAGGAACATGTCCCATAAAATATAATAGAGAAAGAAAAAGATATTTGAGGCTCAATCCTACTTGATACATGATTAAAAAAGGAATCCTCTATAGAAGAAACTATAAAGGAATCTATCTTAGATGTGTGGCTATAGAAGAAGCTACATCAATCCTAGAAAATTTTCATCAAAAAATAGGTAGTGTCCATCCTTCAAGGAACACTATAGCTCACAAGATCCTGAGGTTGGTCTATTATTGGCCAAAAATTTTCAAATATGCTCATACACACATTAGAACCTACCATGAATGTCAAATTTTTGCTAAAAGAGAAGTACACTTAGCCATGCCACTATAACCAATTGTTGACAAAAGGCCATTTTCCCAAAGGGGTTTAGACTTCATTGGCATGATCAAGCCAAATTATTTAGTTGGCCATAAATTTGTACTCACAACCATAGACTATTATGCCAGATGGACCAAAGCTATCATTACAATACATTGTAGAGAATAAGATGTAATTTGTTTTTTGGAAGAACACATAACAACTTGGTTTGGCACACCCAACACTGTGGTCTATGGAAATGGACCTACTTTTATATCAATAGAGTTTACTAAGTGGGCACATGATAATAAAATCATCATCTGGTTAGCTTTAAATCATTACCTTTAGGGAAATGGGTTAGCAGAGTCAATGAATAAAAATTTGATTGATGCAATCAAGAAATCTATAGGATACAAGCCTAGAAAATGGTACAATTTATTAAAGTACACTCTTTGGGTAGACCGAATAAGTCATAAGCAAGCTCTTGATGCCTCACCTTACTTGCTAGTGTATGGATGTAGGCCTATCTTAGCTATCACATTGAAGTTACCCATTTATTAGTTCATTCAAGATTACATGGAGTCTAGTGATAAAGATGAGTCAAGACTATTGGATATAATTGAGATGGAGGATTCTAAGAATGAGGCATTACAAACATTCAACAAACATTAAGACCTAGTCAAATGATGGCTTGACAAAAGAGTGAAGGTTAAAACATTCAATATTTTAGACATAGTGCTACTATGGGATAAATACCATGAAAATAAAGGATAACATGACAAGTTTTCCCTATTATGGATTGGACCTTATTATATTTTAGAGATCATAGGTGATAACATGTTCTGACTAAAAGACCTTCAAGGTAACGAGCTAACATATCTAGTAAACGGATAATTTTTGAAGCATTACTTCAAGGCTATTTTTTCTATAGATATTATTGATTAAGGATGATCAAGATAAGTTTAGATTAGGAGTAGATTATCCTTAATTTTTAGAATAACCTTTCCTAATCTTAGTATTTTGTTTCTTAGATTAGAATTTGGCATTTTTTTAAGTTTAGTTATTTTGTGCTTTCTCAAATAGCTAGAATTGTTTTTATTCTACTATGACCAATTTTAAATTCAGACCATTAGATGCTTACAACCAGTGAAAGAAGGGAATTGAATTTGTGGCATTTTAGACTACCTCATAAGTGGGATGTATCCCTGATCTTCTTTGGGTATTGGGACAAAGGTAAGTAATCATAAATTATTTTGAATGATGTCATAGTTTAATACCTTTACCAAGTATGTGGAAGTTGCTCTTAGAGTGTTTTATACAAATTTAGAAAGTTCTCCTATTTCAATAGATCAAATTCACTCATCACCTAAAACCTACTAGAAATGATAATTCTAGGTCTAGATTTGGCTGGTGGGGATGTCTTAGTAATGATTTGTCTTACAATTTTACCATCTCACTAGGGTTCCATTTCTTCTCCTATATATAAAACAAAAAATTATTATGAGTTCAAAGAGAAAAATAAAATATAAAGAAAAAGGGCTGACATGATGAAATAAGGTCAATGTACCATACATCATGATCAAGTAAATAGAGAATATTGAAGTGAGAAGAAAAGGAGACCAAGGTACCTTTATCAAGTCTATGGATGCTTGTCTAGTAGCAGAGCAATGATTAAGCTTCCCTTATTTTTATGAGCTATAATAGATACTAGAAAAAGACATAGATCCACATCAAAACCTTATAAAAACTCATCATAATAGGGGTTAAATTAATCTCACATTTTAACACACATAGATCCAAGAAATTTGAAAGCAAGTATGTTGTGTAAATCTACATAGGATTCTCTTTCATGTTTCTAATTTAAATATTATTCCATAGTATACTTCAAGATTGATTCACAATTGCAATCCAAAGTTCTAGGTTCTTTAATACTCAAGAGTATTCCCCCTGTGAGTCACCATTTGTTGTACCCAACATCCCCTCTTTCCATAGGAAATGGGGACCCACCCTTTTGATTATGGTATTGATATTGGTGTGGTAGCATTTACACTGTCTATCTTTATGGACTTTGATTTACCTTTTTGGATTTTCAAAGTAGATCCTTCAAGACTTTGTCATAGACAAATATATTAAGAAGTAGACCCTTTAGATTACCATAAAAATGAAGTACCTTTGGCATTTTACCTTTCAAATTTTTTCCCATCTTTTCCCTTCATAGCCAAATCCTTCAGACATTTCATCTAAAATAATTTTCACCCTTCATTCCTAATGTAGCTATCCTTCCTAATTTATGTAACCTACCCTTCAATATTTTGGAAGTGACCCTTAAGCGTATGATAGTACCCTTTAGGAAATCAAACCAGTCCTTTTAGCCTCTATGAAGTAGACCCTTTAGATACTCATTACCATGAATTTGATCCTTCAAAGTCTTTCCCATAGACCATTTATGACCATCTTAGCTAGCCCTTTAGCCTTTCCATATTTGACCTTTCCACTCCCCTTTGACCTTGTCTTATAGGGCACATACCCTTCGAGTCTCTTAAAAAGTACCATTTGGCATTTTGAAACATTTAGAATTACCCTTTGATGTATTCTTTCAAAACTTCCATTTTGGGACCCTTTAGTTATTTCTTTAGACCTTTTGTTTTGGGCATTTTTGTCCAATGAATAATCTTTGAATAAATTCTTCCAAAGGACACTTCTCTCTTAGAAATCTTGAACCTACCCTTCACTTGCCCCCTATACATACCCTTTAGACTTATGCCAAAGTACCCTTCAATGTGGCTACTTACCTTTTGGGACATTTTGTATCTCAAAACTTCTATCTTCACCTCATTTTTTTTTTAAACAATAATTACTTGATAGAATTGTACCCTCTAAGTTAGAGGCACACACCCTTCAAAACTTTTGAAGTGTCTTCTTAACTATACAAAAATACCCCTTCGAGATATTAAAAGTACCCTTTGAGGATTATGAAGTAGACCATTCAAGATTTTTATCATGGACCAAAGTTCCCTATAAAGTGAACCCTTTAGATCAAAATCACCCTTTGGGGAATTTTAAAAGGCCATTTAGCTACTAAAATTACCCCCTTGGAATTAGTGTTTCAGATCCTTTGCCATGATGATATATTTTATAATAGAAATTATCACTAACATTTTCTATGAAATAATTACCTGAAAGAAATAATCTACTAGCATTGACCCAAAAATATTTCCCTCAATATTAATCTGAGCACCTTCACTTTTAACCATGTCTCACTTTTATCAAGACTAAGGTAAATTATTTCCTATTAACATTAGTAAAGACCACTGCCAACCTGAGCTAACAAATTTGAATTGAAAGGGTTGAGTAAATGTTTCACATTTATGTCACATGAACTAGTATTTAATGCAGGATCTTATATAGGTGATACGTAGCCATTGGAGTCATCATTTACACTCAAGATATCTTATGATTGAATTATCTTTGTCTCTTAGTATCACACAAGAGCCCTAGTTTCTATCTTGGAAGAGCAAAAAATAGACTGCATGTAATCTAGATCTAAGTCAATCACATTGGTATACGGGTATACATAATAGGTAGCATAATGAACAAAGTAAGCATGAACACATAGCCAAGGAATACTCATTAAATTCATCATGGAGAACTAATCCTCCCTCTATGTTCTCAATTAAGGATTTCATAGAGTTTAAGGACACTATATTTGATGCAGAGGTATTTGAAAACAAATATCAAAATTAATCATAGCTTTGGTATGTTATCGATATAGTGGATGCTTTTTCAATGGATGATGAAATAATGCTATAAAATAAGCCATTTTTTATAGAATTTCTAGCTTACAAATGCCAAAGGTTGCATTTCAATGTCACCAAACTAGAGGTCATGTCATGCATTGACCTTCTCAAGGATTTATTTTTTGCAAGTAAGATATCACAAGATGCATATTTGTTTCATTCTCATAGAAATATAGTGGTAGCATTAATATCTAGAGACAAGTTTCAAAGGTATTTGTCTCTTACCATACCAAATGCCTACTTTGACAAGCACACCCTGGTGTAGTTTGAAAAGTAAATGAGCCTCTAGGGAACACTATAATCATGGTTGTTACCCAATAAAAACATGACACAGAAAGGGAAAAAGATGAGTAGATCATTGATGATTGATAAATTTACTATGGGAATCCACATATGTATGGCTCTACTAAATAGATTATATGGTATGCCCAAAATTCATTTTGTAAATTTGGATTGGGTAACCTTGCTCTATATGATGCTATCAAATGATTTTGTTTATGCCCTAGTGTAGATAGTTATTTTGAGGCTAAGGAAACAAATTTTGCATAAGGATAGACATCCTTACCCTATAAGATATTTTTATATGATGTCATATTTGGTTGACATGGTCATGGGTATGTGTTATAAAGACCTAGGTCATTTATGGTCCTTAGCCATAAACTACATTAAGAATAGAATATGCAACCATTACCAACTCATGAAAATCTATGCCTACCAGAGGTACATGGTCAAAATTTGTTAGGATGTGTATCCCTATAAATGACAAGATATCTATTGCTCCCCAATGTCATGTATTAGAGGAAACAATGTGAAGAACATGACTAGGAAGGGTGATTACTTCCTATATCCAAACATCATAGTAATATTAGTTTGTTTGGGGTAACAAGGTGGTGCCCCTATGTCTTCCCAAGTATGTGCTTGATAATCTAGTAGAGTAGAAGATAGATTTATAGCTATGTAACATCATAGAGGAAGACTTGGTGAGACAAAACAAGGATTTCTTCTTTGGGATTCTTATCACCACTAGTAGGATAACATACACCATGAGGAAGTATCTTGGTAATGTTATAACAAATCATAACTGATATGGTTTCCCCATAGTGTTGGGTAGATATTAGGACCCTCATGGGCTCATATAACAACACATTTATGGATACAACATCCCCTATTGCCACTAGCCATACTATTATGATTTTCTATTTTTGAATCTTGTAACTAATAAAGAAGTATTAGAGCATGCAAAGATAGTTGGTTTATAATATGATCATTTAAGGATGATCCAAGTAGAGCCTAGCATCTCCACCAAATAAGTGGACAAATGAAGGGCCATTTTTAAAGGGTGGAACATTTAGATTTTTGGAGTGGTAAATCTTATGAACAAGGAGCTTCTTCCTCTTAAGGACCCCCCTTATAATTGAAGTTGAAGATATTCAAGCAATAGCTTGGGATCCTAGAATCAAGTGTACAAAGCAGAGGATTCAAAAGAGACCCTATTAGTTTGAACTCTAATGAATATGATAGGTATGGTACTGAAACCACTTTGGTTTCCATGACTACCCCCAATATGTCTCATGTTTCATTAATTGGGGTAGCCATTACACAAGAAATAGTCCCTAGCTCTTATGACTTTCATACTTGAGGGAAGGCTCCCTTAGTTTATGTTAGGAAACTAAGGACCCCCACATGCAACCCAACAACATAGGTATCCATAAGCTTTCCTATGCCACCTCCCAACATGTAATCACAAGGAGATGAAGTAACCATTTAAGATTGGGTAGAGGACTCAGATGAGAATGATAAATTGGAAGAAGTAAAGGCTCTCAGTCTTTAGGGTACCCCTATTGACATATAGCTTCAAGGTACCTCAACGCTCCATACATTTTATTTAGCCTCAATTGCTTTTTTTGATGCACCCATCTCCTTTGTATAATCCCCCTCCACCTCATCCACTCCTTCCATTAATCCCTCCACCACCTCCACTACATATTTTCCCATAATCATCCCTTCTATGCCTACTATTATTGCTATTATGAGACTTCACAAAAAGATGAAATTATCCAAGAAGGTACAGACCACTTTGGCCACACCCTAATTACATGTTCAATCCATAAAACTCTCCCTTCCACTCCCCACTTCCACTTCTACTAAGTAAACCACTATAACTAACACAAGTAAGTGAAGGAAGGCAAAGCCACACATTGTTGTAGTCCATAAACTTCCTAAAATTAGAGGAGTGGTATGGTCCAAGATTATATGGCCTTCCCTACTAGATGTATTGATAAGGGTAGCCAAGAAGAAAAGGAAAGAAGAGAAGTGGGAGCAAAAATAGGAAGTTTCTGTCACAAACTCTAATAAACCTAATAATATCCCACCTTGGGCCATGAAATTAAGGCAACAATCTTCAAAAATGCCTAGTTACAAGTAAACCAAGTTACCTTCCATAACTACCTTATTCAATCTTCCCATTGGCTCCATCCAAAGGGTTAAGAAGAGGATGCTTGAAGATAACCAAGGATCTAGTGTCATCCTTGAATAATGACAACTAGTGTTCTCCCTCATAAATAGGTATAATAGGTAACCAAGAGAATTTATGTATGAGGCAAATCTCTCAGACCTGCCTCAAGTGCATAAGGATGTAGTAGTAGCTACCCAAAAAGGGAAAAAAATAGCTCATCAAGAGCTAGAAGAGGAAGTACAAGAACTATGGGTATAAATTAAGTAGCTAAAATAATAGTTTATTAATGTGCATGTTCCTACAAGTATAAAATCTAAGGTAAGGGAGGCTTCCTCAAAATAATATCTCTCCCTAGAGGCCATAAAATTCATTAAGGTTGAGATGGGACCTCATACAAGCTATGATAATCAACTTTATATCTCCCTAACTAGGATAACATAAGGCTCAAAATGTTTGTTACCTATATAGGTAACTCACTATAAATTCACCTTGATCTAATAAATATAGTTGAGGAATCTAATGCCCTAAATCTAGTAGTAATTAGACATGAGGAGGTCAAGGAGTGGTGGAAGGTAGTTGTAGCCATGATTCCAAACTACTAGGCACATGAGGCCAAATTCCTTCAAATTTTGAATGATTTGAATTTATTTAAATTAAAATATTCTATGATCAAGTTAATTAGTAAAATCAATTTTGATAGCATTGTCCAGGAGGTAATAGACAATTTCAAGGGAAGCATTCAAGGAGTGGTAGTGGAGAGTATTGAAGAAGAGTTAAGTAGGGTGACATAGGTGAAGATATTTAGAAGTAAGTTTCAACTTACTATAGATAAACATGCAATACTCTTCATACAAATAAAGATACTCCACCAACTTTCATTTCTTAACTTAGACATCATTTGATAGTAGCATGAGGTAGCAGACAAAGTTTACAAGAATAATGAAGTAAAGAATAAGTGGGTTTCTATTAATGGATCCACATTTTTATCTTCTACTCCAACTAAAACCCATGAAACACTCCATCTAACTCAATGTTAGCCTATCATAAGCCTCAATTTTGTAATGGTTCTTGTTTTAGCTTCCTTTTTAAAATTGACTTACTCTTTTGTGCATACATGTATTGCATTATTTTATAAATTTAATTCTTCTTATTTATATCTCTCATTTGGTTTTAGACTATAGTTAGAACTACATGTTCTAATCACTTCCTATAAACATCATGCAAATACTTGGAGGATGAGGTGACCCCTCCCAAAGATCTATAAATATTATTATATCAGCAACATTAAAGGGGCCAAATTTTTTTAAATACAAAATATAGAAACCAATTTCAATCATCAAGCAAAGTGGTTTTGAGTATTTATTTCCTATAATGTGTTATTAATTGTTATTTTTCAATGGCTTTTTATTTCAATTAATCTTTAGTGTGTTAAACATTGTGAAACAATTCTTAATTCTCTTGATTAGTATACAAATTATAGATGTGCAATAACTGTCAATGATTGGTAGATAATTAATTGAGAAAATTAAGTTGTGTTGAAATATATTTATGAATATGATTTTGTGTTTTCTTGGTGTAGTCTTCTAATTGTTTGCCATAACTATCTTAGATAATCCATTATCCTAAGACATAATATCCTAATTAAGGGTGTGAAATAGCTACCCAAATAGGAGAAACCTTTATTTGAGGCCATTAAATTTCCTATACCCCTATCCCATTAGACTCTTTATCTGTATCTAGTTGTTGGTAAGCATTTATTGCTAATGATAGGTATTAGTTTTGAGAAGACATAGGTCTATTTAGAAACTAGCCAGAGAAGTAATTATTAAGACTCATTACCTTTTTTTCTTTTCTACCTTACCCTTCCCCCACCCATTTTGATTCTATTTTGAGACCTACCTACTCTATATTAGAAGATAGTCACCCATCCAATTCACATAGATTTTCCCAATCCTTTAGGAACCATGCCTCCATCTAAAAAACCTTATCATCAACCTACATGTCCTACTTAATATTCTATCAATAGGTTGTAAGTGACTAAATACTTACAAGTCATGCCTCAAGGTGGATTTTACCTCCATAGAGATATTAAAACATTAGAGGTTACCTCATTATTTATGTGATGTGCATAAAACCTACATCAACAATAGAAAACACATAGATAAATTTTGGATAAACTTTGCAAAATTCCTTAATTGTATTTCTTGTTCTATGTTTATAAAGTAATTTTAGATCTAAGAACTCCCCCATTTTTAAAATTGGAAATACCTCCTTTATATATATATATATATATATATATATATATATATATATATATATATATATATATATATATATATATATATATATATATATATATATATATATATAATTCATTAGATATACTAGTCATTCCTTCTCAACATGTAGCTAGACAAGTTTCAATATGCAACTGAATAAGTATCATAGATAAATATACCCTATAAATGATTTAGAACTAGTGACATCCTTTAACTGTGACTAACCTAAAATCTTATATATGTTCCATATTTCTCTTGCTTTTAAAGAATAGAATATTATTTGAAAAGAATACACTAAGTCAAATTAACTACCTTTGAGACACTTCTACAATCCTTTATCTCTGTTATAGGATCTTCATTCTTCTCATTCACTTTTGAGTCCACTAGATCTTGCAATCCAATGTGTCATGTCTATGTGTAAATTCCCATGCTAAGCTATTCATTTGATCTTGAAATATGACCTCTATTGCCTTTAAACATGTGTCCTTACCTCATGAAAACTTATATCTTGATTAAATGCACTTCATCAATTTTCATTGGATTCCTTAGCCTTGACCTTTACCACTAACCATCGATATGCCTAAATTTGCTAATATTTTTTTACTTAGAAATTTTCTATTCATTTTGGGTCCTTTAGAAAGTCCACCTTTACCTCACACCATTGATCTAGATCTAGCTAGTCAAATATTATTGGTTGATATTTATATCTAGCATGTGAGATCACACCATTTGGTAGCTCCATGGGATTTTTACACTCTACATAGTTAGTCTCTACTGAGCTAGTGCCCTTTTTACACATAGTGGCTTCTCATTTGGCCTAAGTTATCTAAAAATTAAACTTTCTTTTCACACCATAAGATCTTGGCTGCACATATTGACTTGCTCTATTGGATCTTCTTATAGAGTTCCCATGGTGGTGATACTTGTCACCACCTCACTTGTCTTTGGGCTCTTGACTTTGTACCTTATGCCTTTTGTTGGATCTTTAGGAAACCCACTAAGATGGTAACATTTGTCATTCTTATGGAGATTTTATAACCATTGGCATTTCAACATTGTTCATGTACCGTTCGATCATCTCCATCCAGGTAAATGTGCATCATTGATCAAGATTCTTAGCTTATTGACTTTTATACACACTTTTTGATCAACTCTATTTGATTTTGCATGCACCATTAGATTTTGATCCACTAGATTGGGCAATATTGGTTCCTATGAATAATGAAGATAATTAAATCAGAGTTTAGAAATATATAAAACTTAAGGTAAAGTCTTAAACTAAGGTTTTTTATTCATATTAATAAATTATAATAAAAATTTTAGGCTAAATTTTTTAAGACATAATAAATAAGGGACCCTATGATTAATAAAATTGGCTTAGCCTAAAGTTTTTGGGAAACATAAGGGACTTAGTATAAATTCTTAGCCTAAGGTTTTATTCTTGTTTAAAAAACATGACTAAATCCTTATGATAAAATATAATCTAAATATAGTATTTAAAAATGAACATTCCCATGTAAATTTTATCCTACCAAATTTGAATTAAAAAGAATTACTTAGGTTAAATCAATTAGACTAAGGTTTTTATCATGAGTCAAACATAGATTCAAATTAGTCTTCAATAAATGAAAGGTTAGTAAAAGGATCAATTTAACACTAAAACCCCAAATCCTGAACATTGTCCATTCTAAATTAACTCCATTAAACCTACAACTTGGAACACAAAAGTGTCAAATGTTAGCAACATTAGATGGATCAAATAGAAAACATATGTAAATATGTCAATCTAATCATGGTGTGGATTATCTTCAAATAAAGATAACATGCAAACATGTTGATGGCCATTTTATCAAGGGGAAATTTTAACTTAAAGAAAAAAAATCACAATATGAAACAAGGGTCCCCATTTTCAAGAATGGGGGTATGTTGACCTCAACAAATGGTGACTTCTAGGGGAAACATAAAAATATGTTAGAATTTAGAGACTCTAGTTTAGACTAATAACTAGGCTACTTATTCTATATGATCAAGTACCATTATTAAGGTGAACTCATAATTAAAACAATTTTTACATATGTAGGATTAGGCCCAAACATCAAAAATTATCCATGTTATGTGTGTGCTTTGATTCCACTTATTATTCACCATGGGATTTAGGTTAAAACTTCCAAATTCATGACATTGACCATTAACACTGACTTATAGCATATTTAGATGTTCATTAATAACCATGATTGTATATGGAAGGCTTGAGTATTTCTCTAATACCAACCAAACACATATCCATAATAGAGATACCTTTAGCTCCACTCAAGGCCTTGTTATACTACCATCTAGGAATCTATAGCCCTAGTGAAGTTTAACATAATCACCTTTACTTATAAAGATCTTGAATTTTGTAATAAGGTTCTTATTTTTTATATTTTTCAAGTCATTTTGAATTTATAGCAAAGGTTAGGAACTAGGTTAGCTAGGTTTTGGGATTCCATCTAGTGTTTGATCTTTAGATAATCATCCTTGGTTTCAAACTTTGTCCCAAACAATAATGTTTATTAAGTGTAAACATGACTATGTTTCAATAATTCAAACTTTCACCCAACATGTGCAATCCTTATTAAAATCAAATTTATATCATAATAATGTTTAATATTTTAAGGAATAATTAATCAAGATATCAATCTTTACCAATTTCTCTAAATCATAACATCAAATTCAAAATTTTGAAATGCATGGTAAACCAATGTTTAAAAGTCATTCCTGTATTCTTGATTTGAGAAGATAATTGAGAAATTAGGTGAACTTTGAGCTCAGGGCTGTCCAAAATGACTTATTGAAAGTAAGGAACAAAGCACAAAAATCAAACAAACCAAACAAACAAATAACAAGATAATAAATACTTACAAACAAGGGATAGGAAAAGAAAGAAATAGGAAAGAAATTAACCTAAAACCTACCTAAACTAAATCCATAAAGAAGTTACCTCTAGGATCAAATGGAAAGTTATTTATCCTACCATCTAGCCTTGAATCATGATTTCTTCCATTCAATGGCATCTTCTTATGAAGAGGAGCACTTGTATACTTGTATCTTCTATATGATTCAGATTGGCTTCCCACCTCCATTATCAAGCACATCTATTGAAGATATGGATCAAATATCTAATCATATTCTTCCCAAATTATTCTTTCTTGCATTTAGAAAGCTAGCTGTGCTTCATTAAAAAATTGATCACATCTTGTCTCTTTCTCCTTCCATGGTTGTATTATAAAATCAACTAGTATACTTGGATTAATCTCTTCATTAGGGTCCAACTCATCATGATTTGGGATATCCATAATATCATTACCTTCTTAAATAACATTTTCAATAGTAATATATATAATATATTCCTAAATATCCACATGAAGTGGGAAGGGACTATCAATCTTTGCACAAAAACTCTCCAAGTCATCCCAAAAGGTATCTTCATCATGATCAATAGAAAGCATATGATATTTGTTTGGAATCTTACCATTTGAAACATATTGATCACATATTTCTAACCTTTTTATGGATTCATATGAACATTCTTGATCTATTGCATTTTCTTCATCTTCATCTCCTCTCCTTCTGAGTGTTTCCATGACATCTTCAAGAACTCCATTCATTTCAGCTATAACTTCTATTATTTTAGAAAGTATAGGGTCTTCCTCCCTAATTAGTTTAGTAGATCCCTCCTCTAAATTATCTTCAATTTCATATTCATCTTTAAATGTAAAATCAAATGTCTTTACCATAAGATTCATTCTAAAAGATGTGGATATCTCAAAAGAACTCTATGACCATGCAACATTATTATAAACCCTATAATAATTAGCCAAAGGCACATCACAAGAGTTTATGTTAGGCATGTTCATAATTTTAGATGGATCATTATTATAGTTTTCATTATTATTTTGAAACCTAGATGTGGGTCTATTGAACCTCTAAATAGAATAATTTATATTAAAACCTTCCCCATTATTACCTAATTGCTTTTGTGTCTCAATAAAATCAATGCTCAGCGTTTGGACCATTTTTAAAATAGAGTCAATTTTAGATGCCTCTAAATTATGAACTTGAGGATTATTTCTAGCTATTAGAACCATAGTTATTTGATCTCATGGATGAGATCCACTTGTAATGTCATTCAGGAATTCTAGGTTTTGACCAAGATGAGCATGACTCAAAGGTAATTGATTTAAAACTAGAGGTTGATTTAAAGTAAGCATGGGAAAATTAGGATTAATATTTGGAATGGAATATGCCATTTGACCTTGGGGTTGCATTTGGTCATTAATTAACATAGCTTCAGTATAGGCTAAAGCTATTGTATTAATGACTCTAACAGATCTTTTCAAAAACACAAAAGTTAATGGATCTAAAGCATTTTTATAAATATATAAATCTAAAGCCTTAATAGGTCTATAAGGAGCTATAGTTATATTAAAAATATTTTGAAGTATACCATTAAAATCTCTAATGGTTTTATTTTAATCATTTTTCATAGTAATTAAATGTTGATAAGGGGCATATGGACTTATTGTATTTCTAAATTAATCAATGAAATGATGATTGAAATCATTCCAACTGACAATGAAATATTTAGGAAGGTTAAGAAACCAATAATATGCCTCATCTCTAAGAGTAAAAGGAAAAAATCTACAAGAAACATATTCATGAACAACATTTAATAATCCTAAGGTAGATTTAAAGAACTTGATATGTTCTTCAGTAGTCATAATACTAGTAGGACTAAAATAAGGCTAATACATTTCAAAACTTTGATACAAATTATGTACCTACCCAGGCACATTGATATAAGATCTACCTAACCATGTCATACTTTGATGAATATCTTACTTGTAGTCATCCCAACTCTAAATCATGTTCACAATACAACATAAAAACCAAATCTTTGAAAAGACAAATGGATCCTTAATTAATCTTAAGCAACCTTTGCAAAATTTCACATGAATTTTCAGAGAATAGCAATATTTATCTAAATTAAGCCCAAAAACTGGTCTAAAACCATTAAGATCAATTATCTTTACACAAATATGATATAATAAACATAAATATGCAAATAATACATCAATCTTTGAATAGAATTCTCTAAATTTAGCATAAATACTATAAATTCACAAACATTTAGCTAAGGGACCTCCTTCTAGTGTCAATTTTTATTTGTTGATACCCCTAAATGCATCAATGGGTTCATATAGTTTTTAAGAAACACTTCTCATTTGTGTATCTAAAGGATTCATTGCATGAGTTAATGGTTGTGATATTTTAGAGATCTATGGTGGAATAGTAACCAAGATAAATAACCATTTCACAAAATTAAAATGTAAATGGTTGTTGGGAGACACCATGGTCTTAAATCTTTGTGAAGATGAAAGTTATCTAAACTAAGTCCAATGAATGATGTCCAAAACCTAAATTCTAAACTTGAACTAAAGTGATCTAATAAAAAAATAGTAAAAGAAGGGTAGGGCAAAAAGAAGGTGTTTTTGATCTTTAATCTAGATATTATGATAGAGAATATATTTCATTAATACATGCACTAAGCCAATGTACAACATGAAGTATAATAAGCTCAAATCCTACCATAAGTTAGGCAAGAATATAAAGAAAGTATGAAAAGATGTAATAAGAACAAGATTCACTTTAAGAATTTTAACCCTACAAGCAAATAGCATTAGCTTAGATGCAAAAAGAGAAAAGAAAGTGAAGTAAACCTAAGAACTTTCAAATAATCTAGCATTACCAAAATTTAGCAATAAATATGGACATCTAGTATCCATAAAAACAATTCAAATTTAAATATCAAACTAGATAATTGAGGAAGTAGCCATGATAGCAAACACATAGATAAATGTTGGACAAACTTTGTATAATTCCTTATTTTTACTACTTTCTCTAAGTTTACAAATTAATTTTGGCTCTAAGATCCCCCCCTCTATTTTTACAATTGGTAATAACTCCTTTGTATAGACAATTTATGAGATATTATGGTCACTCCTTCTCAACATGTAGCTGTAAAAGTGTCAATATGCAACTAGACAAGTGTCATAGATAAATATCCCCCTAGAAATGCTTTAGATCTAGTGACATCCTTTAACTATGACTAAACTAGAAGCTTATATATGTTCCATATTGCTTCTACTTTTACATAATTGAATATTCTTTTGAAAATAATACACTAAGTCAATTTAACTACCTATAAGACACTTATGTAATCCTTTATCTTTACTACATGATATTCATTCTTCTCATTCACTTTAGGTTAACTAGATCTTGTAATCCAACATGTCATGTCTATGTGGTAATGCCCATGCTAAGCTATTCATTTGATCTCTAAATATGACTTATGTTTCCTTTGAACATGTGTCCTTACCTCATGTAATCCTATTACTTGATTAAACATGCTTTATTGATTTTCATTGGAGTCCTTAGCCCTGACCTTTATCATGGACCATTGATCTACCTAAAGCTCCCAAGAGTTTTCCACTTGGCATTTTTCTATTCATTTTAGTTCCTTTTAAAATTTCACATTTACCTCGTACCACTGATTTAGATCCATCCAATTGAACATTATTGGTCTATATATATACCTGGTATCTAAGATCATGCCCTTTGATAGCTCTAAAAGATTTTTGTACTCTATATAATCAGTCTCTATCAAACTAGTACCCTTTCACCATGTGGCAGCTTCTCATTTGGCCTGAGTTCTTTAAAAATACAACTTTCCTTTCACACTATTGGATATTGTCTACGTGGATTAACTCACTCCTTTATATCTTATTATAGAGTTCCCATAGTGGTGACACTTGTCAACACCTCATTTGTCTTAGAGTTCTTGAATTTTGACCTTATGCCTTTTGTTGGATCTTCAGGTAGCCCATTAAGATGGTGACACTTGTCACTCTCACAAAGATTTTAGAACCTTTAGCTTTTCAAAATTGTTTATGTACCATTTGATCATCTCTACCTAAGTGAATGTGCATTTTTGATCAAGATTCTTAACTTATCAACTTTTATATGCACCATCTGATTAACTTTGTTCGAATTCATGCACACCATTGGATTTAGATACACTAGGTTGGGTGTGATTGGTTCCTACAAATAATGAATATAATTAATTCACAACTCAAAAATATATAAAACTTAAGATAAAGTCTTATACTAATGTTTTTTATTTGTATTAATAGATATGAATAATTTTTTTAGTTTAATGTTTTTAAGACATAATAAAAAGGGGACCCTATGATTAATAAAATTAACTTAGCCTAATGTTTTTGGGAAACATAAAGGACTTAGGATAAATTATTAGCTTAAGGCTTTATTGGTGTTTAAAAAACATGACTAAAACCTTAGGATAAAATATAAGATAAGTATAAAATTAAAAATGAACATCCCCATGTAAATTTGATCCTTCAAGATTTGAATTCAAGAGAAGTACTTAAGTTAAATCAATTAGAGTAAGGTTTTTAACATGAGTCAAACATATAATAAAATTATTCTTCAATAGACCAAAGGTTAGTAAAAATATTTATTTAACACTAAAAACCTAAATCCTAAACATTTTCATTCTAAATTAAATCCATTAAACCTATAACCTAAAACACAGAGGTTAAATGTTAGTAACATTAGATAGATCAAATAAGAAACATATGTAAATATGCCAATCCAACAATGGTGTGGATGATCTTAAAATAAAGATAATGTGAAAACATGTTGATGGCCATTTTATCAAGGTGAAATTTTAATTTAAAGGATAATTTTGCACAATTTGAAATAAGGGTCCCCATTTTCAGGAATGGGGGTATGTTGACCTCAACATGGTTCTCCTAAATTAAAGGAATTCTTTTATTAAAACAAAAAAGTGGGTGTACCATTTAATTTTTTTAAAAAAAATATAATAAATAATATAAAGGTCATGGATTCATTCAAGAACATGCAATCTAAATCACTCATGAAGTAAAATTACTTAAAATGATGATTATGATAGAGACTCCTTAGCACATACAAAGAGTCATAGTTTTGAATGAAGGAAAGGATGGTAGAAAAATTAGCATGAGAAATAATGGAAAATACAAGTTTGAGTCACCTCAAGTCCTCCCTCATGATTAAATAACCATTCCTCCTCCATAAAATATCTAATCATGATAATTAAAACAAATACAAGATATTTCAAAAGCTAGGTAATCAATTCACATATTTTTTCAAAATATTACTCCTTGGTTTGTTTTTCCACAAGATTTATGCATATAAAACCTATTAAATGTGATATTACCTATTTTATAAGTGTTATTTAATATTTTAAAATATTTTACAAACTTTTTATATAGGGTAAAAGAAGAAATCTAAGCCTAAGTCAATAGGGCTCCTACTTCAAGATATAGTTGAATTAAGAGTGTTCAAAGAAGAAAGTTAGTTAGATTTAATTAATAATTTTCATGGTTATGATGATAAATTGGTTGATTAATTCATAATAATTCTATAATTTTAAAATTCTAAAGTAAAAATAATTAATATTCTAATGAATAGATCCATCATTGGCTAATTTTTTAGGATCCCTAAAACATAAATGTATATATCAAGTAAGTCCTCATTTGAGTATCTAATTAAAATTGTTCATTTGGATTAAGATTATATGTATAAATTCATTATTATCCCATAAGGGATAAATAGAGTGACAAAGAGATATTCTTCCATAACTTTGGAATATCATATCCTTCTAGGTAGTCAAATTCTTCACTTATAATAGACAATGTGGATCATTAGGAGGATATGAAATGAAAGATGAAAATCATCTTAGACATGGAGAAGATAAAATTGAATGGATAATTAATTTTCAAAATTTATTTATGATGGCATTTAAGTTAAGTCAAAAAAAATGTTTAAAGTGTTACATCAATCAGACATTGTGGATTGATTCAAGTGATATGTCAACATTACTTCATGAAGAAAGTAGACACATAAGCCAAATGGGAAGAATTTTTTGAATTATTGTTGATGAAAAATTCCAAAATTAATAGTTAGGCATTATATTATTCTATTACACCTAGGTCTGGCCTTAAGGAAGAAGCTACAGTTGAAGAACCATCTATATAACTAGTGAAGAATATAATGTTGATAAAAATAGAGACATCTAGAACTACCCTAGAGGAATATCCAAAACTTGATATAATAACAACACCTATAATGGATATTTATTTTGATTAATAAGAGTCTCAAAACATATGTCATGTTATAGTCATGATAAGAAGTAAAAGAAGAAAATTGACTCTAACTAAGGATTCTTCACAAGAAACTTTTCCAAAAAGATGAAGGAATTTCATCATTTATTAGGAGGATAAACTTAATAAGAGACATAATGTTATAGATATCTTTTGAATTCTCATCTAAGAGTAACTTATTTAATTTTTAAAGTATTTGGAAGAAACTACATAAGAAGAATGAATCTTAGAAGATAACTAAATAGGAATATAGGAGATCACATCCATGGCATAAGATTTTATAGCTAAGAAATTAATGGAATGACTCCTTCAAAATTATTCATCTAAACAACCTATGGACAAAGGAAAAACCGCAACTATGAAATAATATAAGCAACCTTCTATATATGGTGAAGAAGCACAAATGCGACAAGTTATTTACTTATTAAGAGTAGAATCAACCATAGGATAAAAATAGGAATAAATATTTTTCCTCAAAAAATTACTCAAAGGTAACAAATAAGTCATTTCATATTTTTTAAAAAAAAGTTAGAATATATTAAGAATCAGTCTCTTGGTAAGGATAGTGAAAATGTTTAGTTAAAGGAAATAACACTAGCTCTTATATCCCAATTAGACCATGGTGTAAAAACTCAATTGTCTTATATGACATTATGGATAATTATAAGGAAAAATTTCAAACCCTAATATATGTTAAGGTATAAAATATAAATATAAATAAGAAACTTGAGGAAGAGAGAAAATAAAAAGAAAAGGGAGATTCTATGTTGTAGGTAGCCTGTATGTTACGAGAAAGTCTCATTGATTACAAAAGGTGTGCCTCTAGGTATGGACTCTTCTTAAAAGAGAAATTTTATAGTTGGTAGATATTAAATATGTTATGTGGTTTTAATTAACATTGATGATGATAAATGATTCATGAAAGACTACCATTATAGTTCCCTTGAGAAACATAACCTCTTATGTGAGTTATACTTTTATAACTTCCTCATATGATACATGACATCCTTATTGATTAACTTATTTATAGAATTATTTTAGATTATGGATTTCATTTTTTATTTATAAAAAAATTCCTAGAGTGAAATGACAAAAGAGTATTTTTTACAATTCAAAATTGTTCAGATCTATATGAGGCATGAATTCCCTAATTCAGAAAATTAAATAAAAACTTTCTAAAATATTATGCATAATATAATGGTTAGGGCATACCATCCAAAAATCATACATAAATTCATTTTCTATTTTTAAGAATACATTCAAAATAATTTCCATTCATTCCTTATTTCATGTGATAAGAGGTGGGATACATTGAATATCACATTGAAGAGAAGGGAGGTCATTTTACCCACTAATCTTAGATGGTGTTGTTATCCAAATTGGCTACCCTTTGTGACTCTTTTCAAAAAAAATTGATACTAATCCTTCTTTAACATTTTTTGGTATCCTTTTGAGGTGATTTGTCTTAGTTTATAGGTCATGCCTTGTCATAATAAGGTGTCTTTTCAAGTGTCTTTGGTAATATCAATGTCTCTTACAAGGTCTAGCCAAAGAGAGTGAGTCAAAAACACCTAGTCTTATCATCAATTCCCTTCATTAGTCTTATGACATGATTTTTGAGAAATTAAGATAATTTTAGAAATTTTAAGGTAAATTTCAATAAGTATCAAATGCATTTTCAAAGTCTAATGTGTGTATAAACTTATAAGGTCAATGTGAGGATTAAAAAGGATGATGTGGACATAGAAATAATAGTTTCAAGTAAGAAATAATAATCTTAATATATAAATAACAATGATTGCCCTTTTAAATAGATATAAACACATGTCATGGTCCATTCAAGAGGAATAAAATGAGTTTCAATATACTTAAAGGATCAAGTTACATTTATATATATTCACCAAGGTTAAATCATGCTAGGTTAAACTTTCAAAGGTTAGATCAAGTCAAAAAATGCATGAGTTAGTTTATTAGGTTCTTGGCAACTAGTTGTAGGTTAGTCTACAGTGCTTGTTTCATGCAGTAGAAGAATATTTGAGACTAGTGATCTTAGGGGATGACAAGTTTCCTTGTACCCTTCAATTTCACGATAAGATTTTAGATTCTAAGAGCCTATACTCTATGAAACATCACTAATAAATTCAGTGATCCTAAACTTCATATAAACCCCAATAGTTTTGTTTTATCTCCTAGTTATTATTTTTTATATTAGTGGGTACATATTTGTGGTTGGAAAAAAATGTATATTCTTATAATAATATATCCAATACTAAATCCAATGTATGTAACCCATGGATCAATAATTCAAGGCAAAAAACATTGTGTTTATTGATGGTTGTAGATATTGGCAAGGTTATTGAAGGCGTGATGATTTTTTAGGCAATAAATTTATTTTATCTAATAATAAAACACTATACTTAACCTTGGAAAATCTGATTTAACTTTCTCAGTCTCAGTCCCCTAACAAGTCAAACATTGGTTCAAATTACAAGGTAAAAGTTGATGCATGCTTACCAGATTGATTTGAATGGAGGATATAAGTTCAAATTAATTTTAAATTATATGTAAGAATATTTTATTAGTTACTAAATTCCTTTCATAAAAAATAAACCATCAGGTTTAATCCAAGATCTCCTTGAGAAATCCTAATAGGCCTGCAAAGACTTAGAGAAGTAATTTTGTTATTATGTTACAAAACTAAATAAGCCAATATGGGATTGGATTATTATCAATATAATATTAAATATAATATATTTGGAATATATATACCAAGTAATCAATAAATCCATGGTCATCCTTGTAAGGAGGCTAGGTAGGTAGTCTTCAAGAGACATAGTCTACAAGCAAGAATGTTCAATGATTTGAAGAACAATATATATGAATGAGTTTAAGAAATCCATGTATATATGTGTGTAAATTCACATAACATTTATAAAATTAATAAAACTTCATGGTCATACAAATCATAGTATCATATATCAAGAAAATGAGGTGTTCATTCATATCGGCAAATTGTGTCAATATAACAAAAATGAAAATGATAGTCATTGAAAAAAACTTGTACATTTATCACATCATGGAATTATTAAATAAAGTAATAAAAATATAATATTTATACCCAATATCAATTAATGTCAAATTAGGTAGCAAAGTCATCTCATAACAAGGATGGGGGCTCTCGAAAAGGAATCCATACCTATAAGAATGTTTTCATGTTTTGAGATATGTTGAATTCTCCTAACCATTTGAGAAGACTCTCTAGGAATAAACAAAGCAAAAAATAACTTCCATAAATCCCTCAAATACACCTAAAGGTTTTGATATCCTTCAAGGGATCAAACTGATTCAAAGATGGTGATGATAAGTTTGGAAATGCAAAATAAGCACCTATAGGTTTGTATGAATAAAGTGTGGATAAAAATGGCATTTTGAATGAATATTTATGCTTAGAAATATAATTTAGATGTGGTAAATCATGAATAAATTATAAAATTTTATTATAATCCTTGTGATATATATAATCATCCAAAGAGGATCCATTATTGAGCTCTAACAGAGTGTTAGGCCTTGAGGAGAATCTATAGGCCTGCATGCAAATTATGGAGCAAAAATGAAATTCTAAGTTTGATCATGAAGTATAAATGTTATGATAGGTAAAGTTAATTATGACTCATAATTCACATTTATTTGATACCTAGAAAGATAGGGAAACTATCAAAAGAGACCTTTAGTGTCAAAATGTCAAATCTACCTATAAACCCTCATTATGGGTTAGAACAAGTTTTAGACCTTTTGAAGAATAAAATTTCCTGGAAAAGAGTTTGAATAAATCATGGCAGGTTTATAATACCTCAAATATTCATTTAAAATAAAATAACATACAATCAAAGGACTTTTTGAACTAAAACATCCCCTTGACCTCTACACACAGGTCTGCTAACTTGAGAATGCCTAATACTTCACATGGAACTCACTTGAGCAAATGAATGGGAGATAATGAACTTAGTGAGAGTTTAATGAGTTAAATTAATTAAAATTCATGTAATTAAGTAGAGGAGATATGATTTTTTATCTATGAATAATCCTTAATAAATTAGAGTATTCAAAACCTCCTTAAAATCCTTATAAGAGCTCGAGAAGACATGTTTTTTAAATAAAAAATTGAAGAAATATTTTCATGGGTTAAAATGTCTTTAATAGATGTTAATAGGGTCCCCATAATCCAAACTAGTGTCATTGGTTCATAGGTTAAGGTTCTCAACTTTATGAATAACCATTAATAAGATAAGTACCTAAAATTTATAGTTTAACCATTTAAAGAGCTTGATGGAGGAAATGTTGATTTTAGTGGCTCTAATGAATTATAAATGACCAAAAACATTTTGAAGACATTTAAAAACATTTTAACACCTTATGGAGCAAAATTTTGAAATGTGTGGGAAGAAAAGTATAGAAATTTGGTCAATTGTATTTTATTATATGCCTATTTACAGGGTTTTGACTATGTACAAGTCTCTAAACTAGTTGAGAAAGATTTGTAAGCCTGAGAAGAGGTCTAATTATGAATCCCAATACATTCCAAAGATTCTCATGGTTACTAGAGAGGTTTTCAATAAAGTTTATAGGAAACAATCTAGATCAAATGTAGAGTGGCTCTCCCTTGCATTGATGGATTTTATGATGTAGGCCCTCCTCCCATATTGTGAAGCCTCTCTTAGGAAAATACATTTTTTTTTTAGATTTTTCAAACTTGTTCCAAGTTGAATATTCTCTTCATATCTCTTGAGAATATTGTAACATCAATTTTGGTATGTCTGAGTGAGAAACATATGTCAAAATATTATGTGGCAATTATATATGTTCCTAGCATAATCCTAATAAAAATGAGAGTTTATCAAGCATAAACAAGATGTCATGAATATAGAGAATAGGTATGATATGTATCCAAGATAATTAAGTATCATTATGAGTAATTTTTAAAGGTTTCAAATAATCTTAAATTAGTTAGAGATAAGTGTGGAGTTGTAACTCAAAGAATCACCAAGAAAGGGAAGTTCAAGATAAGAGGATGAGTCATCAAGTGAAAAAAGAAACTTGCACACAACCTTGTGAAGATCATCATAAAACTAAGTTCACACATGCTGAAGAGAAATTTTAGGACTATTTCTTGGTAGGTTTTCTTGTTTGTAACTGGTTCTTTGAGTGCATTAATAGCCATCATGGCTTCTCCAACATCCACATTCTCTCTCCCTCTAATTTCCTTTTATAAAGTTGGCCTTGAATGGCTTGTAATATATCCTCAACTTGAGTATGGTGAATCCATTGTAAAATTACATGTTTACTTTTCATTTAAAATGAATACATGTTAATTTCCAACCTTCTCAATGCTATAACCAATGTATTCTCATGGTGGTTAATGAATGTTAGTGATAGTTTTCAACTTCCTTTCATTTATCCTATTTTTTTACATTTTTGTAGGTTATTAGTTACCCTAGTAGGTCATATAAAGAGTATTCCATGATCTTAAAAGCTATAAGTATGGATATTTATTCATTAGTGTCCCTTAGGAGACCTTTGGATCACCCCTCTTGGTTAGTGTCTTGACTATTACCTTCATATTGAAACATTGATTCTTGGAAACTTATATTGAGTTAGTGAAATAGGTTTTAGTACTAATTCATATTATTAGTGCAATATAGTCTAGTGGAGGGTATTAAATTTGGTGCATCACCTCCCATTTACTTGTTTTTGGTTATATTTCCCCTTTTTCCTAGCAAGTAATAGGTTTAGTAGTAGTTTTAAGGTGATACATCAACGAAGCTAGCCATAATCTAGAGATTAATCTTAATTTTTAGGGTCACCCATAGCCTAAAGGTGTCTCCATGTGTCATATAAATTAGAAAATATTGAAAAAAACTCCTCAAGGGTGAAATTTATATTGATAATAGGTTTTTTATAAGAGCTAAATTTATTATATAAATGACAGAGTAGTTTAGATAAGAATATAGACACGAATGGATTGAAATGAGGTACATGTTACCATTGCTACATAGTTTGAGATATGGAAGGCCAAGGTTAGAACACATAAGGGTTATTCAATCTAACATAAATGAAATGAGATACATACTATGACATTTATGACTTTAGTAAAAAACTAGAAGACATGGTGCTTAACAAAGAATAGGGGATATCCTATCTTGCAAAAGGACTTACAAGAAGTAAAGTGTGGGGGAAATGATGAGCCCATAAAAAGGCTCATTATATACAATTAATTACCTTATTTTTTCTCTAAAATTCTAAAATTTGAGTGGATTTAAATGTACATAATGGAACTCATATTTACTTCAAAGTAAAAAATGGATTATTTATCTTAATTATTCTATACAATTTATTGGTACCTATTTAACAACTTTTTTCTAACATTTTCATGGGAAAGACATCATTTTTTGTATAGACTAGTCATAATTATGTACTATAGCAAAATATTATGTTTTTGGAATAAAATAACTACTAGGGAAGATCCTAACCTAGCTCTGGAGATCACCAAACTAGCTCTAAAGATCTCCAGCCAATTTGGAAAGCTCACCTAAAGGATAGTACATTACTAAAAAGAAGTGCATGCATGATTTGAAGTAATCTAATAAATTTTTGAAAATAATTTTTAAATGTATACACACACACACACTTTAGAAGAAAATTATATTAATTTGTAGACATAGTATTTATGGAAGTTTTCTTATAAACAACTACAAATACTATATTATATTCTACCTACTAGAATGAAGATCAAATGGTTATAAATATAAAATAAGTTGAAACTAGTAAAAAAAAGGAATATTATATGAAATTTAATCCAATTCTTTCCATTGGTTATCCTTAGAAAGTGTAAATAATTTTTTATGTTGTTTAGTAATAAGCAATATATTAGTTAGGATTTGATCTTGTTAAGTTATTTTTATATATTGAGTTAGTTTTTATAAAATGTTATGATATATAAATAACATCCCTATCTTAATGGATATAGGAGAGGATATTAAGATAATAGATAATACTATTTTTTTAATTATCATTTTCACTATTGTAATCAAATTTCTAAAAGTCATGAAAAATGAAGTTCATGAAGTTTCTATAAATCTAAGAGTGATGCAATCTTATTATAATTAATAGAAAGGGCCCACTCAACCAAATAAGAAGAATATATTTGGTGTTTATATATTTATTATATATTTTTGTGTGTCCTAATTTTTTAATCTATATTTCATGCCAAGTAATTTTTTAAGTGTTTCACTTGCAGGACTATGAGTTAATATTTGTGTTCAAGCAAGACTATTTTCAGCATTCTAAATTTCAAAAGTTTACTTTCTCTTTTAATCAAATAGATAATTTATGTGTTTAATTTTCATGCAATTTATTTTAAATCAAATATATTAAATGTGTTTACTTTAATTAAAATTCAATTCCATAAAACTAGTTTGGAAGTGTGTTTCTCTTCTAAAGCATTTTCAAGTCAACAAGTTTGTTTGATTTCATAAGTAATATATTAGATTTAAATTATAGTGGGTAGATTAAAACCTTAGATTAAATGATCTAAAAACTACACCCAAAGTAATACTATTATTTATGATTCTTTTAATATCCTATTATAGGTAGTCATTGGACACTACCTAGATTGACAACACATATCAACTAAATGAAGAGGATAGAATGACCCTCATCAATACACGTTGACAATTTTGCCACTATTGGTCAAAGTTGCTTATGTAAAAGTTTTAAAGAAGACTCTATTGATGGATTAAAGGTAAAAAAAATGTATTAAAATAATAATAAAATATTAATTAGGCTAAAATCATGCTAAAAGAAAACTCAAAAGTCCAAATTTTGAGAGAGCTTTGTTTTATTCCTCTAACTAGCTATTTGCAAGTTAGTGATTTTCAAATGCTCGGTACATGAAGGTGAATAAGATTTGGATAAAATGGTATTATTGGTAGTTTTTTTACCCTAATAAATAAATTTTACATTCATTGGTTTTAGGTTATAGTGTCCTAACTTTATGAACAATCATTAAGAAGAACATGTGTTCTAAAACCCTTCTTAAATTTTCATTTGCTTGATTTTAAGTAGTATATTTGCATTTTTGAGTTCTTTGTTGAAAAATAATTGTCATGTGATATATTATGGGGCATATAATAAATTTATAAAAAATTATAAATCAAAATTTCATGGAAAATTATGAATAAAGGCAAAGGGTCAAGCATTGGAGTTTTAAGCAAGCAAGAGAGATAGTTATAAAAAGGTAATTCTTGAGAGGTTTAAGTGATTTTTTGAGAACATAACATTATTTAAATGATAATATTGTTAATTATAAGTCATAATTAAAAATTAATTATGTTTTTTTGTCTCATAAAACTCAATAAAATGGAATAACATAGATCTATAGGTATTCAAAAATGAAATAGGGCAAGCTAGTAAACACCAAAAAATGTATATTTTGAGTTTTATTAAATGAAAACTCTTTTAATTTTATATTGGTATTTATTTTTATATAATTTAATTTTTTAATTTTTTTAGGTCTTTAATATACCTGATAATAGATAAAATTTCAATATACAGGTCTGATCATGAAGGGAATGAAGGTTTCTTCACTTTTTTGCTCACAAATGGAGTTGGAAATGGGTGTTTTATGTCCTCTAAATGGGAAAAAAAATTATTTTATAGTTTTAATAATTAATTTAAATATATAAATAAATTATCATGAAATTAAAACCAATTAAAAATAGGTTCAACTCATTAAAAAAAATCTCTAGGTCATCCCTAGGGTAACAAGCAGACACTTTTTGTGAATTATTCTTAGGAAGTTTGGTGAACAATTTTTGAGATTTTAAAAAAATTAAAAGTATTACCCATTTACAAATATAAAAAAATAGTAATATTAGTGTTTTTAAGGCCTATAACTCATTGTATACCCCATAATCCAAACCAGGGTTTCTTGAAAACAAAAGAGCATCACAGAGCATAAAATGATGTTTTTTAGAGTTGTACATGGATTTTGGAGCTAAAATTTTGTTTTAAGTTAGTGAAACCATGTTTATTATGTTAAAATAATTTTTTTATCCTTATATATTCTAATTAATAATATACATAAATTTTATGGCTCGTATAGTGCATTCAAGAAGTTTGTCAAAGTTGCAAGTCAAGATAAGTGGAGTTCAAAATATATATAAATGAAGAATTTGAGTTTGATTTTTGGTAAATATTTGAGGCCCTATTCTAATAAAAAATATTACTCATAATATCATCATTAAATCCATATCTTACTGTTCCCCCCTTTGTGTTAAATTTAGAAAAGTCAAAAAAGTCAAGTTGTATGCAAGTTGTAAGTCAAGATAAGTGAAGTTGAACTCTAAGTGTGAAGTCAAGATAATTACAGTCAAATAAAGATTAAAGTAGAGGTAAATAAATTATAAATTTAATATTAAATAAATACTAATATTATTTAATTAAATACCAAAAATATTTAACTAAATAAGATCAAAAGTTGCGTGTAAGATCACAATAAGTTAACTCAAGATTCAAGATGCATGAAGAGTTCTTTGACTTTTCAAACATAAAAGAATAGTATCCATCTATAATATCATGTCATATTACATGATATAATGTTTAAAATAAAATAAAAAATTAGTTTTAATGTGGAATTAAAATTGGATTTGAAGGTGGAGTTTAATTTTGAGCTGAATTTTTAGTTGAAGCAAGAGTGAACTAGGACTTGCATGTGGACTCATCTAGAACTTCTTCTCTTATCTATCTCTCTTATAATTTTTTGTATTTATATTAAAATTTTAATCATTATTATTATTATTATTATTATTATTATTATTATTATTATTATTATTATTATTATTATTATTATTATTATTATTATTATTATTATTATTATTATTATTATTATTACTAAAAAAATTACCAAAAAATTTACTACCTCACCTTTGAAGCAATAAAGAGCTGATTTTTTCTCCATATTCAAGTTGTTCATGAAGTGTGTTCTTAATTCATTGATAGAACTTAGTGAATCATTGTTTTTTCTATGTTTATGTATGAATATCTCACTTTTAATCATCAAATTAATATTATTTTAGGCTATATAAAGTTTTTAATTCTTATTTTTACCTAATCTGGAAGGGAATTCAACCATTGTTCATTCCTCCCAAGTTAGTGTAGGTATCTATCAAGACCTTATATGTGAAATAAATTTGCAAGAGTCATTGTATGAAGATGAATTGAATATGTGAAATTTATTCATCTTCTAAGGTGTTCCCATTATATGCATAATTGACCTTAATATTGGTGCATCACCCTAATTTTCAATTTGTAATTCCATTTTGAATTTTAGCATTGCTTCTTCTACCCTTTTCCTAGTCAAGAAAGTACTATCTAAGAGAGTTTAGAGAGAAGTGGGTGAATGTAATAAAGGGAACCAGACCTTAATATAGAGATTATATATATTATAAGGTTACCCACACCTTATATATTTTCCATTATATTAATATAAGTGAGAACAAGCATAGGTTCTTTGTAAGGTGCACTTCTAAGTGATAATAGTTTTTGGCATGCCCAGTGGGACATATATTGAAGATTGAAAAAGATATTTGTAGAAGAAAGAAGTATTAGTTTCATGCCTAAAGTTAATAAAAATAAACATGGATATCCCAAGGAATTTGGTATTTGTTCCTTTTAAAAATGGAAGCCCTCTCAATTTAGCCTAATATGATGATATTCCAGCCTCAACCTTCAAAAGTCTACCATGTTTCATAGGTGAAGATCAAACTACACCCATAGAGCATATCAAAGATGTGTCCAACTTTTGTTCATTCCATCATGTTACCCAAGAGAATTTTTCCATTCATTTCCTTATTGCATCATTCTAGGGAAAGGCATTGTAATGGTATAACAACTTTCCCTTTAACTCTATAGCCACATGGGATGATTTAGGTGAACCATTCTATAGACAAATTGAAGATAAATAAGACCATTTATCCATTGTTGAGTAGATCGCTACCATAAAGATAACACCACATGAATTTATGACTGATTTCAATTTTAGTTCTTAGAAAACATGGAATATAATCCCTCCCATGATAAGGCCATCTCTTGACCATGCTTTCCTATACTTTTTGAGAGCTTTAAATTTTGATATTTCAATTATGATTTAGTTTATAGGTGGTAGAACACTCCCAAATGCTTATGAGGTTGTCATTAATACTGAAAATAATCTAATTGAAGATAGTAAATTTGCACCTAAGCCTCCAGTGATATTTTTTATAGAATTTTAGCCTATTATACCTCCTCAAACACCATTAATAGCCCAAATTCCAGCCCCTCAAAATTAAGATCAAGCTCCTCATAGTCAATCTAGTAGGATTTTTGAATAAAAAACTATGCTACAATATTTTGGTAATGAGTTAGTTGAGTTGAAGAAGAAATAATATCAATCCAATAGTCTTCCATATCAAGCTCAATGATCCATTGTACTATCCAAACCGTATGTTTTAATTAATCCTAATGTTCCTTTCTCAATCAAGGCCCTTATTATAGTACAAAATAATTTGATATAATATTCAATTTAGAAACCTTCTAACATTAATGATGTGCAGAATCAAGCTTTAATAGTACAAAATATGGGAATTCTTGAAATGACATGAGAGGAAAAAAATCATGGACACGTACAACTAGATGTAATCTTGGTGAATTTTTAAATTGATTATCATGTGGTATTAAATCATATTAGTGATCTTATAAAATCAAATAACTTTTTGGTAGCCATTATAATATCCAAGAGAAGAGATATTGATGAGCCCCAAGATAAAAATTATCATGTTAAAGTAATTAGGATTCAACAAATGCTTCAAGTTCAAGAGTATCCAATAATGACCTATATTCCTATGCCACCAAATGGAACCTCTTTCCCTCCCATGATCTCCCTTTTTTAAGGAGGACATATTGTATGAAAGTTAAAATAAGAATAGCTAGGTGAAAAAGAAAAGTTGTTAAGAGAGGATGATCAAGATTTGTGTTAATCAAATGAGCTTAAATTTAGCATATAAGAAAATCATGTTGTATCCATTGAGTATAAGTCCAAACATTTAAAAAAATTAGTGTAAACCAATCAATATGAATATTCATTGGGGTTTTTACTCTCCCCAAAAAAATTAGAAGTTGATAACTCTCAAGAAAAGGTAAATTTTTGTTTTGAACTTCATTTTTTCCTTTAAACTAATGAGCCTCTCCCTTATTTTAAAGAGGAATTTGATGAGACACAAGAGGACCCAATTAATGTACAAGATAATCAAATGAAGTTTGAATACTTGTTTTAGGTAATTATATCAGGTTTCACTTTTATGCAAGGAGAATATGGTCTAGCAAAGATAGAAAATAGCAGCTTTGGAAAGTAAGACAACATGTAAGAAACTATTAGTCCTCATATTCTAAAATTTTAAGAGTTAATTCCACTTAATTATGACTTTTTTATGTTCTTAAGGAAGTTTATCAACCTCTCAATCAATTTTCATATTTTTGTTCACTCTTGGAAGATGAGAAGTAGGATGTCTTTCCTATTGAAGTCAATCCTACAAGTATGCTACAAGGTCCATCTTAGTTTGTTCATATTGAGAAGTTATCCTTTAAAGAGGTGAAGGATGGTTATAAATATAATATTTTTGAGATATATACTACCAAAATATCATGTCCTATCAGCTATTTATCCCAGTTGGAGGTTAAAAAAGAAAATCCACTACCTATCATGTTTATTTCAAAACATGAAGAAGATCCTTAAAATGTTTAAAATCAAACCAAGTGTGCACTTAAAATTATGTTTTAATAAAGGTGGAGGAATTTTATAAGTTTTATTTTTAAAAATAAAAATATGTCATGATCAGCATATAGTTTTCTCTATTCTATTCTCTCTTAACTGCCATCAAGTTTGCTAGTCACATGAGCTTGGTGAAGAAGGGTAGCTACTTTGCACTACTAATTAATGGTTTTATATAATAATATATCTAGTAGTTAAATTATTTTATTATAGGTTATATTATTATTTTTATATTTCATTTTCCTCCAAGTGTTTTTATGCACATGTTATCTTACATATCTTTCAATTGGTAGTTGTTCTAGTTTACAATTCAATAAGTGTTTATCCATAAGTGTTGTGATTGATTTAGGAAAAAAAATTAAATTTTATATTTGGTGATATTTTATTTAATATATATAAAAATTAATATATCTAATATTATTTAGTGTTTAATAATTAAACATACCAACAAAGTCACCAAGAATGTTGACAATTTTGCAACTATTGGTCAAAGTTACTTATGTGCAGATTTTCAAGAAGACTCAATTCATGAATTACAATTAAAAAAAGGTATTAAAATAATCATAAACATTAATTAGGAAAAAATAATTATCAATAAAAACTCACAAGTCCAAATTTTGAGAGAGGTTTCTTTTATTCCTTTAACTAGTTATTTACAAGCTAGTGAAGGTAATTTTTATATGCTCAGTACATAAAGGTGAAGAGGAGTTGGATAAAAAAATATGACGGAGAGTTTTGGAACCATATTAAATAAATATTAAATTCATTTTTTTCAATTTATATTTTATTAAATTTATGAATAATCATTAAAAATAATAGGTGCTCTAAAACCCTTCTTAAACCATCATTTTCTCGATTTTAAGTAGTATGTTTGCATTTTTGAATTATTTATTACAAAATAAAGGTTGTGTGATTTATTATGTGGAATATAATACATTTATATAAATTAATAAATCAAAATTTCATGTAAAATTATTATTAAATGCAAAGGATCATGCATTAGGGTTTTTAAGCAAGCAAAAGAGATAGTTAGAAAAGGCAATGTTTGAGAGGTTTAAGTGATTATTTGAGTCCATAGACTTATTTTAATTATAATAAGGGTTATTATAGGTCCTAATTAAAATTTAATTATGTATTTATTTCTCATAAAACTCAATAAAATGCAAAATCATAGACCTACAGATGTTTAAAAATGAAATTGGGCAAGCTAGTCAACACAATAAAGTGCATATTTTGAGTTTTATTAAATGAAAAATATTGAAATTTTATGTGATAGATTTTTTTTATTATAATTTAATGTTTATAAATGTTTTTATGTCTTTAATTTACATTATGAGATATAAAATTTCAATATATAGGTCTGATCATGAAGGGAATGAAGGTTTCTTCATTTTTTTACTCATAAATGGAGTTGAAAATGGGTGTTTCAGGTCCCTCTAATGGAAAAAATTTATTTAATAATGTTAATAATTAATTTAAATATATAAATAAATTATAATTAAATTAAATTAAGACCAGTTCAAAATAGGCTCAAATTATTGAAAAAATATCTCTAGGTCATCCCATGGCAGCAAGCAGGCACTTTTTGTGAATTTTTATTAGGGAGTTTGGTGAATAATTTTGGATATTTTTAAAAAATTAAAGGTATTAAAAATATATACCTATCAAAAAAACATATTAGGAATGTTATTTTATGCTTTTAACTCATTTTATACTCCCAAATCCAAATCAGGGTTTCTTGAGAAAAAGATAGCATCATAAAGCATAAAATGATATTTTTTGGAGTTGTACATGGATTTTGGAGCTTAAATTTTGTTTTAAAATATATTAAATTTTTTTAATTATGTTTCAATCATATTTTTAATCCTTATATATTCTAATTATGAATATTCATAAAGTTTCTAGCTCTCACAATGCATTCAAGAAGCTTGTCAAAGTTGCAAGTCAAGATAAGTGGAGTTCAAAACATGTAAAAATGGAGAAGTTAAGTTCAAGTTTTGGTCAATATTTGAGGATATTTTTTAATTAAAAATAATCATTATCATTAAATCCTTCTCTTACTATGCCCCCCTTTGGGATAAATTTAAAAAAGTCAAAAAAGTCAAGTTGTATGCAAGTTTCAAATCAAGATAAGTGAAGTCGAACTCTAGGTGTGAAGTCAAGATAATTTCAGTAAACTAAAGATTAAATTTTAGGTAAATAATTTATAAATTTAATATGTAATAAATAAAAAATAAATGTTAACTAAATACAAAAAAGAGTTAACTAAAGAAGATCAAAAGTTGCATGCAAGATCACAAGAAGTTAACTCAAGATTCAAGATGCATGAAGAGCCCTTTGACTTTTAAAACATGAAATAATATTATACCTTTATTATAACATGAAATATTACATGAAATAATGTTTAAAATAAAATTAAACATTGTATTTTAGTTGTAATTAAAAGTGGAGTTGAAGTTCGAGTTCAATTTTGAGTTGAATTTTTAGTTGAAGTAGGAGTGAACTAGGACTTGCATGTGGACTCATATGGAACATTTTGTCTTCTCTCTTTATTATTATTTTATTTATGTACATTAATTTTTTAATTATTATTTTTATTATTTATTTGTCTTACTAAAAAAAATTTATACTACCTCTCCTTTGAAGTAATAAAGAGCAGATTTTTTCCTCCATCTTCAAGTTGTTCATATGTTTATGTATGAATCTCTGAAATTTATGCATAAAATGAACATTATTTCAAGTCATATAAATTTTATAATTATTATTTATATCTAATATAGATGTGAATTCAACCATTTTTCATTCATCCCAAGTTAGTGTAGGTGTTTATCAAGACCTCTATGAGAAATACTTATGCAAGAGTCATTATATGAAGATGAAGTGAATGTGTGAAAATTATTTAGATTCTAAAGCATTTTCAGTATATAAATAATTGACCTTAATATTGGTACATCACCCCAATTTTAAATTTTTAATTCCATTTTTAGCTTTAACATTGTTCCTTCTATCCTTTTCCTAGTCAAGAAAGTACTATTTGAGAGAGTTTACAAAGAAGTGGGTGAATGTACTAAAGGGAATCAGACCTTCATCTGGAGATTATCTCTATAATAAGCTCACCCAAACCTTTTATATTTTCCATTATATCAACATAAGTGATAAAATTCATAGTTTATTTTTAGGGTGCACTTTTGAGTGATAACAATACTTTCCCCATCATTCCATGGTGTGAGTTTTGATTGAAGAGTGTGTCAATCATATGTGTTGGATATTTTTAATTGGATGTTCTCCCTTAGTATGTGTAGTAAGTAATGTGGATAAAATTGACAAATTATTTTTAATAGGTTGTGTTAATTATTTTTAATTGGACATTCTCACTTGTCATGTAGAAATAATTAATGTGGATTTACCTGAGAAATTAATTTTTATGTGTTTGCTCACATGGTATGGTGTATTATGTAGTGGATGCTTTGGTTTGAATCATCCTTAAAAAAATATTTTAATTACAATGTATTATTAGGTGGTTTGAATAGCATCCTCTCTTTATGGATAAAATAAAAACCATTGCTTTCTTTAAACCTACGCTTCATTAAACAAGTAAAAAAGTAGGAAATATATTTCAATAATAGGGTTCAAATGGAAGGCTAAAGCTGGGCTTTTAGATTCAATCAAGGTATATTGTAGAGGCTATTGATGCTTACATTCTAAATATTTTCTATGATCTAATATTAGGTAAAAATTAAACTTAGAGATTGCTATTATATTTGAAAAAAAAAACCTACTTTGGGATTTTAAAGATAAGATCCTCACATAAAATTTTGTTGGGCATTTTATGTGGCCCTAATTTTGCATTAGGATTAAATGAATCTTGGATGTTATGGTTTTGGATATCCCTACGAATGTTTCTTTCTTTAGTTCTAAGTTTTATAGTTTCATTCCCATTTTAGTATTTCAATAACTTGAAGAGTGCTTCATGTTCACATCTACCTATTCGGATAATTTATTGGCAAAATTATTAAGAGTAGTTCTCTATTTCTTTATTTCTTCATTGTTTCAAGTGTATCCTTTTCTTTGGCTTCATTGTCGATGATCTTGGATAAATGAGTGTTTAAGGAGTTAGTTTTTATGGCTAAACTATTAGTTTGGATTAGCGGTGATAAGAATCATCATCCTCAGACTAAGGTTTATTTTTTAGATAGTGTGAAGATGGCAAGGTAGGGTCTAATGGATTATTCCAAGTATATATGGACTAGGATGGACACAATGGATGATTAAATGGGTTAGGTATGTTTTTATAGTGTCATGGATGTGGTATACCCTAATTTAAGCATGGTGTCCATCTAGGTTTGACTTCAAGTAATAGGGCTTGTTTTGGTGTCAAAAAAGGGAATTATCATGTCTATTCTTTATTATCAAGGTAGTGACATTATAATCCTCGAGTTAGTGTGGTATCATTCCAATTAGGGGAAGTAATGATGATAATAGAGATGTGGTTTTCCTCGCCAATAATTATTTATTTTGGAAGAACATGGTTGTAATGGTTTTGGGATACTTTCTTCTTTAGTATGGCTTCTTACTTGATATTTTTTGGTCTCTAGATTTGGTTGCATTTATATGGCATGGTTTTTGTAATTTGGCAGTTGTCCAAAATTTTGGGTGGTCTAGTTTTGTTCCTCATTTTTTTAAGGATGTTGGCATGTATTTTGTTTCTTGCAATGTCACTATTAGTTTTTGTAATCTTGATTTTTTTAATATAAGTTAGGGGACTCCACAACCCTTAATTAATGATAAAAAATAAATTATATATTAAATAAAAATAATCAAATGAATATAAACATAATCTTCCATTTAAATATGAAATAAAAATATTTTATAAATAATTAATTATTTTGTAAAACTAATTCCAATTATCAGTGTAAAATTTAACTAAATTGTCTTTCTTTATATAACTTGATGTAAAAAATAAAATACAATAATACCAATACAACTCAATCAAAGTCAATAATTATTATTTTATGTGTTTTCAATGAGAAACACAAATTTATGAGTGGGCCCACATGATGTAATTTTGTACATAAGTTTATGAATATTTTTCTATCAGAATGTAGTGTGCCATCAAATTACCAACTCGGAGACAATCCAAATAAAATGATTTCTTTTTTGTTACAAATAAAGCATTTTTTTTGCCTATGAAAAATATATTTTATATTTTGTGCAAGTGTTTATATTTTTCAATAAGATTTTACATGTTTTTAATATACGCTAATATAATATTTCCTTTATTTGATTTGATAAATTTGTCATTAATTTTGTACTATGATATCCCCCACAAAAAAATAATTCCACATTTTTTAGCCATGGTGGTCATATGGCTTTCAATTTAGAAAATAATGTTTAATTTGGTTGCAAAATGGGAATTATTAGGCCTATTATTTATTGTCAAGGTAGTAATAATTATACTTTTCAAACTAGTGTGGTGTCATTCCTTTTGGGTAAGAGTCATGATGATAGTAGAGATGTGGTCTTCCTTGCCAACAATGATGTATTTTGAAATAACATAGTTGTAATGGTTGTGGGAGACCATCTTATTTTATAAGGCTTATTGATTATTATTTTTTGGTGTCTAGCTTTGATTGCCTTTATATGGCATGGTTTTGTTCCTCATTTTTTTAATGATGTTAGCTTTCATTTTATTTCCTTTGATGTCATTGTCAATTTTTATAATCTTTATTGTATTAATATAAGGGTAAGGGACCCCACAACCCTTAATTACCAATCAAAATAATAATAAATTATATAATAAATTAAAAAAATAAACTAATTATAAAAATAATCATCTTCAATTTAAATATCTAAGATAAATATTTTATAAATAAATAATTCTAATTTTCACTATAAAACAAAACCAATTTGCCTTTCTTTATATAACTTGATGTAATAAATACAATTAAATACTACCAATATAACTCAATCAAAGTCACTAATTATTATTTTGTGTGTTTCCAAAGAGACACATAGTTAGGTGTGGCCCCAAATGATGTAACCACACACATAATTGTGTGAATGTTTTCCTATCAAAATTCAGTATGCCAACAATTTTCCAACTATGAGATAATCCAAATAAAAGGGTTTATTTGTTGTCACAAAAAAAACATGTTTTCTTGCCTATGAAAATTATACTTTCTATTACATATAGGTGTGTATACTTTTCAATAACATCTTTCATGATATATATACACTAGCATAATATTTCCTTTCTTTGATCTAATAAATTTTTCATTAATTTTTCACTATGATATCCCTCACATAAAAATAATTCCACATTTTCTAGACATTAAAATTGTTGATTGAAATAACTTTTTACTCGAGTTTAATTAAGTAAACCATAATTCGATATATAAATGTTTCCTTGCAATCTTTAATAGTTAATGGATAAATGCATGATTGAAGTACTAGTACCATGAATATATATATATATATATATATATATATATATATATATATATGTATGTATGTATGTATGTATGTATGTATGTATATATATATATATATATATATATATATATATATATATATATATATATGTATGTATGTATGTATGTATGTATGTATGTATGTATGTATGTATGTATATGTATGTATGTATGTATATGTGTATATATATATATATATATATATATATATATATATATATATGTATATATATATATATATATATGTATATATGTATATATGTATGTGTGTGTGTGTGTGTGTGTGTGTGTATGTATATATATATATATATATATATATATATATATATATATATGTATGTATGTATGTATGTATGTATGTATGTATGTATGTATGTATGTATGTATATTTTGTTAAGTATATAAGTTTAGTAATCCTTGTAATTCTAGGCATTATTCCATCTACTCTTGATACCAACAAATTCCTTCTAAGTGGAATGATATTTTAAATAGTCAACTAATATAATAATTATTTTTCAATAAGACGAGTTACTAATATTTTATAAAAGTTAAGTTATTTCCACCATTATGATATTTTATGTTAAACACTAAGAATTCACTTTAAATTTTTAATAAGTTTTTTCTAATAATATTCATAGTAGAGAAAATCATTTTAGGGAGAAACTCTTAGTATAAAAAATGTTTGGGGAAGAAATAATATTTTCAATAGTATAAGTGAGTTTCAAAAAATTGTGATTAATTTGAAAAACTTAAAACCATCAAAAAAGTGTTGGCAAAGTATTTAAAAACTATTTTTATTTAAATTTAAAGTATAAGTGTATATTAGAATTTAAACAAGTATGAATGAAAACATATAACTGTCAATAAAATTAGATAGTAAATAATTTGAAAATTGATCCAAAAAATATTATGAGTGTAAACTCAATTTCTTTTATAATTATCTTGTTCAACACTTGTCATAGATTATCTAGATTCTTTCAAATCTTTCATTACATCATCTTCATCTTGAATCAAGGCTATTTTTATAAACAATGTTTCCATAATCCATTTTCTATTTATAAAATATTTTTTAAAAGAAACCTTTACTAAAAAAATAAAATTTTATTGAGGTACACCTTTGTTAAGTGGGTTGACTACAATAGTACTTTTATAATTAAAAGGAATTCTATGTTCCTTCTAAATCATGTCCAAATTCTTAATAAATATTACCCTATTTTAATCACAATGCTCAAAACCCAAAAAATAAAAGACATGCCTCCACTTTAGATGCTACCAATAGTTTCTTTTCATTTTTTCTATGTTGACTCTTGTATTAGACATAGATCAAAATGTCATTTGAAATGGTGAAAAAGTAGCCATTAAAAATTGATTCAAATATCCTCTTAGATGTATGTCCTCATTATTGATTTGGAATGTGTTTTTATTTTTATAATAATGTTTTTGAATTAAAAATCATCTCATAGAGAGCAAGCAAGTACTTTTTCATAGGCACTATATAAAATAAATAATATTGAGATTTAGTATTATATTTCATTTATTTTTTAATGTAATAGTAATATTTTAGTTAATGTTTTCCTTGTATTCCTAGGAATTTTCATAGATTTTACATAGTCTCAAACCAAATCTAGACATAATAATTTAAAATTATTTAATTATTGCCAAATAGAATCAAGAAAAGACTATGAAGTAATGAATTTTTTAATAATTTATAAGTAATAATTATTACCTATTTGTGAGGAAAATGTGACAATTGATTATTCATTCTTTGATGTATCTTTTGAGTTTACCATAAATAATTGCATGTTCTACTAAAGTTCATCTTTTTTGTTATGTGTGTCATCTAGTTGTTTAGTTGTCTCCCCTTGAGCTAAAATTGAGAATTGATTTGATTAGAACTCATCATTTAATTCATCATCTACATTCATCATTATTTTAGTGGCTTAAAAAAATTATACGAACATGAAACATGCAATTCTATAATGGGAATTCAAAAAAAAAAAAAAAATGGGAAGCCACCCATTCTCAAATGCATGTATAAGTCTAATATCTAGGAATAGGTGACCATCCATTCTCATAAATAACTCAATTTAGATAATTTAATGTAATATATGTCACAATCTAAAATATTCACTTTAACTATTATTGATATTTTTTCCCCAAAAATATCAAAACATCAAATACCCTAAGGGAGACCCTTTAATTTTTTTAATAAAATCCATTGAATTGACCAAAAACTTACATTCCCTTTGTAATGCAAAATCCATAAATCTATATGCAATTTGTAATTTTCAAAATTCTAAATTGCTTCCTAATCTCTAGATATTTTAATGCACTAACCTTCTATTTCCCATAGAATATAAAACCTTGACTATAATTTACAATTTGTAAAATTGAAAATTACAACCTGAGTTCTAGATCTCACAATTCATTAACCAACAAAATTTGGAAACCCATTTACAATTCAAAATTTTGTAAAATTACAAATTTTATGTAGAGTTCTAGATCCCACAAACTGAACATCCCCATGGGATCCAGAACTTGAACTACAATTTACAATTTTGTAAATTGCAAATTATAGTTGCAAATTTACACTTTTCATTTTGAGAAGTTATAATTTCTTAAAGTTGTAAAAGCACATACTAAAAATTATAAATTTAGTTTTAAAAAAGTGACATGACTTACAAGTTTTAAAAGTCTCACTTGAAATTTTGAAGTTAGGGTTTTTCAAAAAGTATCTTGAATTATTTATAAGTTATATTTTGTTTAAACATTGAGTTTCATTTTGGGCAGCACCCATTTTGCATGAAGAGTTTTGTAACTGCATGGAAAAGACCCAAGGTATTACATGAAGATTTTTTCTTAGTTATATCCATGACACATTAAGTTAAACATCATTCCCATCTCCTTCATGTATTCTTCTAAACTATTTTACCAATTCAACGAAACCACAAGCTAAAGATCACACCTTTTTTTATATGAAGTTCTAGATTTGCATGATTTCCTCTACTTGGCATTGAAGTTTTTATAACCACATCTCATCTATGAGATATTTTGTATAAATAAGAGTAGAATCCATATCACAATTTATATTTTTGTTGTTATTAATATTATTCTACATTTTTACATGTATTTTCTACAAATTGCAACTTAAAAAATGAAATAAATTAAATATTTTACCTTTCTTATCTAAGAAAACCCTATGTATGTAAGTTATTTTAATATTTGTGGAAGTTTAATTATTATTTCAATCATAAGAAATTAATTTTTGGTATTTTATATCTTACTATAACAAACATTGATTAAAATAAAAGAATCTTTTTCCTTATGTGAAAAATAACAAAATATTACCTCTGATTTCCCATTTGCATGAGTTTGTGCTCAAACAAATTTAAATCTATTTTCTATTTTTTTGTGTTCATTCAATAAATAATTAAAATCCACTAAAAATATTTTTTGAAATAACCATTTTCAATTTTTCAAGTTTCATTTCTGAAACTCTTCCCAATCAAACCTTAGTTTATGAGCAAGAACACTAAAGGAGCAGAATAACTATAAAACCAATATTTTATCAGTTGCACCATATTTAGTGAAATGAATTAGGCCTTATCTAGAGGTTAATCTCAACTTTATAATTCCCACAACTTGGAGGTTTTCCCATTGTATCATTATTTTTTACATAGTGAGCTACTTCAACCAAGAATGGGTGCAAAATATATGTGATAACAACTATGAAAATACTTTAATGTAATATGCAAAAATTATGATATTATCAAATAATGTAGTACCTAAAGTTGTAGTGAGATATTTTTATTAATTTTTAAGCATCATCTCCTAATTTATATTTTCCACTATGTACATCAATGAAATCATCTTTAAATCTATGGTAAATTGTATCAAATTTATGCCTCCATAAAGTTTTAAAATAGGGGATTAGTCTATGATGCATCTTATGATCATGTGCTTCCAAATATATATATATATATATATATATATATATATATATATATATATATATATATATATATATATCATACTTGAATGGATGTTATAATAATAAAATCCCAACATCAATTGGTCTTACAATATTCAAGGGATCACTATGTGACCAGACAAGTTTTATTCCCACATCTTCATTGATCTCATCTTTTAAATTATAGACACCATAAATGTTAAATATCACTGATAGTCCCTCAAACCCACCTTCCTCATTCATAATCTTTTAAAATATTTCAAAAATTATTTCAATATTGTCTTTATCCTTTTATGTGTATATGCATATATAATTATGAAACAAGTAAGATTTGAGCACTGGAACAAGAAATATGCACACACAATTCATTGTGTTAGACCCGATGTAAGAAATAAAATCTATAATATCAATTTGTGTGATATTAATCACAATATTACAAAATATATGCAATAACCACCTCTAGTTTAAGATGAGATATATATTTTTCTAGTGCTTCCAATGTTCTTCCCAACATAAAAGGAAAATCACATTGGAATGTGAACTCATAAGTATCATCATCCCTTGGTTAATAATTTTTATCAAATGATGATACATAAATCTCCAAGAGGTCAATGGAATCCTTTGATATTACAATATCATATTTTATTTTAATTCAACTCCCTTGCCTTGTTTGAATAGTTTTTGTTTTTGTTTTTGTTTTTCTCTTTTCATCTTGAATTCCTAACATGATTGAAAAAAATGAGTTTCATGCATTATAATATTTTATATCACATTTAATGAAGTGCATCACATCAGTGATACTTCTTAAGGATCCCATGATTTAAAATAGTCTAGACATTTCACCCTTGAGACTATGTTATCTTTTACTCTATTGAAATATGCACTTAAAGTTGTTGCCTTCACACTAAGTTTAAGAATCATTCATAGCCAATATTATAAACTCATAAATATATCTTTAAGTATATATAATTCATCTATAGACATACCTCTTATGCCTATTAATAAACCTATTGTAAGACCATCTAATGAATTTACCTTTAAATCATGGTTAATGTATTTATTAGGCCAACAAAGTAACCTACCATTTGTGAAAAAATTTAAAAATAGAACCGATTTTCCCCAAATTTTGTTAGTAAGGATAAATCAATTAGAAATAATATAATAATTAAATTAATATTCTATTTTTATTTTTTTAATTATGAGTTAAAATAAATTTAATATTTCAAGTACCTTCTAGTTATATGCCTTATCATGTCTATAACTAGGGTGTTTTGGTCTTTTTTCCCTGATCCATGTCACCCAAACTTTATAAAACTACTTAGTAAACTTTTTTGGAGTCCATGTCTTGTTAGCCATTTTTTTATTTACAAATACTAGTTATCTACTCTATTGTGGCTTTGGAATAAATAATATGAGAAGACATTTATTTTATTATCTCATGAAAATAAGCAAACTAGTGGTTTTTAGGATAATTTTATGAGCTACGATGGTATGCTATCCATCAATAATATAAAATTTAGTCTCAAGATCCTATAATTCATGCTTAAACTTAATGTCTAAGAGATCACAAGTTAGTTTATTTAAGGGAAGAATTATTACCTCTCACTAAAAAGGCATAGGATTACATAATATAGAGCTATCCATAAGATCAACACTAGCTAAATCAAGGGATCGGTATTGGTATTTAGAAGGATCTTAGATGTAGCATTCAACTCCAATATTAAATGATTTTTTATTGAAGAAGAAAAGTTTAATATCTTGATATGTTTAAGATTCACTTTTTTAAAATTATTTTTCATCTTTATTAAATATAGTTTTATCCCTTGTTAATTCCCTTAGTTCTTGAAACTATGATACTAGAGTATCTTCTTATACCTTGGATAATATTTGCCCCCTCATATATGTAAACATTTTAAAATGATATATTTTTTAGATTATTTATCCATATTCAAGTGGTGGGTGATGGATTAAATGAATGCATATTGATAATGTCTTTTGAATTATATTATAATACCATTACAAATAATTTGATTGTTTTACATTCCATTGGTGTCTCCGTTTATATATAGTTCCAATTTCCAACCATAAGAATAAAAAAAATATTATTGATGGTTTTTTTAATAAACCATGTCACTTTTTATATATAATAGAACCCCTAACTTCATTTTAATAATTTGACATGAATGTACACTATTGTATACTTGATCCATATGAACACTTAATACATTATCTAAAATTCATTTCATGTTTATAACTATCCAAACTATTTGATGTTTCCCTAATAGGGAATAAAACAACTAGAGGTCATTGTGATGGTTACATGGACATTAGCTTTCTAAAAACCACCCCTCATCTCCTTTCCTATAGTCCAATGCACTTAAACAAATTTAATATCTCATTATGGATTAGTACCCATAAGATCCATTATTTCCTATTTTAAATAGTCAGTCATCATGTTTCAATTGGAATATGATTGTCAAATATTAAATATATGATGAAATCATGTAAAACTAAACTATTTAGATACAATATTTAATAAATCAGAAATTTGAATGGGTGGATATTATTTAGACCTATAAATTGTCATAGTGTGTATATAAGAACATAAATATGTATATTGGCCATTATTGATAACATTCCTATAGACTTGTGTAGAATGGGCGCGTACCCATTCTAAACAAGATAGGAATAATATGAATATTAAAGGCCTATATTATTATCATGTGTGTAATGAAAATCTACCCAATTTGACACAAGTATATGAATTCATGCCTTTGTTACTCATATTATCAATTGATAACCCAATATTCTTATCTTTATTGGAATGGGCACATGCATATTAGATTCTTAATTCTTAATATATTTGTCTTGTGTAGACTGCAAAAGTTAAGAGTGTAGACCATGTTTTAAATTAAGGTAAAAACAGGTTTTGAAGGGACCCCGAAACCCTGAAACAAAGAAGGAAAGATGAAGCATTTACGACCACAAGAAAAACCTAAAACCTACTACAAAGAAGTATCATAAATAGGTTTTATATGGACCTAAAACCACTGGAAAGACCACAAGTCATAACCCAAGTTTTACATAGACCTGGCTACACCATAGTCAAAAGATTACAAAAAACCAAGAAACAGGACCAGATAACACGACCAACTAAAAGAACCAGGCTATTCTTCCAGTTCCAAAATCATTTTCACTGCTTCCTTACCTTTCACAATAGTATCCTAAATGGCAGTAGCCGTTGACATGGCTCCCTCTTGTATAGCTTTCTTTCTTGAGCTCTGTCTCGTCCTCTTGCTAGGCCCCTCTAAGGATTTGATCTCCTCATTAGCTCTTTTTCCAATATTAACAGCTACAACACATATGTTAGATGTAACCTCCTCCATCTTCATTTTACTCTCCTTGATGAGTTCCCTTAGGTTATTCTCATAGTCTTTGAGTTTGATGGGGATGTCTCTCATCTATTTTTCCATGTTATTGATTTTGTTCCAAATTGCCTTCTGGTTGTCTTCCATTATTTTCATTTTCCTTTTGAGATCCATTATCTCCTTAAACATCCATGAATCAAGTTGGAGGATAGCCTCTACTTTGTAATTAACCCATCTCATAGGTGTGTGCCTTCCATCGTTCTACCTTTTATCACTCCACTCTTCTATGATCTTATTAGGACTGTTCTTGCCTTCTTCAATGTGGGCCTCTCTTCCCCTTTGATTCTACTCCTTAGTTTTAGCTTGAAATCCCAAGTCCATTTCTTGGTTATCAGCCTGAACTGTGTTTTCCCTATCATTTATCAAAATAGGGTCCTCAACAGGGTCATCCAGGACTTTATCATCCTCAAACACTTGTTGGTTTTCCTTAGAGTCATGTTCACTATTTTTAGACTGCTCCTCTATGTTGACTCCTTCTTTCTCATTCTTCTCTTGAACTTCTTCCTCATTGAAACTTGAATTCCTGCTTTTTGTTCCTCCCTCTTCCTCCAAGCTTTCCTCCCCAGACTTATCAGTTCTCTCCCACTCTGTATTCTCATCAACATTCTGATTCTTGACACTAGGGGGCTTGATTTTATCTTTCCCTTTAACAATTTCACTCTTGTTACTCTGTGAATCCTTGTTTTTCCCCAAATAAGGGTTCATAACCATGGCCTTATTCTTGCAATAGCCTTCAATTATCAGAATTAATCCTTCATGTAGAATAGGATGCGTTTCCTTCTTCTTGTGAGCGAATAAACTTTGGATCAAAGAGAAATACAGATAAAAGGGAAAGGAAATTCTTACTTTGTGTCTAAAATGATTTAGGAATACAAAGTGGAATTTGTGGACTCTCTTACTTCTTCCATCGAGTATGAAGTACTCCTGAATATAGCATAAGACATCCCTCCAAATGCCCTTAATCTGCTCCAGTTCAAAGAACTCCCCATTCTTTTCTAGCTTGTGCTCTTCAACATCCATCTTAGGGAATTTGCAAAAGGCCTCATTTGAAATGCTAGTCTACTTAGAGAATTTTATTCCTTCCGTAGGTAGCCCCATAACCTCTGCTATACCTCTATTAGATTCACTATGATGCCATGTAGAGTGACCCTATCATCAATCCAGTTTTTGAAAAAAGTTGTTGTAATATGAGGTTTTGAACCATGGAGCCTTTCCATGTAGTTCGCAACCTTCCCTCTCTGCAGGATTTTCTAAACATCTTGTTTCGCTTTCCACTCTTCACAATTTTTGGGTTCCTGCTTCCTTGGTTCTCCTTTCCTTACGTGAGCCATGTAGATTTCCTTTGATACCCAATCACTATAAACTATACAATGATCCCACCTGCTACCAATTTGGTTCAAAGCTCACCTTTTTGTACTTACATTATAAATTAATAATACAATATTATTATCTTGTATGAAATGGGTACATCCACATTGGCCTCTAACAATTCATAGTATTCCTATATTGTGTAAAATGGACACATTCCCATTTTGAACAAGATAAGATAATATGAGTAGCATGGCCTATACTCTTATGTTTTGTAAACAACAAAAGTTAAGAATACAGGGAATGTTAATCATATTATCAATTAAGATTTTGATATTCTTATTTTGTGTGCAATGGGAACATCCACGTTGGCCTATTATAGTTGATAATATTCTTATCTTATGTATAATGATCACATACCTATTATAAACAAGATAAGAAAAATATTAACATCAGAGCCAATATTCTTAGATTCTTATGTAGAATGGGCACATGTTCATTACACATGAGATAATAATATTAGACTCCTAATTTATAATTGCCTATATTATTATAGATTTTTTTGTGACTAAAACACCTCCATGTCTAATTGAAATAGGGACCCACTGAATTAGTAATGAATCACAACACACTATTTGAATACCTTAGTTATTGTTTATATTTTATTGAATGTCTTTATTTCAATGAATTTATTGTTTACTATTAGAAAGAAGTAAAGAAGAAACTAAGTATGGGTATGGTTGAAAAATGTGATTGATAGTAAATGTATTGAATCAAAACATTGTGAAGAGATCCTCTTTGGCTTGGGACGATGACCTAAAGATAAGAAAGTGCTAAATCAAACTTGTTTGTTAAACACATATTTGGGTGGATTACTTAGTAATAGCTAGATCCTAAAAGCAAGAGGTTACTTAGGGGTTGTCAATCCACATGTTCTAAATAATTAATATTATAAATAGAAAATAAAGGTAGTTACATCAATGAATCAAAAGGTACTAAAATTAAATACAAGAGTGCTTGCTAATAAATATGCTATAAATGATTAAATTAGTGAAAAAATAATTAATATTAGTGCTAAAGGGTTACAGTATGATACAAAAAATTAGAAAGGGGTATATGGATAGGTAAGAACATAAAAACTTGTGTTTGATTGGGTGTGAATAGGTTAAAATAGCTTGATGGTATTTGATGCCATAGTGACCATCAGCAGTTGGGATAACCATCAATGGTTAAGGTGACCATTAGTGGTTAATGTGATCATTAACGGTTGAGTCAACCATTGATGGTTACTATGTGAGGATCTAGGTTGGTAATTTTATTCATTGATGAGATCCAAAAGATGGATTCTAAGAGATGAGTAAGACCTAGGTTGACTATGAAATGGAAATAAAGTAGATGAATGTTAGAATTAAGTACTTATCTTACTAGAAGTTGATTGGGTAAATGGTTGAGGCAGTTGGTTTGTTGATGAAATATAGCTTGATTATAATAAATTAATGGTACCTGAAGGCCTGATGGTGAGGTAATGGAAAATTAACTCTCTAATATGATTGCTAGATCATTGGATTGCTAATGGTGATTGACCTACAAGAAAGAAACTCTTAGATACATAAACTCTCAATAATAATTGTAGATGTTTTTGGATGTTTGTAGATAGATTTTCAACTTTTTAATCCTCTCTCTTATAAGAAAGGTAAGAGAGTTGTAATAGCACATGAACTAGGCCTTCCAAAATTAGCTCATCTATGCAATGGCTCACAATTAGAATTAGATGGTTTATTTTTAAAAAAGTAAGGGTTTTCATGATTTTAGTTGGGTTGGGACAACTTGACCATCAGTAGTCAAGGTGGTTGTTGATGGTCAGCCTAACCATCAGTGATCAAGTGTGAAGGATGAGAAGGGATAGAAGTAAGGGTTGAGCTAGTTAAATTAAACTAATTATAGGCTAGGTTGATTAGGGTTTAGAAGGTGATATTAGTCTTAAGGGAGGCCTATGGTAGTCTAGGGGGTATTTTGATATTCAAAATCATGGTGTGTAGATTTATAGTTGTACATTTTGCCTCTTTTTGTTATATATATTTGGATTAACAAGTTGTAAAATAAAAATGGAATGCTAGTTGAAGGTTTGATTTCCTTGAGTATGGGAGGAGGTGTTCCCCCTCAAACTAGGAGTTGATGAGGTGAAACCAAAATTGAGTCAGGGTTTTATAAGTGATTCATGGTAAGGCACTAGGTGGTGATAAAAGGTGGTTGGGTATTTGAGATGCAAATGTGTGCATAAAATGTGACTAAGTGCAATAGCCAAGATCACACATAGACTAATGTTGCCACTATTGGTAAAAATAATAAGGGTTGATTTTAAGGAGGACAAGTGACCAGTGTACTATATGATTAAATTTAGGTATGGTAGCTAGGTAGACCTATTAGTCTCATAAATAAGGTTAGTGTTTTTGTGGGTATCTAAGGTAGGAATTGCTCTTGTGTAAAATGCAAATGGTTTGGTAATGCATTAAGTGGTGCAAAATTTGAATGGTCAATATAGAAAAAATGGTTGGTGTGGTCAAAAAAACCATGCAAGGTAAGCACAAAATACACAATATTTTAGGTTAAAAATGGCCAACATCAAGGTGGACATAGTCTAATGGTTGGTCAGAGAAGGATAATCTCCAAAATTTTAATTTTTGGTATGGGGGAGATTAGATGATATCTAAAGTTGGCATGTAGGTACAAGTGCCTAAAATGAAAAATCGTTTTACCCTGACCATCAATGATTAGGGGCTCTTAGGGTTAACCATCGATGGTCACCTTGACCATCGATGGTCAAGGGGAAACCCTAAAAAGGTAAAACATAAAATGTAAAAATGAGATTTCATTTTCACTTTTGACATCTGACCTCTATGCATTTTATGCTTTGGCATTTGTGTAATTTAACATTTTATAAGATATTGTTTGAGTGAATGTGTTGGATTTTATGGATTTGTTGAGCATGTGTGTTGAGGTGATCAATGGGGACCATAATATAGGGTGGATGAGGGCATGGTCGAGTAGATGGAATGGAATCCAACCTTGACAATGATTGAAGAATGAGGTACATGATGTTTTATGAGATTGTAGATAAGTTGATTTTGTTATTAAAGTTGAATTTTTGTAATTTTACTATTTTAGAAATGAGGTCAGGGTGGTTATGCCTTAGTTTAGGGCTTTTAGTGAAATTAGAAAATGTAGTGGATGGATTTTGTTTTTGAAAGATGATTCAGGTTGGGGGTGGGTTGTAGGAAAGTTTAAATTAGTTTAGTTGTGTTATTTTTATTGTATTGTGTAGTTATGAGGTAGGTTGGATTTAGGGTTTCACTACTGAAAATCACACATAATGACCATCGGTGGTCAACCACCAAAGCAAGATGTTACATGACCATCAATAGTTGTAAGACCATTGATGGTCAAGATTTTAAGAAAGGTGGGTTTAAATGATGTTCAAATGTTTGAAAAAAGGGGTTAAGGGTAGGGAAAATAAATAGATAGATAGGGTAGTGAAAATAGTGAGATAGGATAATTGATAATAGATGGAATGTTGGTTTTGATAGGTTTGGGTTGATTTTAGCATAATTTTGTAGTTTTAGAGTTGGTGTTGTTAGGGAGAAACATGATGTGCTTAATTTGATATATTTAGGTAGGTCATGAGATATGTGGATGTTTTATTATGAAATAAGGTTGATGTTACGTGGGTCTAGGTGGAATGATCAAAAATGAAATGTGCAAGATAACATGATCATTTTATAAGCATGAGACTAGATCCAAATGAGGGAACAGGTCCCTAAGATTTTTATGGACATATATGATGGGATGACTATGGATAAGTGGAGGCACATAGAAGAGGTCAGCCTTGGGGCCATGGTTCATTACTAACACCTATTATGAGATGCATCTATTATCATGGATCTCATTGAGAGATGGGACATAACCACAAACACCTTTTTACTTCTAATAGGAGAGATCACCATCCTACTAAAGGATGTGATTAGGATTACATGGCTACCTATTTAGGGGGAGCCACTTTACCACATTGAGAGTGAGGAATGGGATGACCTCATGGAACTGATATATGGTGAGGATTAGGTCCATACCAAGTGGAATTCTAGTGGCTTTAGATATATGTCATTATACCAGAGGGCTTTAGTAGACTAATTTTTGGTAATGATGATGATGATTGTAGTGTCTTATTTTGCATTGCTAGATTCAAGTAGTGGTCAGTTTTCATATCTAATATTAGGAGTATTAGTGGAGATGCTTCTAGGTAGGACTATATTTGTATGAGCTCCTATGTTGTTAATGCATATTTACAAGGAGATTTAGGTATTTAGATCTCATAGATGATATGAGATCAATGTTGGTTTCATGCTTCATTGCTTGGCATATGAACATATTTGGGTTTTGAGGCCACTAGGGTTACTATGGGATGGATACACATAAATACACTTCATAATAGAATTTTTGTGATGGAGGGGGGACTATGCATTGATTAGATCAGGTGGAGGTACTAGGGATATTGATTTGTTTTGAGATTCCTTAGAGGTTTGGTTATGGGTGATATCATTTTGAGGCCATATGTGGGTTGGCCTAGGTGGGCTTAGTATAGTTACCACACCCTATCACTACAAAGCTAGCGATGGATAAATGGGAGGAGAGAGGGGGAGATATAGTTGATCCCCTTTGATCAATTTTGGTGATAGTTTGGTCTTGTTTAGGGGATTCATGTTTCGTCTTAGAGATATAAGAGAGAGGATGTATAGTTTCTACTTTTGGAGCCACAACCATAGGACATAGTACTAGACTGTTGTCAGCAAGAGTATCTATAAATGATGCTAGTTTTGTGGATGGATATGAGTTATGGTACCAGGGCCTATATGTAAAAAATAATTTTGGATAGGGTGATGAGAGTCAGTAGGCCATGGATGTATATCTAGTTAGGGTACCTGTATAGGGTGATTGTTAGGTATTGATAGCATTGAAAGTGTTATAGGCCCAGATCATAGGTTTATAGGGATAGGTGGCCAATATTTAGGGCCAAATCATCATTTTATAGGGTTAGGTTACCACTATTATAGTTGAGAGAGATCAGGTGAGGACAACCCTTGGTTTAATGACTCAGGAGAGGGATACCTTGAGGTAGAGTGTAGGGGTAGTGACAAGATAGGTAGTGCCAATGGGTTTCACTCTTATAGCCTGATACCTAGCTATAATAGAGGAACTATGGTAATATGAGGCCATTGTTCTAGAATAGTTGTTGAATGAGCTTAGATGGGGGGCGTATAAAGCCAATCTAGTAAATGGTTCATCTATGGCTATTTTAGGGTAATGGGACTCTATAATGAGTGGACATATATGTGTCTTAAGAGGACCAGTACCAAACAATAGTGCAAGTACAAGAGCAAGGGGGCTAGTGGTAGTGGTGATATAGGGGCTTGATATTACATGTGTTGATATGTTTTAGATTAAGGTAAAAGCAGGTTTTGAAGGGGCCCCAAAACCCTATACATCAAAAAAAAAACCCCATTAAGCACAACCAAGTTTTTAAATGAACCTGTGACCAGTGAAATAACTAAACCAAGTTTTACAGGGACCTGTTACTAGTAGATATGACCAAATAAAACTGCTATCAAAACACTAAATGGAAAGTTAATAGACTAGATTAGCAACTTGAGAAACCTCCCATACCAGTAACCAGTAAACCAATAAAGCAACCAGTTACTGACCCAAAAAAAACCAATCAACAAAAGGGAACATTAGATTTTCCTTTTGAAATGAGGTTTTTTTTACATGACCAAAGATTCATATTTAGAGGGGGGACAAAAGGCTTAGACTTCTTCCTATTAACTATTGTCCATCCATCCTCTAACTTTGCTACCTCAGCAACCCATGCCTTAGAAGACAATGATCCATGGAACCCAGGGGACACGGATGCCGTAACAATTTCCTTGTGAGAACCAGACAAAGTCTGGCTCCTAGGAGGATCCTCCAAAATAGGGGAAGAGACTAGTGCCACCTCAACCACTAGCTTAGATAGATCACTAACCATAGCCTCCGTAGGAACTTCAATAGAATCTTTCACCAAATAATCCTCCTCAACCAATGGTTCAGAGTGGATATTATTCTCATTCTCAGGAACAATCAAAGCTTCCATAGGTTTTTTAACTATGTAATGTTCAGAGGAAGCCTCAGACCACCAAGAAGGTGGTCGTCTAGATTTAGATTTCCCAACAGTACAATGAGTAGCAATATGACCCGTTAGGTGGCACTTCCTGCACCGAAAAAGGATACCCTCAAAATCAAACATTTGTGTCTAAGTACCCCTTGGGGAATCTAAGAAAATCACCTCAAGAAGGCCCTTAGACACATCCAATTCTACCAGAAATCGTGCACAGGTTGAATGGTGAAAATTCAAAGTATCTGCATCCACAAATAAAAAATCCCCAATAGCATTTCCAATGGTTTCAAAAACTGTATCATGCCAAAGATGTATTGGAAGATTAGGGAGCCAGACCCAGATAGGGAACTTGTTAAAGGATTTTGAGAGAGGATTAAAATCCATATGCCATGGTTTGGCCATGAGAGGATATTTGCCTTGCCAAAAAAATTTATTGTTCCACAAAATTATCTTCCTATCCTTAGAGCAGTGGAACAATGCTATAAAAAAACTTTAACGTATAGGAAGATTTGGACATTATTTTCAATAGGTGACAACTAGTTCTTAGAGATCTAGCCATGTAGATCTATGAGAGAGGGCCAGAAGCCATAAAAATGAAAAATAGCAGCAAAAGAGGAAAGCTCTTTTACCCTTTCAAAGATGTCTTCAACTGATTCAGGATCTAGAGTTACCCTAACAGGTTTTAAAGCACTTATAGGTGAAACATGAGAAGGCCCAGATGATGTGTGAGGAAGAGCATCATGTAATCTAGCTTTGAAAGTAGCCACATCAACAAAAGTCCTTCCCCTAGAACCAAGGCCTGAACCATAAGCAGGAGATCCATTAGCAAAATGTGAGGCCAGAATAGAGCCCCCACCCACAGAAGAAATTGTATTAGGGTTAATCTGAACCCTTCCCCCACACACAGAGGAAGCCCCTCCCATAGCATTAGCCACAACCACACTAGCCGCTGGATCCACAACTACCAGCTTCAAATTTTGAAGTCACGCGTGCGTGGGATCCTAAGCCTGAGCCATTACGTAGAGGTACATGTGTTGATATGTTATATGTACATGATTTTGGTATTAGCCTACATGCCGATGATACAAAATGTATATGAGAGAGATTTTATACATTTATTATATGTATTATTCACTTTGATGGACATGATGTATATGATGATTTTATGTTTCATGATGCAGTTTCTGATTATGGTCATTTATGATCATGTTGATGTTATTAGATCTATGTATGTGATCTATCTCATGGTGTATGATTTGCATTTGGTGTGTAGTACTTATGATGTGATGTGCAAATTTTTTATGGATTATTCTTATGTTATGGATGCTAGGCATGAATGTAGACTGATCTAGCTAGGCATGGGATGGATTTTATTTATTCTTATGCTTATGACATGATAATTTTTAATGAGTATCTTAAATTTAATTATGTTTATAAATGTTAACTTTAAATTTATTGTTTATGGATGTGATTATCATGTGTGGCACAGTAATGTGGGTGGTTATGGTTATGATTATGATTATTTATTGTTTATTTTTTATGATAAAACACATGAGATGGTTTAATTAATAACACTAGATGGGAGAATAGATAATATAATCAAGAAGTGAATGCCATAATGAAAATATCAACTGGTCATGATAGGATAAGAAGAGAGCCTGATGCTTCTTCATTGACAAGGAATTAAAAAAAACTAAATTTGGATTAACTTAATGAACATAAGCCCTTTGAATGCTTTGCATTAACATTTGTTAGTTGGTTAAAAATGTGTCTTAACCATGTAATGTTAAGTAAGATCAAAAATCCCTTGCATGTCGTGGAAAAGGGTAGATAGATGAAAATGGAATCTCGATGTGAGAATATAAATCCTCCACTATAGGTGTCCAAAAGACTAGGGTAGACAAACCTATGATATATTGTGTAGACTAATCAATGTGGGGAGTCTACTTACAAAATATGATTATTGCTTCTACCTTATCATGTTATCTTAAGAGTTGATTATGACTTTCAAGATCATTTTGATTTTGTTTTTATTATGATAATGGGTCCTCTACTAATTGTTGTATGTGGGAAGTTGATCGATGTAAGAACCTTCCAAATAATTATTATGATTTTAAAAAATGCTTTCTCAACCATCCTTTAAAGGAGTGGTCTAATTCTATGTGTTTTACTTAATGTTTTTTTATAGCTATCCTTTAAGGGAGTAGTCCACCTTAGATTTTTCTAATTTTAAAGAGGTTTACAATAGCTATCCTTCAAGGGAGTAGTCTGTGAATGTTAGGAATGACCTATGATTGCTGATGATAATAATTTTGTTATTTTTCTTTGATTTTGCTTGACATAGACTTGCTTATGATGAATTAGTAGTTCACCTTCATGAAGGTGAAATTAGGAGCACAAGAGAGTTGGTTAGGTGTAAAGAGGTTTAGGTGACAATGATCATGGGGATCCATCCTAAAAAGGGGTGGAAAGTACCATGAGAACCATGCCATGGGTAGAGCCATGGTATGCATTGTTTAATATTAGGATATGACTATTATGGGTAATCACATTATTCATTTTTAATCAATTTCTCCTAAAATATGGGGATAAATGTGAGTAGATAACAAGGGATGATCTTAAGTGAATTAAAAGGTTGACTCGATCCTTAACAAAAGAATGGACATAGATGTAAAGCATTGAGGGGCTCAAGTTCTAAATGGCCTTAAAGAGAAGACAACCAATAAGTTACTAATCCATACTTGTGGGTTATTATATAAGGTCTAAGATAATTGAAAGCAAACTTGCCTTGCTTGCTTTTTTCATATTAGTGACATGTTGATTTTCATTTAGGATGAGGTCTCTGATATTGAATTCTCACACTTTAAGGTGATTTTTATAGGCATGTTTGATACATTCTTGGTAGACATGAAGATGGGTGAGGGTTGTTAGGTGATGCTCATCAAGTAGCTTCAGTTGGGCTAAATGATTTTGATGATAATCACTCTAAAAAAAGATCTTTCAAGGATATGTAAAGAGAGTAGATTTGGACTTCAAGAGATAGGACAACCTCTTCTCCAAATACAATATAAATAGAATATCTCCCATAGGGTTTCTAACACTGGTACAATATGCCCATAAGATGAAGGGGATGTGTAAATTCCATTCTCAATTGGATGCATTAGCCATTTTAGTTAGCATGTTATTAATAGTTTTGTTAGAGGCTTCTACCTATCTATTCACTTGAGGGTGATAGGGAGAGGAAAAACTTAACTTAATTCCAAATGCATTACATAGATCTTTAACTTGCTTTTTCTTAAAGGATTTACCACTGTCAGTGATAATTTTATGGAAAACACTAAATCAATAGATGATATGATGGTTGATAAAGTCAATAACATTTTTTTCTTTGATTGAGACTAGAGGAATAGCCTCTACCCACTTGGTAAAATATTTGGTTGCAGTGATGATAGAATCATGTCCCTATGAAGAATGGGGTTTAATTTCCCTAATAAGGTCTAGACCCCCTTATGAAAAGGGATAGAAATTTATAGTGACGTGAAGGCTATGGCTAGGTACATGATGAAAATTATCATGTTTTTAGTACTTAACACACTTTTTCACATAATCATATAAATCTTGGTTAAGGGTAGGATAGTAATAGCTAAGATGGAAGATGTGCTTAGCTATAATAAGGCCACTAAAATGACCCCCATAGATATCATTGTGCATTTCTTTGATAGTGTGAGAGGCTTTATGACTGCATAAAAAACAAAAGAGGAGGCAATCAAAGTCAAATTTATAAATAATTCCTCCCATAATGGTATAACATTAGGTACTCTAAATAAACACTAATCAGGCATTCCTAGAGAGCCGAGAGGGAAATATGACAAGGTTAAGATAGTCGAAGGTTTATTGATATAAAAGGTCAGGTTGGATATCTTCCATATTGAAAATGGTGGGATAATTTCATTTGATATAGGAAGGTTTGGTAAGTCTATATATAATTATATAAATCTTAGATTCTAAGGGTGTAGATGGGATATGTGAGACAAGGGAAGCCATGGTGTCAACAAACTTATTTATATATCATGGGGTTGACTAGATGTAGTAGTTCTCAAATGATGCTAAGAGTTATTCAACTAGTTATTTGTACTATTTCAAAACATCATTCTTACACTAGTAAGAACCATTGAATTGATTGACCATAAGTTGGGAGTCGCCAAAGATATTGATCATTTTGACTCCTAAGGCTAAGGTAGTTTGAAGACCTATCAATAGGGATTCATACTTAGCCATATTATTGGTACATTAAAAATCAAGCTTGAATGATAAAGGAAGAGGTTCACCATCAAAGGGGATAATGATGATACCTACTCCCCCACCATGTTAACATTTTGATCCATAAAATAACATGGTGATTTGACATGTGAAATCTACTTGAGATAGGGTTACAATGGACTCATCGGGGAACTCAAGAGGTTGATTGTCTGCTAATCATGATTCAACTAATTGGTCAGTAATTGTTTTCCCATTAATTAACTTCTACTAGAGGAACTCAAGGTCAAACTCTACTAAGATCATGATTCACTTGGCCATATGTTGATTTTGATATGGCTTGGAGAGCATGTCCTTAAATGGGTCAGTATTGGTAATGACATAAGTTTTATGGTTAAGAAGGTAGTGATGAAGTTTGGTGGCCATGAAGACTAAATCTAAGTAGAGTTTCTAAGTATGAATGTAACAAGTCTCATACTCTACAAGTGTGTAACTAATGTAGTACATGTATTGCTCTTTATGTTGTTCATTTTAGTGAGCTAGTATTGCCCCTAGGGAATGGTCGGTGTTAGAGATATATAGGTAGAAATGTTGGTCATCTTTTGGAGGGTTGAGCATAGGTGAAAAAACAATGTACCTTTTGAGTGAATCAAAGTCCTTTTTATACTCATTATTCCACTTAAAAGAGATAATCTTCTTCAAAAGGTGGTGGAAAGGTTGACACTAGTCCAAAAGTTTGGAGATGAAATGATGAATGGACTAAAGCTTTCCCTGTAGGCTACAGAGTTGCTTGAGGTTAGTTGGAGGTATCATGTTTAAGATTGATTTGATTTTGGTGGGATAAAATTTAATTCCATGAAGGGAGATAATAAAACCTAGAATCTTTCCTAACGAGACCCCAAAAATGCACTTACTAGGGTTAAGGTAGACATGGTAATGGATAAGCCATTAGAAGATGATTTGAATGATATGCAAGTGATATTTTTGGATCTTTTATTTTATGATAAGGTCATCCATATAGTCCTTCATGATCTTATGGATTAGGTCATGATAAATGTAAGTCATGGCACATTAGTAAGTTACACCAACATTATTTAACCTAAAAGGTCCCCCATGGGGTGGTAAAAGTGGTTTTATATTTATCTTTGGGTGCAATTAGGATCTAATTGTAACTTGAGAACCCATCCATGAGATATACCATCTCATGGTTGGCTATAAGATCAAAAATTTGGTCAATACTAGGTAGAGGAAAGTCATATTTAGGGTTGGTGAAGTTGAGGTCATGAAAGTCTACATAAATGTGTATTCTTCCTATGGATTTAGTGATAGGTACAACATTCAAGACCCATTAGGGGTAGTCAATATGTTTAATGAAGTTGACAGATAAGAGATGTTGAATCTCTTCTTTGATGAGAAGGGCTATGTGAGGATGTATGCATCAGATCTTTTTCTTGACATGTTTGGCATCATGATGAGTAACTATGTTATGGGTAGCAATGGTGGGGTCAATTCTAGGCATATCACTATAAGACCAAGTGAATGATATGCTATGTCTTGAAGGAAAGAGGGGAAATCTTGAAGTTCCATGGTATTAAAGGATTGGCCTAGTTTGATAATGTGGGGGTTATTTGGAATACCCAAGTTGATATTTATGGTGGATTCATTCAACATGGTTGAGGTCTTAGGTGGAAGGGATTTGTGGATTTAATAATCTAGGGCACCAAGGTAGGTGAGAATAGAATCATCATCCTGGCAATGAATAGTATTAATGGTAGGAGAGTCCTCTCTTATCATCTCAAGATGGGTCAAAGGGATGTCCATGGTTTCCCCATCCTTTTGATAAGCTAGGTGTCCTAGGTTGATTGTGTTGATGAAAAAAAAGTTAGGTGGGATGATGTCATTATCCTCACATGCAAGTGGAGGTGAGGTCGGTGAGGAAGGGACATCCTCCTCAATAATGGTAGTAATAGGTTGTTTGGGTTTCTTATTATTAGGAAAAATGAAACCAAGTTCATGCTTCTCATGTGGCTTCTTGGTTTTGATGGTGACTAATTCATGTGGGTCATGCTCATATTGTCCAAAACCAAAACCTTTCCAAGTACACTGATAGAGGTATGTCTTGGCAAAACTTTGTTTATCAAGGTAAGAGAAACTGATGGTGAATGGTTAAAGTGGAAGAGAGGTGGTAGAAGCACCAAGGGATTTTTCAAGTCCTCCATAAATAAAATGGGTATGATGTTTGGGTATATAAAGGGAATGATAGTTCCAACATTGGGGTCATGTCATGATTGGTTGGTAAGTTGCCCATACTCGTGAGGAGTAAGTAAAGCATCAAGTGTTAAAAGGTGATACTCCCCTAATGAAAGGTGATGGAACATGGATTTTGAAGGGTATATGGTAGGGATTAAAGTCATAGAGGAACTAGTTTATGCCTCATAAATGGAAGGAGGAATGATATCTACTTTGGTAGTTAAAGGTTGGGTTTGAGCTGCTAAGGGTATAATGAAGAGAGGTGGTAGGGTTTTGGTAGAGATAATTGACTTCCTACTTAAGGAAGAAGGATTTAGCCCTAAAATAGAGGGCAAGGTTGAGGGAGGAAAAATTTGGGCCTTCAAACCTTTATGTGGATTCACCTCTTTATTTGATTTGATATAATATTTGGTTGGTGCGTTTGAAGGGTTTATGTCCACTTTCACAGATAGATGACTAAGGCTCAGTGTATGAAGGATACCAAGATTCTTGGTAGACCTAGTTGGGATGATATGAGAGGGATTCATTATTTGGGTCTTTTTTAGCTCAAGTTATTATGAGTTTTTTGGTTTGGTGGATGTTTTATTTGGTTGGCTAGAGGGTTTGGTTATTTGTGTGGATATGGTAAGGGGTTGGTTAATGGAATTAATGGGTTGGTCTAACTGAGAAAGGTTTGGAGTTTTTGGTTGAGTAATGTAAGGGAATCCTAATTAATACTAGAAGGTGAATTGATCAGTGTATGGTTTTAACATAAACTCTAATTTTTCACTATCCTATAGAATGGTTTGTAGGTTGTCTTAGTTCCTTGAATGTTAGACCTAAAATATAGGCCCTTAGGTGGGGACACAGGGATGGTATCCCCATCCTTTTCTTTAATCAAAGGATGTGAGGCTTGGATGGGTGTCTCCTTTATGGGAGGAGTAGACATAGGGATTTTCTCCTCAAGAATGGTTTTTGAAGGGGGAGTGGTTTTCTTGGTAGTTAAAGGTGAAGGTGGGGTGACAATGGCTAGTTGTTTTGGGGTATCAGATAAAAGGGTGATTAGTGGCTCCACTACCTCAATAAGTGGAGGGGGAGAAGATGGTGTTTCCTTAGCTTGGGTATCTAAAGGAAGGGAAGGTAAGTCCACCATTTAAATAAGTGGAGAGGGTGAAAGAAAAATGGGTTGGTTAATAGGTTCTTTAGCAATGAGTGTGTCAAGGATCTTGTTAACTATATGGGTGTCATGAGAGCATTCAATGTTTTGTTCATTCTTGGTAGGATCATTTTTTGGGAATGGTTTCCTAAATATATCAATGGCTTGGTTTGATGGTATATTGGGGTTGTCCAATATAAGCCCCACCCCTTGTCAATGAGGGATTGGAGAAGGATCTTGAAGGTGTTACACCTACTAACATCATGTCTTATCACTATATGAAAGGCACATAAATCATTCTCATTATACCAACTAGGTGTAGGATGAGAGAAGTCAAAATTTTGGGGTAGCTTGATTGGTGGAATTTGAATGATATTAACACTTAATAACTTATCCAATATGGAAGCATAGGATTCTCTAAGTGGAGTGAATTGTTTTTGGTTATTTTGGCTTTGGTTCCTTGGATTTTGCTTTAAGGAATTAGGGAAAGTGGATTGGTTGATATAAGGTATATGAGTGGCTTTTAGGATAACTTTATTCATGGTTCCTTTATTCCTAGTGTTGGTATTACATTGGTTACTTGACTTGGAGGAAGAAGCCTCATTGGTTTTATAGGTTGACTTCTTATTTTTAAGCTTAAGTTTCCCTTCATTGATGGATTAGTTCTCTAACTTACGTGCCATGGTAAAATCTTCATCAAAGGTTTGGAATATTTGGACACATAGGGTAGAGGAGATATGCTTGTCACATGCTTGAGCGAAGAGCTCTATGAGTTCAGGTTGGGGTAAGGAAAAAGATAGTTGGTTAATTAGGCTCTTCTAATAAGCCACAAAATCAGCAATAGATTCATCCTCAAACTCTCAATTAGAGTAGAGATCAATGATAGACACTTTCTTGAAGATATTGATCAAAAAATTTGTCCAAGAAGGTTTGAGCCAATTGGGTGAAAGAGAAGATGGAATGTTTGGGTAGGGAACTATACCAATCCAAGGCCAAGCTAGTTAGAGACATGGGGAAGGTACGAAAGAGAATGGAATTATAATAAGTGATGAGATATAAATCATGATTGAATGCCCTAAGGTTTAAATTTAGAGAAATTAGGGAATTATCATTGGGGAGGATATGGCTTAAAAGGTACAGATGGATGGATAAGCTCATTGTAAATTTGGTCATATGACAAGATGTTGTGAGCACTTGAGATGGATGAATCTAAGGTGGTCATCTTTTCCATAAGGATATTCATTAGGTCTACTTGGGGTTGTGTATCTAATAGGTTATAAGATGCATATTGCTAAGATGTTGAGAGACATATAGATAGTGGGTAGAAGGTTGGGAGACTACTACATATGAGTAAGTGGATGTCAATGGTTGGGTAGAAGATGCATAAGGGAGGTAAAGGTAGGTGGTTGGGTAGTGGGTACATGCCCTTATATATTAGGGACATGGACAAAGTTTAATCCAAGGGATGTTTGTCAGATAGGAATGGTAGCTAGGTTGATGACCAATGGAAGGGTGGTAACCCTTGTACTAATTAGTGGTAACCCTTAGGAGGATATGGACACCATAAGGTTTTAAAGTAGAGTGGTGGTTGATAAGTTGAAGGTAGCTATAAGAAGCTTGGTAGTGATAGAGGTAGGTACTCTTGTAGTAGAGGAGTGGTTTTTAGGGATAGAAGGTATAAGGGTGGTGGTATTTTGGGTTAATTAGTTTTTAATGGTAGTTTCAAAGGGGTTGTTAGTTGATGAGGAAGCTTGGGTGGTTAATGGTTGAGTATTAACTATAGAAATGGAGGTACTCCCTATGAGATGGGGAATCATGCCATAAGGTGCATCTATAGATGGGGTCAGAGCTAGAATATGGTAAGACATGGTTGTAAGGTAATGTTGCAAGGCCATAAGATTGTTATCTAGGAATGTGGAAAAAATTTCATCTCCTTTAAGAACCTCCCAAGGGAAGTAATAATTCTCTAGGGGTAGGGGGAGTTTGATGGTCTGGAAACATGGTCTATGGATGAAGAGGTAGAAGAGGTAGGTTGAATTATTAGTGGGTTTTACTCTGCAAGGTCTCTTCACTATTGGTGAGTGAGAACCATGTGAGATAAGAGAGATAGAAAGCACAAATATATTCACTACTCAAACAAAAATAAGACAATAAAATGATCAAAGAAATCAAGTCACACTCTAAAAGATAAAACAAACTTTAGGGTTTTAATTAATCTTGCTTTTGGCTTATGCCTTAAGAAGATGTGTGACTGAAATTGGTTTTTAGATCAGATACTAAAAAGGAAGTATATGAAGGGTTTTAGGTTATGTTTAGGGGCTCAAAAGATATATGTATTGGAATCAATATGTGGCTTGGTATTGGGGCTTACCCCTTCACTTCACACACCACAATGATAATGGTATCAAGTACTTAGCCAAAATATATTTATATCTAAAGATTATACTCAACTAGAGACATGAGTTGGTCCTCCCCTTAGTAATGACCTTCAAATAAGATCATTGGGAAAGGGAAAGGTTATCTCTAGGTGATGAAATCCTAGTCAAGCATTGTCTCAAGTATGTTTGATGTTTAATTGATGAAAGTGGTTTGGTTTAGGTGTGTGCAATAAAGAGTGAAGCTATGATAGATTACTTTGTTTTTAAGTTTAAGCTATGTGAACTAAACTTTCAATAAATTGATGTATGCACTTAATTTTAATTCCAAAATAAACTTTTGATTTTGTTAATGAGCAAACAATAGAGAGAGTGCAAGCAAACAAGAACCCAAGTAAAGACACAAAGGTCCCATTAGGTATGCTAGAATGTTTTAATGAATTTCATGTTTATTATTAGAAAGAGGAAAATAAGAAAATAAGTATGGGTATGGTTAAAAAACCTATTGGATAGTGCACACATTGAATTAGAATATTGTGAAGAGATCCTCTTTATTTTGGGAGGATGACCTGAAGATAAGAAAGTACTAAAGTAAACTTTTTTATTAGACAAATAGTTGGTTAGATTTCCTATCAATAGCTAGATCATAGATGCATGACCTTTCTTAGGGGCTGTCCATCCACACATTTTAAACAATTATGCTTATAAATAGAAAATGAAGGTACTTGCATAAATGAATCAAAAGGTACTAAAATTGAATAAAAGAGTGCTTGCTAATAAATACGATATAAATGATTAAACTAGTGACAAACTAATTAATACTAGTGATAGAGAGTTGGGGTATGCTACATAAAATTAGAAAAGGGTCTGTGGATAGGTAATAATATAGAAAATTTGGTTTGATTGGGTGTGAATAGGTGAAATCAGCTTGCTAGTTTTTGATGCCACAATGACCGTCAATGGTTAACATGATTATCAATAGTTGGGTAGGCCATTAATGATTGAGTCAACCTTCAATGATTACTATGTGAGGATCTAGGTTGGTAATATTGTTGATTTATGAGATCTAAAATATGGATTCTAAGAGATGGGTAAGACCTCAGTTGATTATGAAATGGAAATAAAGTAGATGATGCTAGGAATCATGTACTCATCAAAATTTGATTGGGTAGATGGTTGAGGTAATTAGTCTATTGATGGAATTTAGCTCAATTATAATAAATTAAGGGTACCTAAGGATTGATAGAGATGTGGTAGCAAATTGACTCTCTAATATGTGTTCTAGATCATTGGATTACTAATGGTGATTGACCTACAATAAAAACTCCTATATGCATATGCTTTTGATAACAATTACAGATTTGTAGATGTTATAGATGTTTGTAGATGGATTTTCACCTCTTTGTTCCTCTTTCTTATAGGAAAGGTGAGAGAGTTGAAAAAACACATGAACTAGGCCTTCCAAAATTAACTCATCCATGCAATGGCTCATAATTGTAATTAGATGGGTTATTTTTAGAAAAACAAGGTGGATAGTTTGTATGGTTTTAGTTGGGGTAGTATTATTGGGATAAATAACAGAAGCACACAATTGATTACCAAGCAACTTAACATGCGAAAATTAACTAGAATCAACAAGTAACTAGAATTCAAAAATAACACATGATATGAGAGACAATACACAACTTGTATTAAAACTCTTTAAGAAGGAAATACAACAAAGAAGGCTTACACATCTCTAGGGCTCCCATACCTCTAAGGCATAAACACTAAATCTTCCCTCAAAGCTCTCTCTCTCTCTTAGGTCCCAACACCCAACTCAAACACAGAGTTGGTGTTCACCTCCAACCAACCATTATCCACTACTGCCAGTACACCTGTGCTCCATGCACTCCACAAGTGCTCCATGCACTCCACAATTACACAAATGTACTTCAAGTAGATCTCCCCTAAACCTGAAATAACCTACAACTCAATCTAATCTTACTTATGGAAGGATCTTCCTTGCCTTCCTCTTTACTCTCTATGAGTACCCACTGTACTCTAAGTAGATCCTACCTGATTATGCTCCCTGTTGTGTTATTATCCTATCTAATCTTGCACACTTGCAAATCAATCTAGTTTTGCACACCTATGAACCTTGACCTTGCACACACATAAACCTACAAATCAATGATCTTACTTACCCATGTAGATCTCCTAAAGTAGCCATGCTCAACTGATGACCAAGATCATACACTCCTAAAGAATCCTGCTGACTCTCCAAAACCAGCACCCACACTTGGTACTGTGGCACTAGGAGGAACACACCATTGCTCTCCTCTCTCTAAAGGATATTATTTGCTCTCTTACTCTCTAGCACACTTTTACAATACAACCAATGAGTCTCTTAAATAGATCTCATGCAAACAATAATTAGACACCTAATTACAATAATTAGATCTGTAGCTTCTAGTCTAAATTTGGCTCTTGACATGCAAACACTTGGTTCATTAGCTAACTGCCTGTAACATTCATAGTCCGAACCACACAGGTGACCAACATCAGTCCCTATCTACCTAGGGGGTGCCGACGCTAGCCAACTTCTGACTGACATCGGTTGCCTTCCTGCCTTATCCTATCGACGTCGGTTGGCCTGACCGACGCTAGTGTCTGTGACACTCTGCAACCCTTCACAACCTCCTTCCCTATTTGTATCAATGAAGATTTTAGCTCCACAACCTAACAATCTCCCACTTGGAGATAAATAGCTGCACTATACCTGTACCTGTACCCCATCTAATCTATTTCCTATCTTGTATCCCTATTCAAGATTAATCCCGAAGACCAACCACCACACATCCTGTGGTGCACCTCCTGTCATCTGAGTAACCTACCACATCTGAACCTACAATCCCATGTAGTGAAGTCCTGACCCTGAATAACATGAATCCCTACTATTGGTCCCTCTCACATACTTGAGAACTCACTTCTTCGAATTGGCTCCTAACTCTCTGATGACACCCACTGCTTGGGCAAACTCAGGTCTATACCAGACCTCATGTGATTTCAAACATTGCACTATCTAGCCCTTAGTGTGCTCTGGCTCTGCATCCTATGTAATGAACCTCACCAACACCTGATTCACATCAGCTCCCACTGGAGACAAAATCAACCTGTGATCTCCCATGTCCCCCATGCCAAAGAATTTTGTTGCTCCAAATTATTCATAGCATGCCACTGAACTAATCTTACCCTTAGCTTAGCAAAACCCTATATGTACAAACCTACATGCTAGCATACCATCCACATACAACAATAGAATGATGTTGAAATCACCATCCCCTAGTAAGACAAACCATAGTAGTTACCCTGACATTGACTAAAGTCATGCTTTGTCATCCACCTGTCAAAACATGTACCACTGTCCCGCAGCTTCCTCAAGACCATATGACCTAGTCTTCCATCTCACATGTCCATTCTCTCTATTCTTCAACTAAGGTATCCATTCATCTCTATGCTTTCATACCTGCTAGCAACCCTACCAAGTCTCTGCTTGGTTCTGCATCCTATTCCTGCCATGCTCCCACTGTTTCCTGGATCCTTCCTGCTCTATAATTAGCAACTAGTATAAATAAGAGGAACAATGAATTTGAGGCTTACATACCACCTTCAGTCCTCCATATGGGCATTTGAGACTCCTTGATAGCTCATTGTCCACCCAAAATCCATTATAGTGACCGACCTCAGTCACCACACAGTCTGCATCCAATCGATGTCAGTTTCATGCACCTGTCCTGACTACCAACCCTACCGACATCAGTGTCCCATGCTACCAATGTCGATCCTCCTGATCGACATTGGTCTTACCTACTGCCGACGTTGGTTTTCCTACTGATGACGGTACCTGTGTTTGCCTGTGAGTGATGATTTTTTACTTGCGAGCTCTTTTTAATCAATCCCATGTCCAAACTGCCCTACTCAGAAGTATCCAACCCCATCCACTGGTCTCTATCCACCATCTCCTCCATAAACACCAAGGCTTTCTAGTTCTTAAGCCTATCAAATATATCTATCTTTCACTTAAGAACATGCATCTCCTTCTTGCTCATGTGACCAAGCCTACAAAGCCACATCTTTGTAACAGAAGAAGAATTAGTAATATAAACAAGTAGATAAAGAGTACATGTTTTATTACCACCAGCTAATTCAAGTGCATCCACTGTGAGAGTTATTGTGCATCTCTCATCACCCAACTTTTCTAAATAAATTAGCCACATCTCCAAACTTGGGACCTGCATGACCTCCTTCAACACCCATATGTTGGCCACCTGCAATTTCAGCTTCACTTCCCTTTTGCCAATTCTTTGGCAAGGCTCACCAACTCCTCTCCCTGGGGCTGTATGGAAAGAGTCAACAAAATATATTATCCAAGATTCAACTTTATCCACGAAACCTCCCAAAACATCCTATGCAACAACAACTGCAACATCTGCATCTTCAGTTCCTTCATGCGGATTTGCTACCAACCAACAATATTCTTTTCCCTACTCTTTCTTTCCATAGGACTGTAAGTGACCATCTGTGCTTTTCAACTCCTCCATTCTTAGCTTACTTTCATCTACCATTGCTCTACTCCCACTCAATCAGAAACCCCTAAGAGTGACCTGTAACCAAACACAAAACCTACTCCCTGCAACCTTAGCTCTGATACCATATGTTGGGATAAATAATAGAAGCACACAATTGATTACCAAGCAACTTAACATGCAAAAATTAACTAGAATCAACAAGTAACTAGAATTTAGAAATAACACATGATATGAGAGACATTACACAACTTGTATTAAAACTCTTTAAGAAGGAAATACAACAAAAAAGGCTGCCATAGTTCTTCTTCCTTACACACCTCTAGGGCATAAATAGTAAATCTTCCCTCAAAGATTTCTCTCTTAGGTCCCAACACCCAACTCAAACATAGAGTTGGTGTTCACCTCCAACCAGCCAGTATCCACTACTTCCAATACACATATGCTCCACACACTCCACAAGTGCTCCATGCACTCCACAAGTACACAAACGTACTTCAAGTAGATCTCCCCTGAACCTGTAACAACCTGTAACTCAATCTGATCTTACTTATGGAAGGATCTTCCTTGCCTTCCTCTTTTCTCTCTATGAGTACCCACTATACTCCAAGTAGATCTTACCTAATTCTACTCCCTATTGTGTTACTGTCTTATCTGATCTTGCACACCTACATATCAATCTAGTTCTGCACACCAGTGAACCTTGACCTTGCACACATATAAACTTGCAAATTAATGATCTTACTTACCCATGTAGATCTCCTAAAGTAGCCATGCTCACTTGATGACCAAGATCATACACTCTTGAAGAATCTTGCTAACTCTCCAAAACTAGCACCCACACTTGGTACTATGGCACTAGGAGGAACAGACCATTACTCTCCTCTCTCTGAAGGAGCTTATTTGCTCTCTTACTCTCTAGCACACTTTTACAATACAACCAATGAGTCTCTTAAATAGATCTCATACAAACAATAATTAGACACCTAATTATAATAATTAGATCTGCAGCTTCTAGTCTAAATTTGGCTCTTGACATGCAAACACTTGGTTCGTTAGCTAACTGCCCATAACATTCACAGTCTGAAGCACACAGGTGACTGATGTCAGTCCCTATCTACCTAGGGGGTGTTAACGCTGGCTGACTTCTGATCGACGTCAGTTGCCTTCCTACCTTATCTTACTGATGTCAATTGGCCTGATCAACATTGGTGTCTGTGACACTCTGAAACCCTTCGTAACCTCATTCCCTGTTTGCATCAGTGAAGCTTTTAGCTCCATAACCTAACAATCTCCCACTTGGAGATAAATAGCTGCACTGTACCTATACCTATACCCCATCTAATCTATTTTTTGGCTTGTATCCCTCTTCAAGATCAATCCTGAAGACCAACCACCACACAACCTATGGTGCACCCCCTTTCATCTGAGTAACCTACCACATTCATACCTACAATCCCATGTAGTGATGTCCTGACCCTGAATAACATGAATCCTTGTTGTTGGTCCCTCTCACATACCTGAGAACTCACTTCTCCGAATTGGCTCCTAACTCTCTTACAACACCCATTGCTTGTGCAAACTCAGGTCTATACCAGACCTCATGTGATTTCAAACATTGCACTATCTAGCCCTTAGTGTGCTCTAGCTCTACATCTTGTGTAATGAACCTTGCCAACAACTGATTCACATCAGCTCCCACTGGAGACAAAATCAAGACCATATGACCTAGTCTTCCATCTCACGTGTCTGTTCTCTCTATTCTTCAACTAAGGTATCCATTCATCTCTATGCTTTCATACCTTCAAGCAACCCTACCAAGTCTCTGCTTGGTTCTGCATCCTATTCCTACCATGCTTCCATTGTTTCCTGGATCCTTCCTACTCTATAATCAGCAACTAGTATAAAGAAGAGGAACAATGAATTTGAGGATTACTTACCACCTTCAATCCTCCATATGGGTGTTTGAGACTCCTTGACATCTTGTTGTCTACTCAAAATCTATTACAGTGATTGACCTCAGTCACCACACAGTTTGCATCCAACCGACATCGATTTCGTGCACCTGTCCTGACTACCAACCCTACCAACATTGGTGTCCCATGATGCCAACGTCAGTCCTCCTAACTGATGTCGGTCTTACTTGCTACCAACATCAGTTTTCCTATCGATGCTAGTACCTGTGTTCACTTGTGAGTGATGACTTTTTACCCACAAGCTCCTTTGAATCAATCCCATGTCTAAACTTCCCTACTCAAAAGTATCCAACCCCATCCACTGGTCTCTATCCACCATCTCCTCCATAAACACCAAGGCTTTCTAGTTCTTAAGCCTATAAAATATATTTTTCTTCCACTTAAGAACATGCATCTCCTTCTTGCTCATTGACCAAGCCTACAAAGCCACGTCTCCGCAACTAGAGAAGAATCAGTAATATAAACAAGTAGATAAAGAGTACCTATTTTCTTACCACCAGCTAATTCAAGTGCATCCACTGTGAGAGTTCTTGTGCATCTCTCATCACCCAACATTTTTGAAGAAATTAGCCACATCTCCAAACCTGGGACCTGCATGACCTCCTCAACACCCATGTGTTGGCCACCTACAATTTCAGCTTCACTTCCCCTTTGCCAATTCTTTGGCAAGGCTCACCAGCTCCTCTCCCTGGGGCTGCATGGAAAGAGGCAACAAAATCTATTATCCAAGATTCAAATTTATCCAAGAAACCTCCCAAAGCATCCTATGCAACAACACCTACAACATCTGCATCTTCAGTTCCTTCATGCTGATTTGCTACCAACCAACAATATTCTTTTCCCTGCTCTTTCTTTCCATAAGACCATAAGTGACCATCTATGCTTTTCAACTCCTCCATTCTCAGCTTACTTTCATCTGCCATTGCTCTACTCCCACTCAATCAAAAACCCCTAAGAGTGACCTATAACCAAACATAAAACCTACTCCCTGCAACCTTAGCTCTGATACCATGTGTTGGGATAAATAACAGAAGCACATAATTGATTACCAAACAACTTAACATGAGAAAATTAATCCGAATCAACAAGTAACTAGAATTCAAAAATAACACATGATATGAGAGACAATACACAACTTGTATTAAAACTCTTTAACAAGGAAATACAACAAAGAAGGCTGCCACAGTTCTTCCTTACACACCTTTAGGGCATAAACAGTAAATCTTCCCTCAAAGCTATCTCTCTTAGGTCCCAACACCCCACTCAAACACAAAGTTGGTGTTCACCTCCATATAGCTAGTATCCACTACTTCCAATACACCTGTGCTCCATGCAGTCCACAAGTGTTCCATGCACTCCACAAGTACACAAACATACTTTAAGTAGATCTCCCCTAAACCTGCAACAACCTGCAACTCAATTTGATCTTACTTATGGAAGGATCTTCCTTGCCTTACTCTTTGCTCTCTATGAGTACCCATTGTACTCCAAGTAGATCCTACCTGATTCTGCTCCCTATTGTGTTGTTGTCCTATCTAATCTTGCACACCTACAAATCAATCTAGTTCTACACACCTGTGAACCTTGACCTTGCACACACATAAACTTGCAAATCAATGATCTTACTTACCCATGTAGATCTCCTAAAGTAGCCATGCTCACCTAATGACCAAGATCATACACTCCTAAAGAATCCTACTGACTCTCCAAAACTAGCACCCACACTTGGTACTATGGCACTAGGAGGAACACACCATTGCTCTCCTCTCTCTGAAGGAACTTATTTGCTCTCTTACTCTCTAGCACACTTTTACAATACAACCAATGAGTCTCTTAAATAGATCTCATGCAAACAATAATTAGACACCTAATTACAATAATTAGATCTGTAGCTTCTAGTCTAAATTTGGCTCTTGACATGCAAACACTTGGTTTGTTAGCTAACTGCCCATAACATTCACAGTCTGAACCACACAGGTTACCGACGTCGGTCCTTGTCTGCCTGGTGGGTGTCGACGCCAGCCGACTTCTGACCGACGTCGGTTGCCTTCCTGCCTTATCCTACCGACATCTGTGACACTCTGCAACCCTTTGCAACCTCCTTCCCTATTTGCATTAGTGAAGCTTTTAGCTCTACAACCTAAGGAATTAGATGGGTTATTTTTAGAAAAACAAGGTGGATAGTTTGTATGGTTTTAGTTGGGGTAGTATAACCTAATCATTGATGGTAAGGGTAACCATCGATGGTCAGCCTAACCATCGATGGTCAAGTGGGAAGGATGAGAAAGACTAGAATTAAGGGTTAAGATAGTTAAGTTAAACTATCTATGGCCTAGGTTGATTAGGGGTCAAAATTTGATATTGGTCCCAAAGGGGGTGTGGGGTAGTACAGGGGTTATTTTGACATTTAGAATCATGATGCATATATTTTTGGTGTCTATAGTCTTGTCAACACCTATGGCTATTTTTAATGAATTTATCATGTTTTAGTACGATAAATGGATGTCTATGCACATTTGATGGATTTTTATAATTATAGGTCTACAATATTGTATCACTTGGGAGACATGACTTCATCAACACACCCTTACAATTCTCACACTTTCAAAACATTTATGACATTCATAATCAAATTTTTTCAATGTTTTATGATTTCACAATTTTAATTCATAATTAAAATTATATTTTAATGTATAAAATGGTCATGTGTTTTGGGATATCGATATTACTTCACAACATCCCATGGAATGGAACAAAGAATAATAGTTGTAAATAAAATATGTTTATTTTGATGCTTTGAATTTAATATAATACTTAGTTTTAGTAGTGAATTGAAAGGATGATCAAAGGTAGTAGTATAGAGAATTATATACAGTTTTAATAGTGAATTACAAGTAAAACTTAAAAATATTGGTATTGATTCATTTTTAGTGATTCCACAACATCAAACATCTATAGACATACTTCATGATATTGATAGTGTTTCATGGAATCTAAAAAAACAAAACAAAGAAGAATGGTCACAAATAAATGTTGTGTTTTAACACTTTGAATGTAATATTATGTTTATTTTTAGTAATGAATTGAAGGGAAAATTAAAGGTAATATTAGGGATAATTCTATTTAGTTTTAATAGTGAAATTAAGGTAAAGTTTAAAAATCTCCACATTGATTATAAATGTAAACTACATAAACCTACAATCATACCATGGCATTAGAATCTATAGATATAATTTGTATTATCAATAGCGTTTCATGACATCCCATAGAACATAACAAAGAAGAATAGTCACGAAGAAGAGATGCATCTTTTGACACATTGAATGTAATATTGTATTCAGTTTTAGTAGTTTATTTAACATAGAATTAAAGGTAGTAATATGGATAATTGTATTTAGTTTTAATAATGAATTAAATTTAAAACTAATAAATCCCTATATTGAGTATAAAGGTAATCCATGGAATCCTACATTCATACCATATGTTCCTATAACATTTTCAGTTAAAAATATCCATCTAGAATCAAATCATCTAATGATGTTTTTTATTGAACCTCTTTAGCCACAAACATTATTGATGGAAATTATTCACTTGATAAAGATGTTCCTTGAACATTTTCAGCCATCAACATTTCTAATGGAATCAATTCAATTGATAAATATGTTCCTTGAACATTGCCAACCATCAACATTTCTAACGAAATCGAATCCATTGATAAATATGTTCCTTGAACATTATTGGATACTAATGTTTGTGATGGAATTGAAACCATGAAATTTATCAATGGAACCAAAATCACTAATGAATCTGATAAAATATTAAAAAATCAAAAATAAAATTTTTATTAGTTCCCACAGGACTTGTGTAACCCAAAGGAACTAAAATGGTTTCAAATTTATAGAAAATATACCAAAAACCATGAACAATATTTTATAAAATAATATAAGGTGTTCCTATTCATGTTAATTTCACCTATGCCCTTTATCTTGTACCTCCAATGGTGTTCCCACCCTCTCATTGCATCAATATGTCATTGTTTTCTCTGTCTTATAAACTAGTTGATCTTCATTATGTGTCAAACCTGTGTATATTTTTATTTGAGTTTTTCATTGCTATTTTCATTATATATTCATACCCTATGATTTAATCTATTTAAAATATTCATTTTATTCATATTTATCTAAACTTCAAACTTATTCATTAAACTAGCAAACAAACAACAAAACCCCTCTTTTTCCTCTTTTATATTTTTTTGTCAATCAATTTACATAAAAATATGTATCTTATATGAATTCTATTGATTGGCCATTCCACCCATGAAAACACAACCTCCATTTTGATTTCACATACAAAAATTAGTGTAATTTTATTGAAATAATGGCCTTTTTGATGACCAATCTAAGCAAAATTAAATATAAGTATCAAGGATATGAAAAAATGTCTTCCCTAAAAACTAACCTCCCAAAAATTGTAGAATTGAGGTTTGGTCATATCAACATGAGTGACTTTTGGAAAAGGATGAAAAAATATGATAGAACCCCCATTTCTCAAAGGATATTTGAGAGTGGGTTCACACATGAAGTCAATTTCCCCATCTTAGATCAATGCACTAACCTAGTGCTTGCTTATGCTAAATACTATAACAAGGAAACTAGAAAAGGTATTCTAAAGATGAAGTGACTGTATAACTAGATAGTCAATCAATAAATGTTGTATTCAAGAATCTGTAAAGGTAAGAATACATTGAAATAATAGAATAAATTGGATAAGCTAATTTTTAATTGAATAAAGACATTTGAAAGTTAGTAACTCAATCATGGTTGAAATACAAAAGGAAAGAGGATCCTAACTACCTAAAACCTTATAGAGGTCTAATTTATGAAATGAACTATTATATATAATAACACTCTTAAATAGATTTATGAGTCATAATGAAACCAACATGTTCCACAATTGGATGTGTATGTTCATCAATATCATTTGTGATGGGGCATAGTTAATATGTCACATCCTATCCCACTCTATAAAAAATTAGTAATGGATATGGAACTAAAGATTTATAGTTCTGATTTTAATATGATATTTGGATATTTATGTTATATGTTTGGATGTCATAATGTGTTATTATGATCAATTATGTTTTAGGACATTTTCATATGTTTATACTATGTTTTATGACCATGTTTGACTAGGATTTTATTTGTAAATTGATTTGCATTATAATAGTTCATTGATAAAATATATATTCTGAGTATTTGATTATATGTTATAATCTCAAACTAACTACCTTTTATTTAATTGAGGTGGTTTTAGGATTGTCCTACCTCACAAAGTGGTACAAATGGATAGTATCATTGGAAAGGAGGGTGAAGATATTGTCAATGGGGATAAAGATAACTAAACCAAACTTGTATACACTCACAACACACTCTTATTTTCTTAGATGAAATGGATGGAAAATAGTATTCTACTAATATGTTAATTGTTGCTTGCATTGTCTATCCTTGTAGATAGTAAGACATGTTTGCATTTATTTTGATTGGTTACTTGTCTTGATGATTTAATTATCATAATATGTATATTTTGTTTTATATGTCATTTTTTCATTAAAACTCAATATGAATTAGATTATGTTGTATTGTTTGAGGTAAACCATTTACATATTTTATATTTTAGGAGAGTATTGGGTGTTTATTGATCTTGTTTAATTATTTACTTTATCCCCTCTTTTGGTGATAAAGTGAGGGGGGGGGGAGTAAAACAAGTTGAAATCACACAAAGACATTTAATTAAACTAACTTTGGATTTTTTTTGGTTAATGTTTATTAGTAAATTTACCTAAATTAAAAGGGAAGAAATTATGTTTTGCTTATGTTGATTTGACTTGTCCATTAAGTAATGATGAATAAGATTGATGCAATGGACATGCTCAAAATTAATTTAATATAATGTGAGTTATGATTCAAATTATATAACTCAAACAAAAGGGGAGGAAAGCTCATAATTAAATACTTATAGTTTAGTAAGAGAGGTGGGTGGCCATGCAAAATGTGGATAGGGTTTTCTAAAAATAATAAATAGAGATAGAAAGATGAGAATAGGGATAATGAAAAGAGGAGAATAAAACTTGGTAGGAAGAAGGAAAAAACCATAATTTCACACAATTAGATGGTATCCATTGTAAAACCAAGTCGGTGGATCTTAAAGTTGTAATTTTGGTTTGATTGCAAACTTAGTTAAAATAGATAACAAAATTGTATATGATTTTTTTATGTGGGTTTTATAATGTTCTTCATCTAAATGTGTGAATTGTATATTTTTGTTATATATAACTAATGTTTTAGGTTTATACACATAGGGATGGAAATAGATTCCATCCACAGGCCAATAAACATGATGTTGAGCATATATGTAAATGAAAACTAAAGTTTTATTTGTAATAATTTTATACTAAAACCTAGGGATTTAGGTCTATAGACATAGTGATGGAACTTAGTTCCATACGCAAGCCTATAAATATGAGGTAGAGTCTATTTTTAAAATAAATATGGGTACTTTTAAGATTATATGAGCCTATAACTTAAATAGATAACAACTAGCTTTCTTGAAATTATTAAGAATAAACCCTGTGCCATGTTTCATCCTTATAAGTTAGAAATTTAGGGTGAGATTCATTTTAGATTAAAAAATTATATTACATAAATTCTAAGCATGCATATTTTTTAATTATATCATATGCATTATTGACAAAACCTCACGAAATATGGGCATGATATATGAAAGTTATTATAACCAGTCTATGTTCACTTTATTTGAAGGCTGCCTTCACAATTGTCTTGGTTATCATGAATTTTGTAGAATGGTGAAAAAAAACATTATTTTTTTCAAAACATGCATTATTTTATGATATATTTATTTATATATAAACATGTATATAAAAATAAATACATTTAGATATATTGTTTTAGTTTAAGGGACTTAGCTTAGGATATTTGAGCTTCAATACAAAATTTAAATTAATAAACTATAACTACACACACACATGCATTCATGTATGCACATGTGCACAAACACACACACACACACATACACACATTCACGTAGATGCATGTAAATGTACACACACATGCACAAGTAGGTATGCATGCAGACATGCACACACATGCACGATGCACATGTGCACACACACATACACACATGCACCCATGCCACATACATATATACATACACACACATATACATAAAATTATATATATATATATATGTATGTATGTATGTATGTATACATACATGCGCGCACACACACACACACACACGCACACACACACACACACACACACACACACACACACATATTTATGTATGTATATATATATGTATATGTATGTGTGTGTGTGAGAGGATTTTAGCAAGCATCTATGTTATCAATTCAAATGATAAAATTTATGTATATATAATTGATAATATTGGTTTCTTGGAAACTTATTTTCTTCGTATACATAAATGAATATGTAATAGGTATATATATATATATATATATATATATATACCTATTACATATTCATTTATGTATACGAAGAAAATAAGTTTCCAAGAAACCAATATTATCAATTATATATACATAAATTTTATCATTTGAATTGATAACATATATGCTTGATAAAATCCTCAAACACACACACATACATATACATATGTATATACATACATACATATACATATATATATACATATATATATATATATATATATATATATATATATGTTATCAATTTAAATGATAAAATTTATGTATATATAATTGATAATATTGGTTTCTTGGAAACTTATTTTTTTTGTATACATAAATGAATATGTAATAGGTATAGACAATCATACTCTTCAAATAAATATATCCACTTATATAATTTATACTTAAAATTTCCCATTATAACCTACAACTATAAAAAGTCATCCAAAAGGAGACAAATATATGCTCAACTAGATATCATAGTGTTCTATTAACCCATGCATTTGCTTTCATAGCTATATATATATATATATATATATATATATATATATATATATATATATATATATATATATATAGCTATGAAATCAAATGCATGGGTTAATAGAACACTATGATATCTAGTTGAGCATATATTCTCCTTTTGGATGACTTTTTATAGTTGTAGGTTATAATGGGAAATTTTAAGTATAAATTATATAAGTGGATATACTTATTTGAAGAGTATGATTGTCCATTTGTTGTACAAATAATTAATAGGATTTTGTAAAAATTAAATTTTTGAAGAGCTGATATATGTATATTAAATACACATTCCCAAACGTTGTACTATTTGTAATGGTTCTTTGATATATATAACCAATAGGGAAGATATTGTTTATAAAACATATATAGGGTGTAATTTTATATCAATTAAAATTTAATATTTTCACATAATAAGGAAAAAAAGGAATAAATTTAGAATGGATAAAGTTGTCAATGAAATAAAGAATAAGCTTAAGATAGATTATTTGTGTTTTATGAGCTATCTAGAGACTCATTTAGCTTATATTGTTAACTTTGTTGGATATTATTAGATCTTATAATATTTGAGTTTTAGAATAAAGAGAGAGATGTTCTAACATTGGTATAGTTTCTTTAATATTGGGTTCTTATATTCTAGACTTGTATCCATGCCTAGTTTGAATATAGTTTATTAAAAGAACTTATACATGACATTTCTGAGTTAATGGAAATAATGATATTATTGCATAACGATTGTTTATACCTTATATTAATATTTAGATTGATGTATACTACAAAATGTATTTAATATTAATTTAAGTTATATGTGAAAATTACTATGCATGCTTCATAGATAAAAAATAATACATATATGTAGTGCTAACTTGAAGCTAATATATCTATGCCCTGATATCATCTGATATGTGATTCATTAGCAAAGAGTTTGTGTGAGTATAATTTAATTAGATCCATGTGAGATATAATTTTTATAATGAAAAATTTGGCCAAAGTAATGTTATAGTTGAGACATTGTATTTCTACTATACTTTTTATTTTACACATGTATGTTTATGTCATATTATATAGAGGGATTATTTTCCATGGTCTAAGTGATTATTTCATGTATTATTGATTACACACACATAGGTTTTGGTTATTTTATTTATATCTATACTATTTTTATCTACCCCTCCATGAAGAGAAGGGCCACTCTCGGTGGGGAGGTGTGCGGGACACTAATGGTCTATGGTTGAAGGAAAAACACTTTGATGATGCTCTTCCTCTCTTAATCTCTTCAACCATTTAAGAATTACACTCATGGATATTTATATGCATCATTGAGTTGTTTATGAGGTTTATTTATATTTTTATACATGAAACATTGTATATTTGACCTTCTATTGAGATGTAATATGAATTACATTATTATTGATGACTATTCAACAAACACTGGTTGTGGATTTGTAAACAATCTTAAATATTGTAACAATAGTAGTTGTATACTTATTTATAGTTGTATTGTGGATTATATCATTTATTTGATGTACTTGACTCTTTCCACTATTTATTTTATGATAAATAATCATTTTTTATCTTGTTAGAGGCTATTTGAAAACTAAATGGATCATATTATCAACCAGTGGATTGATACATTTATGTATTTATTCTTTATGACACATTTATTATCCAAATAATTATTTTAGATAATTATGGATGATCTTATAAGTAATTTATTTAAAATTAAAAAAAATTGTATAACTTTTATATAACCCAATGGGGTTATAACATTTTTGTATCAAAGTGAAGGTTTAATACTTGGACCTCATGAGTCCACTAAAATAAAATTAATTATTATAATTTAAATTAGGATTGGAATGAGGTAAATCAAATGGAGAGGGGATTAAAAAATTTAACATTTAAATAGATCCTAATTAGCTAGAAGTAGAATAATATACAAAACTTGATCAAATACTCATTGTCATGAATGGGACTAGAGATAGGATAGCATCTCTAGAGTGAGAAATTCATGGACTAGAGGAGGAAAAATTAATAGGATCTTCTAGAGGAATAACTAGATGATTAATAGCATACTTTGGATTAGGGACATTGTTGGCCAAATTTGGACTACATACCAAAATTGCCTAATCTAGAATAAGAAGTTGAGTAGGGTCCTGATTAAAGAGTGATCCAATGTCATAAAGAGCACACAAAATTTAAAAGAATATCACTTGTAATTTTCAATCTTTTAAAAAAATTTAAGTAGGCTTAAAGTCTTAAGTGGTTAATCTTAAGTATCCAAACCATCACAACACATTATGTAGAAGAAAATAAGCTAGTTTGGTTGCACATTTAATAAATGAACTTGGGGAACCTCTCAAGCTAAAATATTGCATGGACACAATTTTATTCATGCCTTAAACATTATATGCAAATTTGGTATCTTGATGCCTTTTATATCTCAAGATATAAAGCTTCAAAGTCAGACTTATAGAGTGAAACATGCGCAGGGACATCATGTTAAAGCTATGATAAATAACCATTCAAATTCAAATGTTCCAAGGTTGAACACGAAGATAAAAAGTATCCAAATATTGGAAGCTAAGAGTATATCTAATGGTGATCAGAAACCTAATGATGTTAGTTGGTCATGAAGATCTAATGGTGCACTTTTTATTGTGTATCAAAGATCAATGTTGAGCATCAAGTCAAAAGGTCAACATAAACACATCATTGACAAGTGGAAAGATATCAAGTACCTAAAAAAAATCTAATGGTATGTAACAATTAAAAAATATAATGGGTTCAAGTTGATCAATTGTGCATGTTTAATCATACCAAAGCAGATCAATAGCGATCAATGGGTCAAAAAGTTAGCAAATCTCAAAGATAAATGCATAGTTACCAAGTGTTAAGACTGAGGTAACTGATAGATAAATCAATGAATCACATTTAGGCCATGTAAAAGTAGATAGATGATACACATAGGGTCAAAATATTAATACAATATTTAGAATTAATGAAGATATAATAGGTGGCACATTTTTAGAAACCCAAATCAAGATCAAGGGCCAATATCAGATGTTAAAGCCAAATACAATTGAGGTCAAACTAGAGAAAATATTGCAAAGGGATGCCACAGAAGTAGACACATCAATTTTGAAAAGTTTATTACCAAATTTAGAAACATGATTATGACCCTTTTATCCATTATTACATGCCATAAATGAACCAGTAGGGAGAAATTGACATCAAAACAAGATAACAACAAACTCATCCATCTATTGTAATTGCTTCTATATCAAAATTTGGTTTTCCTATGACTTGATCTTACCATTATAACCATAAGAAGCATTAATAAATGATGAAAATAGATTGAAAGTGATTGATTTGGTTGTTTTGGATACTTTCCATAATTTATCTTAGGCATTATGATCCTTTCCAATGGCATTAACATTGGAATGATTGGAAGTCTTGGTCATTATTCTCCCTTCTCCAACCTTTTATACATGATCCCCATATCTCTCATCCCATTTTTATATAAATATAGGAATCTAAGCCTTGAAAAGGATCCCTCTTTTTATCATGACTAGACTCTACCAAGATTTGTAATGTAAAACCTATTTTATGTAATAAGAGACTAAATTCCTCCATTTACAAGTTAAGTTAAAGTGTGTCTTATGACCTCATTAATGTGGTTAAGTGAATTTATTCTTTCCTTGCCTCTATCTAAGTTTTTTCACCTTCATGCAGTGTTTTGGTAGTTCTTATAGGTTATTCTAAGTGCATATATAGTCTATTGGTCAGTTTGGAAGTGGACAACTGCCCTCTCATGCCAAGTTAATAGCTAATCCATGCCTTTTTGTGAAATACTTATGTGAGGGCTGATCAAAGAGTGAGTGAATAAATATTTTGTAGTCTTGAATGCATCTTATAGTGTGTATTGTGCATGTATAAGGATAACAATACTTGGTGCATCACCTTCCTTTTACATGCTTTCATGGATTATTATTAGTCTCTTTCCCCTTTCCCAAGAAAGAAGCTAGTTTAGGTTTAAGCATAGGTGATAGACCCAAAAGGAAGTTGACCTTCTTTGGAGGTCTGACTCAAGATTAAGTGACCCATAGCCTACGGTCATTCCCATATTGTAATAGGTTTGAGAAAGAGGCCTTGAACAATACCCTTCTCATCTAGGGTACAACCTAGGATACCAATAGACATGATGAGGAACAAAAAGTAGCAAGAGTTCAAGTAGTTGTATAGCTTGTGTAAGATATAAATAAAGTGAACCTACCCAAATTTGATAATACAGTATTGGGTGATGTAACTAAAGTTTGGCTCACTACCATGGAAAAATATTTCAAGATTCAAAATTATTTTAAGGTGACTAACACCATTTGGGTAACTTACTAATTGGATGGTGAAGCAACAATTTGGTGTGCTAATAAGAAGCTTGTGATGAGCATTGATTCCACTACCATTAATTAGGAGTAGTTTGTGACTATTTTTATAGCATGATGTCTACCCCAACTATACTTTGATTATAAATTAATAGATTTCCAAAATATGAAGTAAGGGGATTTGTTAGTACATGAATACTAGGAACAATTTACAAAACTCTTGAAGTATGTTATGTAGGTATCAGAAATATGAATGTTTTTAGATCAAGAAGTTCAAAATAGGCTTAAAACCCAAATAAGATATGAAGTGGATGTTCATATATCATCCACCATGGAAAAAGTCTTTTAAAAAGTTAGTTAATAAATAAAAAAGGTTGAAATCACTTACTGAGGTCAAAGAAAAATTCAAAATTAATTTTGGAATCTCAAAGAAAACCTTTAAGAAAAAGAACTAAAAATAAAATGGAAATTCCAAGAACTAATTTCTTATCTAGAATGTGAGATTTAGTAATGTTTCAAGGAAAAATAAACCTAAAAATGGTATTATATAAGGATTAAAAGTATTTAATCAAACTAAGAGCAAGGGAAAACCTAGAGGATGATTTACATGTGTTGGAGATCATTATACCAAGGAATGTCCTTGGTAGAAGATAGATGGTAGAATAAGAATTCATCCACCTCTACATCATAGTAGGGAACCTTTTAGAAATGCATTCATGAAATAATTTATACTCATCAAGTATAATTTAAATCTTATACCATTAAAGTATCAAGTACTTTATTTTGGCATCATATTTCTATTTTGATAGATATAGGATCCACTAAATGTTTTATCTCTCCTAGAATGTTAAGTAAATAATCTAGGAAAGTTGATTTTATGAAAAATACTTTGTCAGTTTAGTATGGTAATGAATCCAAGGTTAAGGTTGATAGATGCCTTGGCAAGGTTTATATAAAGTTTCTAGAATTCACTATGATTGTTGATCTTTATGCAACACCACTAGGATCATATGATTGATCCTAGGAGTGAATTGGCTCTCTAAAACAAAATACAAATTTGATTGTTTTTTTAAGAAAGTTGATTATTTATATTATTTTTTAAAATAAAACCCAAATTCAAGGAGATAAAAAATATTTGAAACTAAGGAAAATTTCAACCATTCAGATGAAAATATTTAATAAAAGGGATGTTAAGCATTCCTAATCAAGATGGATGAAATTGGTGAAACTAAGGAACCCTCAATAGAAGACTATCCTTTCATACAAGAATTTTAGGATGTTTTTCCATAAGAATTACCAAGTTTACCTCACAAGAGTGAATTTAAATTCACCATTGATATCATGTTCTAGGATCATAACCTCAATCCAAGGTTCCCTATAGAATGATAAAAACCAATGTAATCAATTTAAATGCTCAAATATAGGGTATGTTAGCCAAAGGGTTGATTAAACCAAGTGTTTCACCATGGGGTGCACCTATATTCTTTGTTAAAAATAAGGGTAGAACCCTTCATCTATGAATTTACTACCATATGTTAAATAAGGAAATAATTAAGAATAAATTCTGTTTACCCCACATTGATGATATTTTTGATCAAATGCATGGTGAAACAATATTTTTAAATATTTATCTTCATGTTAAGCACCATCAATTGAGAATTAGAGAGGAATATATTCCAAAAATAGCTTTCAAGACTCATTATGGGCATTACAAGTTTATGGTGCTTCCTTTTAGACTAATGAATACACTTGCCACATTCATGAACCTCATGGATAATGTGTTTAAATATTTCTTTGGTCCATTTGTGCTAGTATTTATTGATTATATTATCATATATTCTAAAAGTGAAGAATATCATGTTGAGAATTATGTGCCACATGACCTAGAACTATCTACCATAGTTCATGCTTTATAAGTTTGGAGGCATTATTTATTAGGAAAGAATTTTTATCTTAAAATTGATAATATATGACTCAATTATATATTTACCCTACCTAATCATAATGGTCATCAAAGACAGTGGCTAGAATTTTTGCTAGACTATGATTTTGACATTAACTACATTAAGGGCAAATAAAATAGAGTTGTAAATGCCCTTAGTTATATAAGTTACATTATATCATTAGACATAATAAGGAGTACTTTTTGAGATCAAGTATTAAAATCCTCACTTGGAGATGAATTCTAGGAATAAGTAAAGAAAGAAATAGCTAAGAATTATAAGGATCGTAGATACCATGGATTTCAATTTGAGAATGTGATTTAATCTTTTAGGGTTTTACTATGTAAATCCTATGTTTAGATTATAGAGTTGAGATGTCTAAATAAATTAGATATTATTAAATAATTAAGAACTAATTTTTTATAGCTTTGGAATTATTTTTAATTTTTAAAAATAGTAATAAATAGGCTTAAATATAAATTTATCTAGAAAGTGACTATCTTGGATTATCTAGGTTCTAAAAAACTAGGTTTTTGATAGTTTTGAGTGTCATCAACATGATTCATGGATATGTTTGCTCACTTAATATTATCACCCCACATAGATAGTATCACCATATTATTGTAGTGTCCCCAAAGTGGTGATAGTGTCCCCTTTATAGGACTATGCCTATTTTGTGGGATCACCTGTGCCTATGTTTATAGGTCCTATTCTTGTGTGCATAAAATTTAAAGCTTTGTGTTGTGCCTAGAAAAAATAATTTAGTGTGAAATCCCTAATCCTCCTTAAAATTATGGAATGAATAAAAATTTTGTATTTGTGATTAGGATAGGATATAAATCCTTAATACCCCTCTTTGAAGAGAGTTACCTACATACCAATACTCTGAAGAGGGTCAACTCTAATGTAGTTCTCTCACATAGTGTTTGATGCAAGTGCAAGTGAATTATATAATGAGAGTGAAATTGGATGCCTTAAATGTGTTTAATCTTTAAAATATTTGAAATTTGGGTTTAGGGATGTTTTATATGGTAGTATATAAAAGGAAGAATAGGGGTCAAATACCTTAATTTTACTTAACTTGTTTTTTGTTTGAATAGGCTTTTGTATCTATTTTCCATATAGTGAATAAGGGTCCAATAGACTTGTATTTATAGAGATATATAGATTATTTAGCTAACAAAATGTGCTTAGGCTAACCTTAAGAGGGGTACACATTTGAAAAAGTATCCATATATGAGAGTTAGGGTAAAAGACATTAGCACCCAATTAGGGAAACTAGTGCCATGTGGTCGTAATGTCCTAAATGTGGCACTAATGTCCACCTAGAAGACTTCCAAGCAAATTAGATTATGATCTAAGAAAGCTATCTTGGGACTATGTATGATTTTACTATAGGTGTTTGTGGTCTACACAATGACTAAAAAAGCATGGCAAAGGCTCTAAGATATGTCTAGCGATAAGATAGGGATAATCTAACTCAATTAACACTCTTAGCATCCAAATACCACTTTTAGGTGATTACATTCCCCCCCCCCTTTATGATAGAAATGCAACAAAATGAAATGACTATTATAAAGTAAAAATAAGCATACTTAGACTTACCTTGGATATAAAACCCATGTAGATGAATTTGAGTATGTGAATATGGGTCTACATATGTGAAACATGATCCAAAGTAATGACCTGCAATGAAACATGCAAAAATTAGTCCTTACTTAAGAGATTATCAAAAGAAAAATATAATGCTGAAATAAATTAATTGAGCAAAGCTGAGTAAAAAGGGAGGAAAGGAACAAATACACCTCATTGGTTATGGGAATCAATGCATAAACCTAATGACAACCTATGTGTGAGTGTACATAGTGATTATATCATTAAATATCTTGGACTAAGTTAATGGCTTACTCAATCCTCTTATGTGTGGCTCAAGAACTCAATCTAGTTTTAACTCCATCATTACCCATCCCTGATCAATGGATCCTAATCTATGAATATCTTGGATAAGACTATAAGTATGTCTAACCCTCTCATGTGGGTGGATAAAGTACTCAATTAGGCCATGAATCCATCATTGAATACCTATGTGAATTATATGCATCTGTAAATGAACTATGTAAAGTGATGAAAGTATCTAAGTAAATCTAAATGTGTATGTCCTCTCCATGGCCACTCAGCTATATTAGGTAACTCTAGGACACTCAAGAATGCCAAATACTACAGATGAAATCATGAATTTGGTAATAAATTATATTATTATATCAATTGTATATAGTATATAGAATGACATGGAGTTTTCCATTCCATCTAATCAACCTATGTGTAGCTAAGCATATGGAAACTATGTGCTGCATGCATGCCCCTAATCTAGTATATGAGAATACTAAATCTGACCTGAGTATGTAATAATTGAATTTGTATGACTAAACTAAATATGGGTGTGATCATGTCATGCATAAAACCCCAAATCTTATCAATAAATATGAATCTAAGTTATAATGATTGTATCTAAGCAAAATCTAAATATAACTATCAAACATGTGACTATATATGTGAAAATATGTATTATACCTAGTGTATTGGTCTAAATAATCTATTTTATCCTAAAGTTGGGGTTACTAGATAATAGTTCCCTATAATGGATAGTAGTACCCAATGGCACTAGTGTCCCAATCTGGGTGCTCTTGTATTCTTGGTCTAAAATCTAGGTGATTAGAACTGACTTTTGAGCCTCTATTTTTTTGTGTATGCCCTGTGTTTGACTTCTAAAACTGAGCTTGTGTGCTAAAATTTATCTATGAATAACAAAGTAGGATCTTAATCTATATGAAAAACCCTATAAATTCCCCCTCTTTTGAGGGTGGTTATGAAATCTATGTAAAAACTATCCTCAAACTAAGTAGCTATGCAAAATGTGGTAGTTAGATCATGTGCATGATATTCCAATATAATGTACAAACATAACATTGAAATGTGAAATTATCTAAGCATAAATAGGTAATGTAAGGTGTATGTTATAATCTATAATTGCACAAGGGTGTCAAGATAGTTGTAATTAATGTGTATAAAAATAATGTAATACATAGGGGGATGGGGCATGTTATCTATCATGGCACCCAAGTAGGAAGGGTAGATGCATGATGTCCCTTATGGCATCAAAAATGGGTGCGTGTGTGTGTGTGTGTAACAAGCAAATACAAATTTCATGGTGTAGAAGCATACATATAATCACATGAGGCATGCATAATTATTCCAATGGGACATAATAGAAGGTATATGGTCACATGTCACTAAATATAAGAATGAAGACATATAAGGACACATTCAAATGTCTACATATGCAAGGAACAAGCAATTTGGCCTAGAGCCACATAAAAAGACATGTTCAAATTTCCACATATATAAGCAAGAAATCACACACAAGGGACATGGGTTCATGTCCAAGGAATATAAATAGAGAAGTGGCATAGAGACAAAGAATATTTACATATTCAAATTCCCTTGAAGATGGAAGAATCACAGGAACACAATCAAGTCTAATCTAGGAAAAACTAGAAATGAAATCATGTATAACTATGTAGTATAGATGTATGTAGATGTTAGGATACATATATACTAATTCTAAATAGTGATAGTTAAAAAAATATGAGCAATGAGTAGTAATTATCAATATCAAGATAAATCCATGCATAGGCTAGAATGTATAATATGTAAAGACAGAACCTAGTAGTATAAACTATGTATGAGATTCCATTGAGTTGGTAGATATATCAAATGTATAAACCTAGATCGATGTATATGCCCCCAATGGATGGATGATAGATAGTTTGGATTAGTGTAGTGGACCAGAGTCCTATATGTAATTTTCAAGCACTTAACAAAAATAAGTGAAACATCTATGTATGATAAAACTGACTATACTAACATAGCTAGAAATATGTAACATTTGTAAAGTAATAGAAATGTAATCATAACAATTCATATAATCTATAAATTTGGTGTTTTTGAAATATTTGAATGTTTGGTATTTTAACATTTTATATTATTTTTATGTTTTTTGAGTATAAGCTATGTACAAACAAATGAAAATAAACTATGTATAAGGAGTAAGAGAGAAAATTAAGTATGTAAAAGAGTAAGAACCATATTAATCAATGAGTCTCATGGGAGACTCAATATCATAATGACCTATGTTGAATAAGAGAACTATGATCATGCATGTGGTGTGAAAGGGCAATTGTGAGCCCATAATCTATTGTGTTGTATAATCTGAGTCTGAAGATGCTTTATTATGATGTTATGATGTTATGACATTAACATGATTCCCTATGAATTTTAGGGGTCTTAGGGACCCATCTAATAGAAGAAGTTATAAGTGATGTAGGTGCTCTATGATGAGAAGCCTTATAACCCATTAAACTAATCTCAGCATAAACATAGTATAGGAATGCCCTCTAGAATATGTGATGTATCTCTGATGTAGGGGTCTCTCTAGTGATGGTCTCCATGGGAGAGTATGCATACGTGTAAATACCATAAGAATAGACATTACTTATAATAATGACTCTCCTAAACATTATGATGTATGCATGGGAGATATACTCTCTATTGTAATCGATAACCATACAATATATGGTAATGGTGATAGAACTATAAATGGTGTCTATGTTGTAACTATAGCTGGAAACTATGTTGGAACTACATGTGGGATTGGTAGAGTATACTCGTATATGGCATCCTCAACCTAACCACCTAATTATCATGTATATAATTGAGGAATTGATGTATTATATATGTGATGGCTCAAAGGTGTTGTAACCATGGCTTGCCCAATAATATATTGAATACACTTGCACTAAGCACTACTAGAAACTGAGTGGCTATGTGTGTTGGTCTAACCTATAATGGGATTGCATTTTCCTTGATAGAGATCTAAACATGGTCACTAAAACCACTAATGACTATATTTTTGGGTAATATATCCCAATCTATTCAAACCAAGTATTGTGTGAGTGTCATGGTACACATGTTTATGCTTGACCCATTATCAACCATAACATTGTGAATAGAATGGGGGTCTATGGATGATTGTATTAAGAATGTATGTAAATTTGTGTCATCATCCACAATCTCCTACTATGCAAATGTGATAAGTGGTATGGAACTATATTATTATGCATTCCAATAATGTTATGTATTGGATGTTTCTCCTCTATAATTTTGTGATATAAATTTGGTGGTAGATGTACTTGATATGTATAATCAACACTTGATGTATACTTACCTTATTTATTGTATGTTTTGGGAAAGTATATAAATATATATTTAGTGCTTTAGCCTCTATGCTATTTATTTTAATTCCTCTATGGGTTTGCCCACATCAATAATATTAGCCTCAATTAGATATTGTATCTTGTTCTTTAAGATAAAGTATATGTTTGTCATGTGTCCTAGTGTCTTATGATACTCATAGAATGTATTTGAATCATAACTCTTAGGAAGAGGTTGTGATGTATCAACCTCTTTCACAGGATGGAGAGATATGACATCACATTCCAATATTTATTTTAGAACCTATGTTAGTGACTCTAGAAGATTAGTGAATACTACACTGAGGAGTAGATAAAACCAATCTAAGAGATGCCTTGGAATCTGCATTAACTATGACCTTTTAATCACTTTTGTCTTTTTGGCCTTTACCTTACATGGAGGTTTATTTGAAATCTTAATAGTTGATTCTAATCCACTTGTGTACTTGAGTTTGCCTATTGATAAGGGCTTAACCTCTCTTTCCTTGACTATGTGGCATAAATTGGTGAATATAGGAAACTTCTTGAATAAGATAGCTTCATGTAGTATTAGTAATAGACTTTATTTAAATATATCCTAAATATATTTATCTACCTTGGGGATAATCAATTTTGATAATATTGTCTTATATCATAAGACATAATCAATGATAACTGCATTTGACTTTTGCTTTAACTGTACCACTTGTGCATATGATAACTTATCACTGATGTTGATAGAGAAGTGTTTTAGGAACATGTCAACTAAAGGATTGAATGCCATGATAGATTGATTTTGAAAATCATAGAATCATTTTAGGGTATAATTCATGACACTACATGGAAATAGATTTGTAAGAAGCCAATCATTAGACATATAGTCCAAGCATGCTACATGAAAGTCTCTAAGTTGATGATCTAGGTCACCCTTACCATCATATAATATGATCTTGGGTGCCACAAAATTGGATAGCAAAGGAATTTCCTATATGTGATGCACCAAAGGTGTATGCAAGATAATGTTGGAATCTAAGGCATGTGATGGCCTAGTTGTTCCCTTCTTGACATGTAACACTTTAGACTATAGAGTATGAATCTCATGCATAATGGATTTTACATCTAGAGTGGAGGAACTAGCCACAAGTGGTGTAGTTATCACTAATGGTTGAATAAAAATATTAGGTTGGGATATTTGTGTTGGTTAAGTTGACCCTAAAAGAGGTGTGAAATAAGTATTAATTGGAGGGATTTAAGATTGACCACTATTTATTTTTTGGATTTCTTCTTGAATATTTTTTATGAAATCATCTTGTATATATGTATGTTTGGACACAAAGTCTTATAATTGTTGCTTATTGGTTTTATCAAATATGTTAAATTTTTCAAATATAGGTTGAAAGGTAGGAAAATAATTTTTGTATATTTTGAACCTTTTAAGATAATAATCTATAGAATATTTCAAATTTTAAACATTGCAACAAATCTAGTATTTTAAAAGTAAAATCTAAGTATATATAAAAAAGGATACAAACCCTAAGTGTGTCTAGGGTTAGGGTTTTTGAATCTAAGATTTCTTTGCACCAATTTAAATTATATGTAAAGTAAATTTAATCCCTACTACGAATTTGATTTAATTTAGCTAGGTTGTCTAAAAAAAGCATAAAATTAAAAGTATGCAGCCTTAAATTATTTCAAAAAATTTGGAATTATTGTAAGGTAGGGTTTGAAGCAATATTCAAAGTAAGACAAGTTCACCAAATGATTTAACCTTTTAGGGTTTTACTATGTCAATCCTATGTTTAGATTAAAGGGATGATGTGTCTAAATTAGTTAAATAATATGCAATAATTAAGTACTAATTTGTTATGGCTTTTGACTTCTTTTGAATTTTTAAGAATAGTAATGAATAGGCTTAAATAGAAAATTATCTAGAAAGTGACTATCAAAAATGATCTAGGTTCTAAAATTTTGGTTCTATATAGTTTTGAGTGTCATAAATAGGATTTTGAGATCTATTTACTCATTTGACAATACTGTCCCACCTAGATAGTAACACCATGTTTTTTTAGTGTCCCCAAAGTGGCACTAGTATCTTGTTTGTAAGATTATTCCTATTTTTTGGGAGTACTTGTGTCAATGTTTTTAGGTCCTATTCTTACACACATGAAATCTAGATCTCTATGTTGTGCCTAAAAAATCTAATTTAGTGTGTAAACCCTAATCCTCCTTGAAAGTATGGCATGAGCAATAATTATGTGTTCATTAGTAGGACAGGTTGTACATCCTCAACACCCCTTTATGAAGAAAGTTTCATACATACCAATACTCTAAAGAGGGATCAAGCTTGATGTAGTTCTCCCACCTAGTGTTTAATGTAAGTTCAAGTGAATGATAGAATGAGTGGAGTTGGATGCCTTAAATGCCTTGAATGTGTTTGATCTTTCAAATATGATTTTTAGGCTATTGTAAATTGTATTATGTAGAATTAGGGTAGAATATAGATCAAATACCTTAATTTTGCTCAACTTGTCTTTTGTTTGAATGGGATTTTGCATCTATTTACCATCTAGTGAATAAGGGTCAAATAGAATTGTATTTATAGAGATATATAACTTGTGAAGATAAGAAAATGTGCTTAGGCCAACCTTATGAGGGGTACACATTTAAAAAAGTATACATTTGGAAGAGTTAAGGCAAAATATAGTAACTCCTAATTAAGGACACTAGCATCATATGGCTATAGTGTCCCAAATGTGGTGTTAATGTCCACCAGTAGATTGTTAGATAAATTTGGTTGGGATCTAAGAACTTTACCTTGGGACTATGTTTTAGGGGTTTATGTGGTCTACATAATGACTAAAATAGTGTGGAAAAGACTCTAGGATAGGTCTAGGGATAATCTAGGGATAGGCTAACTCAAGTGACACTCTTAGCATCTAAATACCACTTTTAGGTGATTATAAAATGATGGAATTTTTAGATACAATAATATAATATATGTACATTATAGGTAAAATTTAGATATAATTATTACCATTATATTTTTAGAAGGGAATCAAGAAGGATGTGGAAGACTTTATGTATAGATGCTTAGAATGTTAAAGAGTTAAAGTTGAACTTGTATGTCCTGATGGGTTTTTGTATCCACATTACATATCATAATTGAAGTTGAAATTTTATGGATTTTGTCTAAGTATTGCCTATGTCTAGGGACAATCGTGACATGATTTTGGTAGTTGTAGATAAAATTACCAAAGTAGCACACTTTATTCTTTGTAATATGATAAATGATGCACCAATGCTTGCCAATTTTTTTTTGAAAGAGGTACATATATTTCATGGATTTACTAAAAATATCATTTTAGATAGGAACCCTGGGATGACCTCAAGGTTTTTGTAAACTCCCAATTTAACATTGGGTACATGGCTAAACTTCAGTACAACTTACCATCTAAAAATGGATGGGAAAATAAAAAGAATGTATCAGGTTTTGAAGGATATTTTGAGGATATATTGCATGGACCAATAATACAAATGGGAGGAATACCTACCATTCATTGAGTTTTCTTATAACAAATCATTCAAATTATCATTGAAAATGTCTCCTTTTGTGGCATTATATGCTAGGTGGTGTAAAACACTAATCAACTGGGATAAATTAGAAGATAAAGTGGTTTTTGGACCTGATATGCTTGTGTAAATGTAAGAACAAGTAAAATTTAGTTAATAAGGAAAATATTAGGTGAAGCAAATGATAGGTAAAAAAATTTTGCTGACCTAAAAATAATATCATGGCAATTCTCAATTAGAAATAAAGTTTTTTGTAAGTCAAACCCCAAAAGAGTGATATTAAGTTTGGGAAATCAGTGAAATTATCACTGAGATATATGGGACCCTTGAGGTTATATAAGTGATTAATAATGTAGCATAAAGACTTTTTTCCACTATTTTGGCTCAAATGCGTAATGTTTTACATATATATTATCTTTAGAAATATATAGGTGTCTTTCACATCTTTCGTACTAGAACGCATTACAAGTTCTAGATCTATGGGTGGTCATAGTAGAATCAATCATATTTATTTATACTTTTAAGCATAAATTATGTAATAGGGAAGTATCATAACTCAAGGTCTAGTGGGACCAATATTGTGAGGATAGTGCCACAAGGGAATATTATGTGTAATACTTGAGGCTATTTCCTTATTTATTTAAATGATTTTTCTACTAAACATTATTAATTATTTCCTAAACTATTGTTTGAAATAAAATTTATTAGGAAGATGACCTATTTTAAGGGGGAGGATGTCACATCTTGTCCCACTCTAAAAAAATTGAGTATTAGTAGGGGATATGGAACTAATGATTTGTAGTTCTAATTTTCATATGACATCTGGATATTTATGTTGTATGATTGACAATCATATTGTGTTTTTGTGATTAGTTATATTAGAGGATATTTGCATATATTTATATATATTATATGATCATGTTTTAATGTAATTTTATTTGTAAATTGATTTTCATTATATTAGTTGATTGACAAATTATATATTCTCAGTATTTGATTACTTTTTATAAGCTCATACAAACTACCTTTTATTTTATTAAGGTGATAAAAAGATTGTCCCACCCTCACAAAGTGGTTTAGAAGGAGACTATCATTAGAGAGGAGGGTGAAGATATCAATAATTGGGATAATGAAAAAGAAACCAAACCCATATAGACAAACACCACTCTTGTTTTCTTAGATAAAATACATGGCAATTAGTTTTTTTTAAATATGTTAAGTGTTTCTTGCATTATCTATCCTTGCAGATAATAAGGAATGTTTGCATTTATTTTGGGTGGTTATTTATCTTAATGCTTTGATTAACATAATATGCATATTTTGTGTTGGATGTCACGTTTCCATTAAAAGTAGATATGAATTATATTATGCTAAATTTTTGGAGGTAAACCATTTACATGTTTTAACACTTAGGAGAGTTTTGGGTGTTTATTATTCTTTCTTAATTATTTTATTTATGTCTCATTTTGGTGACAAAGTGGAGGAATAAAATAGGGTGAAATCACCAAAGAAATTTAATTAAAATAATTTTAGATTTTATTTGGATAATGTTTATTAGTAATTTACCATGAATTAAAAGGGAGGAAATTAGGTTTTTTTTTAATGTTGATTTGACTTGGCATTATGAAATGATGAAGAAGATGCATGTGGTATCTAGCCTT